>JAABKJ010007545.1:270517579-270962824 GCA_011634705.1 Andricus grossulariae
ATTGCAAAGCGTAAAAGAAAAATTTGGAATTTAACATACTTTAATATCGTCCCCCCTCCAGCCAAATATATTCAAGACAAAAAAATTGTTCAAAATAGGATTCTATTCAATGTTTATTTATCATTTGTTCATAACTATTGTATTCATACAACTATTTTCATCAACTTTCATTAATTATTACCTCACTAAGTGAAAAGTTGGTAAAAAGTTTAAAATTTCAGAAAACAACTGCAACTATCTGGCTTTTTTAAACCTGAAGATAGTGATCCACTATAATTATTCGTTCAAACAATTATCTTGGCTCAAATTAAATAATTAATAAGTAACTTCATGTCAAAAATAGACAAATAGTGAACAATTTCAGAAAAAACAGCAACTTTCTACAATTAGGCAAAGATAATATCAATAACAATAATAATACATTTTTTAAACAATTAGGTATGTTAATAATCATAAACTATAATCTCTCTCTCTCTAACTGAAAATGGGACAAAAGGTGGAGAATTTTTGAAAAACCCGCGACTTTCTATCTCCACAATTAGAGAAAATTGCTAAAAACAATAAATTGTTTAAACAACTATTTTTATCAACTTGCATTAATTATTACCCTGCTAAGTGAAAAGTGAGCAAAAAGTTAAATATTTTAGAAAAAAAACGCAGCTATCTGGGATTATTATAGATGAAGACAGTTAATAACTATAATTATTCGTTTAAACAATTATTTCTGCCTGAAGTAAATAATTATTAAGTCACTCCAAGTGAAAAATAGACAAACAGTTGAAAACTTCCGAAAAAACCTCAACTTTCTACCACTTAGCAAATAAAATATTATTTACAATATTAATAAATTGTTTAACTAATAATTTTCGTTACTTGAATTAATTATTACTTCACTCTGATTGAAAAATAGACTTCACAATAAATCAAATATTAACTCTCTTCAAGTCAAAGATAATATTATTACCAATAATAATAAATTTTTCAAACAGTTATTTTTCTTAACAGCATTGCAAATTAGACAAAAAGTGGAAAAATGTCAAAAAAACCGCAACTTTATATCTCCATTCTAAAAGAAAATTGCTAAAAACAATAATAAATTGTTTAAACAATTTATGTAAACAGCTACTTATCAGTATAAAGTCGTGTTTTATGTATCAGAAATAATTTGGATTCACAAAACCGTAAATAAGTCATAATTATCGCTCAAAAATCGCACATCCCATTTTTTCAATTATGGGGTTTTTTTGGGACCCTATAGAACAGGCTTATGCGTGTCATATTTGAAAAGTAATATTTCATTCGTATTCTATGGCTGATTGTGAAGAGAAAAATTGAGTTTCAACTCGAGGCAGCAAATATTGAGGATTCTGAATCAAATTTACAACAACGTCTTTTTTTCTTGTAGGAAATACATGTTAAACTTGATGGGTCTTGCGCCACCTCTGAATATTATTTTTATTTCAAAACAAAAAAAAATTAATTTTTTGTGTGTGGATGCAAACCAATTTACGGGCGTTATTAATAAAAAAATAAAAAAATGTCCAATGCATTTTTGTACCACCCTAAGGATCACGCATGGTATTTCGAGTAGCGAAAGTAATTTTAGATCAGCTATAATGAAATATAGGTAGTGTAGGTGGATTATTGTCAGCCAAATATGTTTCAAAAAAAGTATACGTAACTTGAAGTCATCCAGAATTGGTGTCAAGTAGCTTTAATCATTTACAGTCATCCTCAAGTATATTCAAGTAGTATATACCAGTTTCATTCAGACATTAAAGTTCAGCAGTTTTAGCCAGTTTTTAGTCATTACAATGATTATCAAGTAGGGAGAGTCATTTTCATCCAGCCAAACTAGATGGAAAGTACTAGAGGCGACTTTTAATGAGCCGTAATTCATATTAAGTAGGTGAGTTCACTTAAAGTAAGCCACACGATGTCTCAAGCAGAGTATACGTAACTTTGAGTCAACCAGAATTTGTGTCAAGTAGAGTTGATCATTTTCAGTCAGCCTCAAGTAGCGTGAAGTAGTATAAATCGCTTGTGTCTAGCCGTGATGAGCGATAAGCAGTATAAGTCAATTCGAGTCAGCCAATCCCTAAACAAGCATAGTTTTTTCAAATTAAGATTGAAAAGAAATCCATTTTATGATTAATAATTTTTGCAGAATAAGCTGAAAATTGATTCACAATTAAAAAAATAAATATCCAAAAAACCTCCCTTTTCGGCTCATTAGAGACAAGAATAACACAATGAGAAAATAGAAAGAAAAAGAGAAAAATTCAACCAACATCTCACTTTTTCCTTTTTTCTACCTTTTTATACTACGAGTGGCCGAACGTGTTTTGAGGCCATTCAGACCTCCTCATCTGGGATTATTTATAGGGAATAACTAAAGGTATGAACAAATTAATATAACTGTAAATAAAATATTTCAATCAGTATTAATTAAGAAATTGATTAAGTTTAATGTAATCAAATATATTTATTGAGAAATTGATTGTTTAATGAAGAAAAAGTCTTTCTGTTATCTTGTCAAAGAAAATTATTTTAACCAGTTAATTACTTTATCCCATACTTTGTTATATAATGATTTTTGTTTGAATTTGCTTCAATAAATGCCTTATTCAATTCCTTTTCTAACCAAGTTTTTGGATTATAATTATTTAAAAAATCATTAGATGAGCTCATAAAATGTGATCTTAATTCATCAATTTCACTATCAGGTATTTTTTTAATATTGGATTCAATGTCTTTGATGATTTCAAGTAATTGAATTTTTGTACATCTCCTTGCTTTTTAAGAATGCTTAAAAATTTGCCATCATTTTTTATACTATCTTCAAGGGCATTTTTATTTAGTCTTGTTTCCCTTTCAAAACATTCCTTGATAATAAAAGAGGGAATTTGTTCATATAATTTTTCAATAATTTGTTATATCTTAAAATTAAAAGAATGTATCTGTTAATGACATTCTTTAATAGTCAAATTTGAGAGATTCTTGAATTTTGCCGTATTTTTATCTAATTTTTATTTATTTATTTTATTTTTGAAATCAAAACTAACCTTTTCATTCATGTCGACAATTTTCTCAGGAAAAACTCCATGAATTTTGCATTCGATCGTTTTTCAAGAGTTATATCTGATGGCTCTATTAACAAGTTTTATGACGGAATTTCAAATTTTCAAATAGAAACTATTGCATAAAAAAGTATGATTTATTGTGAAGCAGCTCGTTAATTCTAATAGAGAAATTACTGATTTTAGATTAAACAAATGTTTCAAGAATTTATCAACTGCTGAAATCCCTGATGAGATTCGTGAAGTTTTAGCTCTAGGAAATAAATTTGGATTTGAATGTTAATAATATTCCCATCAATAGTTTGGTAGCAAATATTGAAAATTCTATCGAAACTGTTGAAGGAGAAGGTGTAAAATTTGATATTCGTAAAACAGTTACCGAAATAGTTTCAAATCACGGAAATAGTGAAAAATTTAAAAATTTAGAAAAATCTGTTCAGTCAGTTGAAGATTTTCAAAAGAAACATAAAAATTCAATTTATTTGAGGACTGATAAAGGTAACTTAACGGTCGCTGCTAACAGAGAAGATTATAACAGTACGGTTGAAAACATTTTTAGGAATGGTATTTTATACAAGAATATTAAAAACAGTATGGTTCCAACTATTGAAAATAAATGTAATGACATTGCTATCAGATGTGAACATAAAAGATTCCTGCTACTATTTTTCGCTCAGTTGACGTAGTTTTGTTAGCGGTAACTACGAAAGTTCTATTTTTAAGGTAACTCTGCATTATTTTTATTATGTACATTGGAAAGTTTAGTTTAGCAAGTTTATAAAGCAGACCTTCATGCCAGACCGTGTCAAAAGCTTTCTCCATATCCAATAAAACCATTACAGTCGATTTATTTTTATTGAAATTAGTACTTATGTAATTTGTTACTCTATGCAATTGTTGAACTGTACTTCTATTTTGTCGAAAACTAAACTGTTCAGGAATGAATAGTTTCTTACTAGTCTCATGTTTTTTAATTCTGTTAAAAATAATGTCTTCAAAAACATTACTCAAAGTAGGTAGAAGGCTTATTGGTCTGTATCTTTGTGGGAAAAGTTTATCTTTACCTGTTTTATGGAATGGTAGGATATTGGATATTTGCTTTTTTCCAGCATGAAGGAAAGTAAGCAAGTAAGAGGCATGCATTAAAGATGTGCATCAGCTGAGCGAAAGCTTTTTTGGGAAGGTTCTTTAGTACAATATTTGGTATATTATCCAATCCCGGTGCTTTCGTGGATTTCGTTGAAAGAACAGATCTTTTAATTTCAGATGGTGTAACTAGTATAATTTCATTTGGATTAATTTGATGATCGCTAATTGCTATACATTTTAGTTCAGCAGCTTGATCAGTCTCATCCTCACCCATGGCCCCTGTCATATGATGCACCCTTTCGTAATTTTCAGCTAATTGCTCTACTCTTTCCTCGTCGGAAATTGCAAGTCCATTTAGACCATGCAATATGGGAATTGTGCTATTATTGCGTTTAGTGAGACATTTGGCCATTTTCCAAAGTGAATGGTCTATCCCCTCTAAATTTTCTAATTCAGCATTCCACATTCCATTATTATATTTTATTATCTTTTTGTTAATATTGTTAGTAAGTTTATTTTTAATTTTCTTAATTTCCTGACTTTTTGTTCTTTGAGAAACTTTTCTGAGGTCATTTCTATCTCTAATTAATTGCTTTATACTGTTAGGTAAATATTTTATGTTTCTTAAATTATTAATTTGGGGTATCGATTCTGCCATGGCGCTGTGGATGACACTTATCAGACTGCTGACGTTATTATCGATATCTATTTCAGTCTTAATATTCCAACTTAGAATTTAATTTTTATTCATGATTTTTTTGAATCTCTCCCAATTAGCTTTTTTATAATTGGGAAAAGTCTTAATCTCTGAATATAGTTCTACTGCATTGTTCAAGATAATCAGGACAGGTAGGTGGTCCGAGTTTAATTCATTAATTGCATCTACTGTAATATCACAATCAATATTCTTAGAAATACCTATATCCACTGTGCTAGGAAAAGTGTCATTATATGGGTATAAAGTGAAATTATCTGGGTAATGTATTCTATGCAAGTATTTATTTGCAAAGTCAAAAATTATTTTACCACTTGCATTGTTTTTCCTACAGTTCCAGGCTGAATTTTTAGCATTAAGGTCTCCGTATAGGAGGACCTTATTGCCAGTGTTAAAAATTAGGTTTAAATCGTTAGTATCTAATTTTGTTCCCGGGGCTTTATATGCTGACACTATTACTGTATTATCTTCTAACTTAATTGCCACAGCCTCAAGTGTCTTAGTTTCTATAGGTACTTCATGACATTTTATGCCGTCCTTAATGTAAATCATGACTCCACCACCTGTCCCTTTCTCGTTTCTATCTTTCCTAACACATTTATAGCCTAGTATTTTAATATTGCGTTTAGAGTTTAATTTAGTTTCATTGAGCATCATTATATCGAGGTCATGATCTCTCATATATTGTTTTAATTCACTGGAGTTGCCGAAGATGCCATTAACGTTCCAGTGGCTAATTATAAGGGTGGAAAAAGCTTTTCTAATACTGTCCATTAGCAACTTCAGTGAATACTCGCAATCTATCGAGATAATTCTTACAATTAGGTAGCCTACTATTCAAAACTTTTACTAGCCTTAACATTTTACCTAGATCGCATTATTGATTGAGTTTACCTATTCCTTCCATGAGGCTATGGCAGGGATGTGCAGTTACGCGTCACTGGAGGTTTTTGACGTAAAATACCTAAGAGAAGTATTTTGCGTAGATAACAGGTAAAATACCTAAGTAATTACGTGCCAAGATAGCGGACCTTCAGAACTGTGCATAACCTCAATTTTTTGAATTTCTGTTATCGGCATTCGTAAGAGTTTTTTTTTTCAATGCCTATATTGTTAATTGAAAAATAATAATGTCAACTAAAGCCAAACAGAAGCAAAAAACACTCCAGGCTTCCATACATTCCATGGAATGGCTTAATTTTAAACGTGTACAAGTGAATGAAAATAATTAATATCATCAAAATGTAGCGCAATCTTTAATTTACAACATAATATTAAAGAATGTTGCTTATAAGCGCCTTCTGGGACACACGTATGTCAATAATTGTGAAATATTGTTATTTTCGTTTATTTAAATATTTGTAATTGGTATGTATTTTAATATAATTTTTTTAGGAATACCAGTGAATTATTCTAACCTGAAAAGCCTTCGTAATTTGTAGTTATTTTTCACATTCATATACATATTATTATTATAAGATATTGATCAATTGATTATTTAATAGCAGAAAAGCTGTTCATATGTTTTTATGTTCAATTTTGGAAAAATCTGTACTTTGTGGCAACCCTTGCACTTGGCCACACTTTTTCCATTTTTTGTAAACATGAAAGATATTATATTTCACTGTAGCTATCTTGTTTTGGCCTACTGCCTCTGCTGGTGATCATATTTTTTTTAATACAAATGATAAAAATAATATCTAGATAATCTAGATAATCACAAGTTTTAAAAGTTATGCTTGAGGAGCGAAACGGGAACCGCGGGCGCAGAACGACAGAACGTATAGTGATAAAGTCCCATATACGCGTAATTTACATCGTATAAGAAACTAGTCACGTAAAATACCTAGTAATTTACCGTAAAAAACCACGTAAATTACCTGGGGTATTTTACTTACACATCACTGGGCTATGGCAATCGTCCGGATTTGAGCTTTGTTTTTCCTGGCGGGGTTCTCGTTCCTGTTCCCATCTGCTTGATGTCGCCCTCGGCAATGTAGTTGAATATGTCTGCTGACGCAGGTTCCTGGTTCTCAGGGCTGGATATTCCCTGCGATCGTCGGTCGGTGGGAGTCCTCGTAGATTCCTTTTTGTAGATTCCACCTTTGAAAATCTGCCATACCTGTTTTTGTTTGCCTGAATAGTTTCCAGGTGTTTAATATATATAGGGCATCCTGAATAGTTTGCTGGATGCTCTCCTCCGCAGTCGACGCACTTAACTTTGGAATATTTGTCCTTGTCACATCGTCTTGTTGCATGCTGTTTTTCACACTCAACGCACTTTGGTTTATTTTAAAAATATTCACTACCATGCCCGAACATTTGGCAGTTATAGCACTAAGTCATTTTTCTTGGGTTCTTGTAAGTAACCTAGATAACTCTCACATTCAGGGAATACACCGCGGTTAGATTGATTGATGCTCATGATATATTGATAGATTCTGGTCTATCAGACGCATCATATCGATCGATTAACAAATTTGCGCTCTGTGACACGAATGTCACAGAGCTCAAACCTAGCTTCCTGCCCAGCAGGAAGCACTGGCACCACTAAAGCGTCCATCACCAGGATGGATCAAGATAATAACAGCAACTTCTCTGTTGTCACCTCCAGGAGCAAGAAGCGGAAGCTCGCCTAGCAGTCAAAAGATGCCTACGCCAGTACCTGCAGTGACCAGAGAATGGTCACCTCCCTCATAGGAAGCAGTAAGACGTCAAAAACGTCAGCGGTTAGCGCACCACTATCGAATAGGTTCACAGCCCTCGACAACCCTCATCCTACAAACGCGACTACAGCAAAAACATCGGTCGCGCCGGAAAAGATACCTCCAAGTAACGTCATCGTAGACGAAATAAACCACCCCTATTCAGTGCTTCACAATATTTTAAAACCCACAACTAATTACAAACCCACAGTCTATAACATTGGGTCAGATGTATATTCCGTTCGCGTTTCCTACATAGAGGACTACCACTCTATTATCAGTAATCTATAAAAGCAAGGTTTCCAGTATTACTTGTATAAAAATATAATCTCACCCCCTATTAAACTAGTAATTAGAAACATCTCTATCTCTTTTCCTGATGATTCAGTACTGGCGGAACTCAAGGAAGAAGGATACACAATCACTTCGGTCTGGCGTATGAGAAGCCGATTAAATAAAAAAAGCTATGCCCATACTTTTGGTAACTGTACCTAACACACCACAAGCAAAAGATTGGCTAAAGCTGCAATCACTTGCTTTTATCAAAATAAAAGTGGAGCCGTATATTAAGCCTGAAGCAACTTCTCAGTGCTTCAATTGCCAGAGATTTCATCATGTTTCTGACATGTGCCATGCTACTCCACGCTGTGTCAAATGCGGGGCTTCGCATAGCAGTGCCAGCTGCAAATAAGATGCACAAGCACCGGCTACTTTCGCTACCTGTGCTGAAAATTACCCAGCAAACTATAGACGATGTTCTGCGTTCAAGAAAGCATCTAAAAAACCAACTGAAAGCATCAAAACTAAAAATATCCCAAACAAAACACCTAACAGCAACCTACTCGCATCTCAGGTTTCACAAAATGAAGGTACTCCTCAAGAACCTTCATCCTCCGCCAGACGCACGCCACCGCAAAGTACAGCTTTTTACAGCTCTGTAGTAGCCTCGAGAGCTTCTAAACCTAAAACACGCGAGACTAAACCCCTAATTAAACAAATACCAACAAAACGACAGAACAATCCCCGAATTACAAAGGCTACACCCTCTAAAAGCCAGGCCCCACAAATCAAACAAACCTTAGGTATCGCGTTTACTCAAAATGCAACCTCACAATGCATTAGAGTCAACTCAATCAACCTCATAAAAGGAGCCACAACCTTAGCCACCGACATAATGGGAGATAAAATGAACATGGCCGAAGCTATTACCTCAACTGCCGAGATTATAAATAACATTCTATCTCTTGCCACTGAAAATGCCTACGCTTAATAACAATATTCTGAAAATCATTTTCTGGAACTCTCAGAGTATCATAAAGAAAATACTTAAATTAGCCACCTACATCTACCAAAATAACATCACTATCTGCATGCTCAGCGAAACCCTGCTACGCGAATCCACAAAATTTAAAATTCGCGGCTACAAAATCTATAGAAATAATACCAACAGAGGAACAGCTATTTTAATTAAAGAAAATATCGACCACCACGAATTAATAATCCCTGAACTTGTAGCACTCGAAGCCACTGCTATACAAATAAAAATACACGGAAAATCATATGCCATCGTCTCCCTCTCGAGAATTTATAAAAAACGATTACAATAAAATATTCAAACTTGCTCCGGTCCTACCTCGCTATAATTTCGCAGAAGTGAACTGGCCAACATTCATTTCGACTCTAGAAAACGAAATTAATTTCGAACCTATAATAACAAATACTATCCACACCGACGAAGCCATAACTAATCTCACCTCAAGTATAAAAATTGCCATTCAAGCTTCAGACCCTCTGTCTACCGTTAACAAATTCGATCCGCCTCTCAGTCCCGAGATTGAAGATCTCATCGACACCCGCAATAAACTCTGCCAAACCCACCGAAAAACCAAAAGCTGCATTCTCAAAAACACAATTAACCATCTGCGTAAAACTATAGCAATTAAAGTTAAGGAGCACAGATGCAAAAATTGGAATACAGAAGTCGGTAAGCTTCAAATTAAAGATAACACTATCTGGCGTATGACTAAAGTCCTAACGAAGGCGCGGAAAAATATTCCACCTCTTAAAAACCCCGATCAAACTTTTGCGCTTTCTCCCAGCGACAAAGCAAATCTTCTAGCAGCAAATTATGAAAGTAATTTTTCCCCTCACGACCAGCCATCTGATCCGCAACACATCGCTGAATGTGAAAAAGTTGTATCCGAATTTCTTGAAACACCCAGCACTGATAACTTCAAAAAGATAACACGCACAGAAATAGCCAAGCAAATTAAAACTATGAAAAATAATAAAGCTCCCAGCCCCGAATCAATCTCAAATTTCGTTCTTAAAAAACTTCCCATTTCATGCCTCACTCTCCTTGCCGTTATTTTTAATGCCTGTATTCAACAAAGTTACTTTCCGGACTCCTGGAAGGTAGCTCATATCTTAGTTTTTCAGAAAAAAACGTGGAAAAAGCTTTCGACAGTGTTTGGCATACAGGTCTGCTCAGAAAACTAATCCATTACAATTTTCCAAAAGGACTTATACACTTTATAAACTCGTATCTTACCAACAGAAAATTCTCAGTTAAAATCGACCAGACACTCTCAAAAGAAAAACCTATCCGAGCAGGAGTACTCCAAGGTAGCATTTTAGGGCCAGTATTCTTCATTATATATGTAAATGACATCCCTGAGGTCCCTGAAGTTTCAATTGGACTGTATGCGGACGACACTGCATTATTCACTTCCTCCTGGTCAATCCCAAAAATCTTAAAACTTCTTAACAAAGTTCTTGAAATAATTGAAGCTTGGGCTAAAATAAAAATCGACCCAGCAAAGTCAGAATCGATTCTTTTCTCAATCAAAAAGCCTGCCAAAGTAGATCCACCCAAAATGTTTCATGAACCAATAGAATGGAAAATTTCCGTCTAATACCTCGGATGTAAACTACACAAGCGTCTTAAGTGGAAGCAACATATCCAGGAAACTAAAGGGGAAGATCGTGGGGTTATCTCGCGATTTTAAACTATTATTAACAGAGGTTCCAGCCTTAAACCAGAATATGGATTTCTAATTTATAAAACGTTTATCCGACCAATCATATGTTATGCATGCAAAATTCCCCCTTTGTTCATCCACCATTTGAACATAAATAGGGAATTGAAATAGAAATTGGAAATTTATTTTAAGAAAAATAAATCATTTGACTACGAATTAATGATAATAATAAATTGTTAACATTAATGAACCTCTCTCTAATTAAAAATTTGACAAGAAGTTGAGATTTTTGTTGAAAAGCAGCACTTTCTATATTTATTCTAAGAGAAAATTGCTAGAAACAATAATAAATTGTTTAAAAAATCTATGTAAACATCTAATTATCAGTATAAAGTAGTTTTTTATGTATCACAAATAATTTTCTTAAAAAAAAATGGCCAAAAAATCCTAATTAGCGCTTAAAACTCGCAAAATGCATTTCTTCCCTTATAGGGTTCTTTAAACCCTATGACACCAACTTATGGCGTTGATATTTGAAAAGTAACATGTTTTTTAAATTCCATGGCCAATTGTGAAGATAAATTTTAAGTGTAAACTCGATTCACCTAATATTCAGAATTCTAAATCAAATTTGCAAAAGACGTACTTTTTTTCCTTAAGGGAAGTACGTGTTAAACTTTATGGGGCTTTCGCCACCTCTAAATATCATTTTATTTCTAACAAAAAACGAATTTATTTTTGTGTGGATTCAAACAAAGATCCGGTCGTTATTTATAAAAAATCAAGGGAAAAAATGTTCAGTATACTTTTGGACCACCTTAAGATACCCACATGGAAACCTGTATGAGATCTTACATCGATTTATCTCTGTGGAAACCTATAACTTGCTCCTATATGAAGTCCCACACAGTATTTTAATTTATCGAAATCGAATCTGTTTGCAAAATATTACCTTTATACTAGTAAATCTTAATCGTCCAAAAAAACAACTGCACAGTAGTAGCTTTTATAATAAACTACTGCGCAGTTTCAATATTATTTCCCTGTGTAGGTTGCAATGTGTGTTTCCATATAGGTTCTTATATGGTTTTTCATATTGTTTCATATCCTGTTTCGTGCCACAATTTTTCTATACGATTTTAAATGAGAATCCCTGCATATTTCCACATTGGTTTTTATACAGCCTTCTCAATGTATATAACGTGAACCAATAAATTTGGAGAATATTATAACGGATGTCACAAAAGTCCCGGATGGCTGAATATTTCCTCACGTAAGATATTTCTCAGGAAGCTCAAGGTCATTTTCGAAGTAAATTTCAACGCGGAATTCAATGGTGACCTTTATTTTTATGTTGACGATGACCTTCAGTGTAATTTCTCGGTCAAATTTTTAATAGAATAAAAACCCCCTTTTTTGCATTGGCAATCGATAATGCGGGAAATTTTACGTTCAAATATGTACCCAGGTCATACGTAGGTACATTGTTACCTTGAAAGATTTCCCAATGGAAGAAAATTGACGTTGAAATGACCCTGGAGGTCATTATCAAGGTCATGCTTAATGCCACTACTGCATACGACTTGGTGAAGTTAGTAACTTTACTTGTTACAAAAAAATTTTGAAAGCTTCTATTTCCAGAGGTATGCAGACATTGTTTAGGTTAGCATAACCTAAGAGTGACCTTCAATGTTACAATGTACCTATGTATGACCTGGGTAAATATGTGAACGTAAAATTTCCCGCTCTAACGATTTCCAATATGAAAAGGTGGTTTTCATTAAAAAAAAAGAGATGATCTTGAAATTACCTTGAAGGTTATCGTCAATATGTCAATAAAGGTCACCATTGAATTCCTTGTTGAAAGTCACTCCAAGAATGACCTCAACCTCTCTGAAAAATATCTTACCTGAGGAAATATTCAGCCGTCCTGGGACTTTGGAGACACCCAGTATATGATAACATTGAAAGCGAACTGATAAGACTTTCTTAAATCATTGCTCCTGCCTGTACCAAATTTCATATTCCAAAATAATGTACCTGGTTGTCTTGGTGCTCGGACTCCTATAAGTTTTCTATCATCAGATATATATGCCACCAATTTGAAGCGTTCTACTTCAATAAGACGGATCAAGAAATCGTTATTTCTAAAATAAGTGCCATGGGGAACAACACAGTTCTCATACCAAGCTTTGATAACGTGTTTTCTAGATATATCTAACCAGAGTTCAATTGAGTGACCCTCTAGTTGAATAGTTTTATCTGCTGGGCCATCCATAGGATCTTTTTGTGCATAAGCAATATACCCTCCTCGAACTACTCGCGATGATGAACTTGCTCTGTTATCCCCCGAAGCATTTAATTCTGCAAACAAAACGAAGATTTGAAATTTCAAAAAGATTGAGGGCCGATTCCACCAACCTTGATTAAATTGTAATCCTCGATTAACTTTATTAAATCAGTACATTGCGTTCCACCACCTATGAACAATGATTAAAGCAGCCTTATCGCTGTTTAACTTAGTCAGCCACTTTATGCCGGTTAGCGACTTAACCAGCGATAAAGGGGCTCAACGTAACCTCAAAGTTTAGTTCAAGTGCAGTGCGACAGTATATATGACTCAAAATAAAATATGTCTGCAAAATATTATTTTTTCTTTTTTTTTTCGCTTTAGAAAACACCGCTTCACTCAATTAATTGGATTGATGTTATTTTGGAAAGGAAGTATACAATGCGTAATTTGTGACGTCAGAGGCCTATTTATTTGGTTTGGCGTGCCAGAGATGGCGCGCGAACGCAATTTTCTTGACTCAGCCAATCAAAATCGCAGTTACAAAAGAAATATGCAGAAACTAGACTTTATTGCGGAAAGGGTATACGGTTAGTTAACCATAGGTTGAAAATTCATGCTGGAACGTTTGGCAAGTTAATCTTGATTAAGTCGTTGATTAAAAAATAATCATGATTAGTTAACCATGAATTTAATAAGAAATGGTGAAATCGGCCCTAAGAATATCAATCTCAAAATCACACACTCAAAAATTCTCAACTGAAGCACTGAAAATGAAGCATTTTTAATTAAAAATTCTTTACGAGTCAATAATTTGAAAAGATAGCGCTTTACCCGTGCAGAAATTGTCCTGTTTTTATATATACATTTTCAAAACTGTGTTTGGAGATACTATAAAATAGAACAACAGACATCCACGAACTCTTTTTTCTACCTAAAAATCATCCACGTGGCTCTCTGGAATGTAAGTGACGGAAATGTTAAGTACGGCCGAGGGTGGCGCGTGCTGTACTTCTAGGCCGAAAATTATTCAAATGCAAGCGGAAAGTGTAAAAAATGTGAAATTTTATGCTTTTTATATTATAAAAACGGACTTTGAAATTTTTTTTTGCTCTGGAATTAAGTTTTAAGGTTTCCAGACTGAAATTTTATCAAGTTTTGTTTGTGATGAACGAGAAAAATGGGAAGAATTTGGCTGAAAATTTTGCCTTGAGAATTTTGAAGAGTTGAAGAAAATAAAAAAAAAATTCTTCAAATTCCTGGCTAAATTTAAATAATGTTTTAATTAGTAAATTAATTTAAAAAGAGTATTTGAAATTGATCCTATAAAATTCCGAAAAATAATGTAGACAATTTTACAGTAAAATTTTCTAATTTTTGCAGGCTTATAACATTCGACGAAAAATTCAAAGATTTCATAAAATTTAAAACAAATTGTCGATTTCACAAAAATGAAAAAATTGATTTTTAAAGATTTCTAATACAAAATTTAGAATCTTTTCAAGAATGAAAGGTTTCAAGAGAATGAAAAACTTTTCTAGATAAAATTGAACAAGATTTTAAAACATTTCGAAAGATTTCCAAAATTGTCAGAAAAGTATGTGGAAGATTTTAAGGCAATTTTTTCATTTTGGAGAATTTAAATTTTTTCAAGGAAAAATGCTATTCGTTTTAAAAATTAAAATTTTGGAAGACTTCAAAAAAGGGAGTTTTTTAGGAGTTTTGAAACCTTTCAAGACAATAAAAATTTAAAAATTTTAAAAGATTTCCAACATTGTCGAAAAATATCTAGAAAATTTTTTGCAAAATATTTTTATTTTGCAGGATATAAAATGATTTTCTAAAATTTGATACGGGTCAGTCTCCGGGTTTGGTAAATAGAACGTAGATCGCGGGGGGGGGGGGGGGGGGGGGGGGGCTGTGACAACTGAAAGAACTCCTTAGTGGAAATGACAATAAGATCGGTCAAGGGGTGCGGCGACAACCTGGGGTTTCGCGTTCACTGAGGTTCTCAGGAATAGACCGGAAATAGTAGGCAATAATGAAATTATGCTCTTCGCGCACGCGGACCACGGTGCGAACAGGTCGGTCAGGTACCTCCTCAGTAACGAAGGCAAGGTGTCCGTTGAGGCACTTCTCGGGGAAGAGGTCAAGACGAGGATCCCGGGTAAGTTGGCGTTTAACGGTAGAGGTCCGTAACGAACGACTACGATATTGCCGAAGCAGGTCACGAGGAGACCGTGAAGAAGGTGGAGGAGGCGTGCGTCGCGACCGAGGGGTCTCTGGGACGTACACAACAGTTCCCGGGGGGCGGCGCGGCCGACGGACTCGTAGACGAGGCGGTCTAAATCGGGCAGGAGTTTCGCAACCGTTCTGCTGGTGGATTCCTAGAGAAGCAGATGGTTTGGCTGGAGAGAAATGATGAGCGATCTTGTCAGGAGTGGCGAATCGTGAAAAGGGCAAAGGAATGTCCAGAAACTCGTCCGCCTGATCCTGGTTAGGTTCCGTGGGGTTAGCCGGGGCTCAGTTGGCGCGGTGACGTATCCGGGATTTAGGGGATTAAAATTGATAACTCCGGCTTATTTAGCGACCTTTCGTAGGGTCGAAAGGGTAATCACGACGACCCCCTAACTCTCTCGCTAGTTCTAACGGCAAGCTCGCCGCCGAACCGTAACGATCGAACATGGTGGGGGGGGGGGGTCAGAGAAAAACAAAGTTAAGATAAAAGAGACATTGAAAAGAAACACATATCACAACAACATGAACATCACGCAAATACAATACGGACGACAATATAAGCGGCGAAAGAAATTAGAAAGTAAACACGATAAAATAGGGGGCAGGGGAGAGGCAGAGGCAAATCAAATTAAGATTGGAAAATGGAAGAATAAATTACAAGAACATAAACACAAGAAAATGAAGATCACCAGAATCAAATGCGAACGAAAATATAAATGGAGAAGAAAAATTAAAAAGAGAACATGATAAATGGGGTAGCAGTAACACTTCTACTTTGACGTGGAAAGTAAAGTGAGAGGAAAAAGATGTTGGACCCCTTTCAGCTCTCCGGCTAGTTCTAATGACAATATTCGCCACCAAACCGTGACGTTTGAGCGTGTGGGGGAGGGGCAGAGGCGAGTAAATTGCATGAATGCACAGATCACAGGAAATACACAGACACGAGAAACAATAATATTGGCACTTACCGCAACGAGGACGAGAATGGAAATTGCGGAAAAATAATGTAAAGATATATAAAAACTGGGAGGGGGAAGGAATAGAACCTCTCCGGCTCTCCCGTTAGTTCTAACGGCGAGGTACGCCGCCGAACCGCGACGTTCGAGCTTCGAGGGTGGAGGTACAAGAAGGAAATTTGAACAACAAAAAAACATTTTCAACCGAATAGTTTCATTTTCAGGCAAAAAAGGTTAATTCTCAACGAAAAATGTAATAATTGCTATTTCATTAAAAAAATATATATTTTCAATAAAAAGCGGTCGAATTTAACATTAATAAAATGAATATTCGACAAAATAAAAAAATGCTCTAAAACTATGTTCATTAGTTATTAAAATAATACAAAGAATTACCTTCAGATATTGCTAATCTTTATTTTTAGCATAGATCTTAAGATCGTCCATGTGAAATACATGAGTGACCTTATGCTTGCACTTTCAGGTTTGCTGCAGAAGTACCCTTCGGGATGGCGAAGTGCGAGAGATAGTGGCAATAATGTGAGGCAAAAGAGGAGAGGGCTCATGTTGTTGCCTTGAAAGACACCTATCTGAAAGGTGACGTTGTTGGTTGTCACACGATGTTTTCCAAATGAGATAGTAAATCTGGTTTTCCAAAGCGGCATCGACTTCTCTTTGCACCTCAAGATGTGTGATGAACCTTTAAGCTTTACAACAGATAGACGATAAATCTACGGAGGGTTGAATCTTTCCTATCAATGAGCAGGTTCTCCCGACATCCTGCTACGCCTTTCTTTGAGCCGCGTTCTTCGTACACATCTCGCCATACAGGTCCGATTGTCCGAACAATCCTGTCATTTAGGATAACTTCAAAGATCTTATACAGCGTTTTCGGACAAGTTATTGACCTATAATTCTTAGAGACAGCTAAGTCGCCACCTCCGGCAGGAGCTCTGTACGTCCTTCTAACAACCACTCCAGAATAGGCTCTTCCGACTTTAGATATGAAGTGAATTGTGTAAGAAAATCCTCACATCACTATTGCACTAATAACATTTTTTGCTGAACGTTGTAGATAAAGTGATAGTGACAACAGCAAGTAGTAACTTCGGTTACAGAATATGTGTTTTCCGAAAAAACGACGAAAAATTAAATTAAATTTATCAGCAATGCACGGCAACGAATATTATTAGTTCAATAGTGATGTGAGGATGTTCTTACTTAAATTCCAAGGTTTGTTATGAAATATATAGACATATATGGGAGTTTTTACATACTTATATTAAATATTTCGGTTTCGGTTTAGATTCCTTTGGAATCGAACCAAAGGGCGTATGACAAAGCCACCAGTCGCGTCCTCGGGTTGCGGATAGAGGGTCCCTGTACAAAGGGTTTCTGCTGAATATGGTTACAAAAGTCAATAAGCAGTCGCGGACAACTGTCCAGGGATAGTCTCGAAGGAATAAACCCCAAAAAGAGGCGTAACAACCGTGCCAAAAGCTGAATGGTACCTGCGTGACGTGTCTTAAACGGTGACTCTGGGATACCGGGTGACCTCTCAGAGTATGCCGCCTTATCCTCGCATGCGGGGCTCTACAAGGACTAACGAACCCTTTCCCTGGCTGCTCGTGAGAACAACAATGACATCACTTAGGCATCAAAAAGTTGTAGGTTTGGTTCAAAACGATCGAACGCGCAGAGCACCCGACAATGGGTCGGCAAACAGTGACAATCACCCTAGAGTTCGGGGTGCTTAAAATAATTTATATGGAAACACGACGATGAATCGGCGAAACGCCCACATTGAGTGGACGACTCAACTCAAGGATGACTTGCTAGACTGCTACGATGCCAGCATTATCCCTGTTCACGGAGGCTTTATGGCGCGCATTGACACTGTGTAGTTCTTGAGACATCCAGAGCTTCAGCTCGTTCCGCATCAGTCATTGCGAATTCAACGTGCCTATCTCTTGAAAATGGATATGTACGCGGAGCGCTTACTCAACTGCTGCTTAAACACGCTGCAGACGAAGATGAGCAAGCGACATTAAGAAAGACCGCAGCAAGCAGGCACCTTCTGAGATATTGTCGCGATTTCAGGGCAAGGAGGAACATTGACATGCATGTTCCTCCTAAGCCCGATGAGCTGGCTGAAATGGATGCCTCCCTCCGCAAGGATATCTCGGAGGAGTCCGACCTCTGGACCATCAATTGTTCAGTTTATGGTGCTGCGAGAGCTTCGGCTGATTCAACTTGAAGAATAAAGCCGAAGATGGATCAAAAGACCAAAAGGCGCTTGCATCAACTAAACAAGAAGATTGGATAGGCAAGACAGAATGCGTGCCGTGTGCAGCTTATGATGCACTACATAACATCTGGTAGATCGTTCATGGATAGGGTTCGAAAGTTCAAACAAGAACTGTGGATCTACAATCAGACACTGAACAAGTCAAAGGTGCTGTCAATAAAGCAGCATATTATTGACAAAATACGTGTGTTATCTGACGCAAGGAAGAGAATACAGAAGAGGGAGAGATAAGTCAGAAGGAATCAACAGATTCTTGCTGATCCATCGCACCTCTTCAGCGATCTTCCTGTTTCTGCCAAAAATCCATTCAAGTTCAACGAGGTAGAGACTTTTTGGAGAGAAGTATACGAGATCCCGAAAACCCTGGAGTTGAAAGAAGATACTAATAATATCAGCCGCTTAAAGGAGTTTGTCGAAAACCTGATAACATCTGAGGAGGAATGTCCATCAATCACAGCCAAAGAGGTGAAAAAAGCACTTAGAGGCACGAAGAATTTTTCTGCTGCAGGACCAGATTGTATCAAGGACTTCTGTTGAAAAAAGTTTACTTCTACACATCAAAATCTGGCCCGCATGTTTATCTCATATTTAAAGTCGGAGGTGCACAATTTTTGTCTATTCACCTTTGTGATATCTTGCATAGTTTGACCGCAGAATGGGATTTTTCATTTTTCATTACTTTTTGTGCGATCAAAATTTGAATTTTCGATTTGAAAAAAAAATTAAAAAATTCGTTATGAAAGTCTTGTAGAGTGTTTAAAAAACCACGTTTTTTTGTATAGACTTTTTTTAATATTGTGCGTTTTTTGTCTTAAAATTTTCATTTTCGTTTGTTTTATTGAATTTTGTAAATGCTATTCCTCTGGTAATTTTGTTTTTATGGAAAAAAGTTATTGTGCCTGCACAATACTACAGACTATAGTCTACAGACAGACACCTTCGTAAAAATCGTTTTTTCTGGCTCAGGGGGTCTCAAAACGTGGAGATTTGATGAAAACCGACAAAATCAAATTTTACATAAAACCAATACCTTCTCATTATACAATGATTTTAAAGACATGTTTACAGTTAAAAATTTACCAACTCAGTCTGCAACTGCAGGTTTTTTGTCATATGATTCAGAGTTTCTTTGCACTCTGTAAGGGTAATAAGTGTACTGTGTTCTCTTTATGGAAATGGTAAGGGCTTGCAAGACAGGTGTCATATAGCTGTCCCTTTTTGTTGCTCTGTTTTAAGAAGGTATTATTTTTCATTATTCTCATTTCAGATATTCGAAGATCAAATGAGTACAGACGTCCAGGTAGTCGTAGCGATACTTATTCTGATAAAGAGAGTTATGGTTGATACTATTATTACGATTATCATCATTATGATCGGCCACGCAACAACAGTTATCAAAGAGAGTCTTTGTACACGGATAAAGTTGACATTTATAAGGATCAAGAGTCTCGGAAGCAGGATGTCGCTCTTCCTGTTCAGGATGATGGCTTGCAGTCACAAGATAAATCTCAAGTAAATTCTGAAGATAATCCTATAGATTCTTCACGGGATCAATTACAAACCTCGGTGGGTGGGCCAAGCATTCTGAGATGGCAATAAGAATAGAACAGGTTATAAGGAAGGATTTACCAAAGGATAAAAAAGAATCCTTCACGAAGAAGTTTTCCATTACAGAAAACAGTTTATTGGTCAATGCTAAAAAATTTAACCCTGAAATAGAAGCTTCAGACATTGAAGATGCTGCCATTTAAAGAGATGCTCTAATAGTAGAAAAACAGGACAGAATCACAGCAAATATTTCTGGTTTGACTAATTTAGTGTCAATTGTACTAAAACTGCGTGTTAAAGAAAAAGTTTCTATTTTGGAGAATATTACTGGACACATAAGACTACTCTCTGTCCTTCAATATGAAGAAAATTCAATTAGGAAGTCGCCTATTGTAATGAAGATTGACACTAAACTACGAGACACACTAAAGTTAACACCCTTCAGCCAATGGCTTTTTGGGGAGAATTTGACAGAAAAAATTAAAATTGCCAATGAATGGAAAGCAACCGTTAAGAAGATTAATACGAAACCGAATTAAGTTGCAACAATTTTCAAAAAACGATCTAAAAAACTATAAGGGCCCTCTGCGTCGTCCATACTTCAAACAACAAGGCAAATTGATGTTCAGCGGGCAGAGGTTGTCGCAGAATCAGAGAATAACACAGGGACAGCGGAAACCAATGTATCAAGGACAACAGTGACCTTCGTTCTTCAAGAAATGCAATTAGTTTCGTCAGTGAGTAGTATTTGCGTTCGTCTCAAAAAATTTCTGAGTCAATGGTCTGATTGAACTTCAGATAAAACCATACTGAGCTGGGTAAGGGGATTCAAAATTCCTTTTAATGCGAAAGTATTTCAATATGAGCCCCCTTTGAAACCTGAGTGGTCGGTAATAGAAAAGGTACGTATAATGGAACAATTAGTTCAATCACAAGAAAAAAGTGCCATTAAAAAAATTAATCCCATGGATAGGCAATTCCTGTCAAAAATACTCTAGGCCCCAAAACCCGATGGCTCTAATCGATTAATGTTTTTTTAAAAACATTTCAAACTGGAAGACGAGAAAACAGTTCGTAAACTCCTTTCTCCGAATTTTTATATGGCTACAATCGATCTTGAACTTGCCTTTTATCTTGTACCTATCTCTGATTCAGACAAAAAATATATTCGATTTATTTTTCAAGGGACAATTTATGAGTTCGGTTGTTTGCCCCTTTGTTTAAATGTTGCACCCTACACTGTCACAAAAATTATGAAACTGGTAGTGTCATATTTAAGATCAATTTTTTTGTTTCGGTGGTTTATCTAGATGATATTTTATTGCTAGGAACATCATTTGAGTCATGTCAGGAGAATTTTCAAATTACCTGCAATTTGCTGAAGAAACTCGGTTTTATTATCAATGAGCAAAAGAGTCAGGTGATACCGCCGACTATGAAAGCATTTCTCGGTTTAATTTACGATTCACAAAAAATGTCAGTTGAACTTCCAATACAAAAACGAAACAAGGTATAAGAACAAATTAAGAAGTTTGATAGCGTAAAGAAATTTAAAATTAGAGAATTTTCTTCTTTCATTGGGGCTCTAAAATCGTGTTATTCAACTTTGAAGTATGGTAGAGTTCACATAAAAGCTTTTGAAAGAGAAAGATTTTTAGCACTTGAGCATGAAAATAATTATAAGGCTAGTATGTCTGTTTCAGTGACCTTAAAAGAAGATCTACATTGATGGAAGGTGCATATTAACTCTGCGATTAATTACCTAAAAAATTTCGACCCAAGTATAGAAATTTTCTCGGATGCTTCGCTTTCTGGTTGGGGCGCGTATTGTATGGGTCAGCGGGCTCTTGGATATTGGAATGAGCAATAAAGATCGTTTCACATTAATGTTTTAGAGTTAATGGCAGTTTTCTTTTCTCTGAAATGCTTTGAAATAGACTTAGAAAATGCTAATATTCTACTAAGAGTAGACAACAGCACAGCATCAGCATACATCAACAAAAAGGGTGGAGTTCGTTTTCCGAAATTAGGTAAGTTTAGATAAATTTAGGTAAGAAATAGATAATTTTGCAACTAGGACTAATACGAAATGTCAAAAGTATATATCGTGGAAAAAAGTTCCAGGAGCAATTGCCGTGGATGCTTTTACGATCAAAGGGAAACTATACTTCTATGCGTTTCCTCCCTTCTCCATTATTCTTCGCATTCTGGAGAAAACAAGATTAGAAAAATGTAGAGAAATTTTGGTTATTCCACACTGGCCAGCCCACCCATGGTTTCCAGTATATTTTTCAATGCTAGAATCAAAACTGATTTATTTTGAACCATGTAATAAACTGTTGCTATTATCATATAGGCAACCGCATTCACTGTGGGAGCGGATTAGTGGGAACCGATTACCCTGGTTCCATGAGTTTTATCCGGGACGCTTTCAAAATAAAACTGGTTCCATAAGAAACAGCAGGCATCATGATCTCTTCATTATGCGATTCGTCGTTAAAACAGTATGACACTGTTTTACAAAAATTGTGGGATTTCTACAAGTCCAAAAATATGGATCCGTTTATATATTCTATCAAAATGTTCTTATGTTTTTAACTATGGAACACAATAAAAAGGCTTCTTATGGAACTCTAAATAGTTACCGCTTAGCGATCGCTTTAATTCATGGTCCTGATCTAGGAGAAAATTCACAAATTAAACGTTTCTTTAAAGGGATTGCAAAGCTTAGACCACCAATAGCAAAATACGACTCTACGTGGGACCCAGCGATAGTTTAGAATAGCTTGAGTCTCTGGGAAGCGAATGATTCACTTTCATTGGAAAAGCTAACATTAAAATTAGTAACCTTATTATCTCTCGTCACAGGCCATAGTTTACAAACCTTGAGTTTAATTAATATTACGAATATCTGTGAGATAAATGATAATATGGAAATTAAAATTCCGGATAGAATTAAAACTTCGGCTATAAATAGAGTACAACCCACTCTTGCGATTCCATTCTACACCAGAGATGTTGTTTTATGTCCAGCTACAACGTTGAAAGAATACTTAAATAGAACTAAGCAGTAAAGAAATTTAGAAAACAAGTTGTTCATCTTATTCAAAAAACCACATAAAGCTGTAAGAACTCAGTCCCTAAACAGATGGATTAAAACTGTCTTACTTAAGAGTGGAATTGACACTGATTTATTCAGTGCATACAATATACGTCACGCGTCAAACTCAGCGGCAAGTAGGCATGGCATCAATATTGATGTCATTAGAAAAACTGCAGGTTGGACCAATAAATCCGAAACTTTTGCTAAGTTTTACAAGCGTGACATTGTGTCAAATAAAACTGCGTTCGCCTTAGCCATCCTAAATAAAGATTAGTTATAAGAGATTCAAATGTAAGTTACCAAGTTTCTGTTTTCATGTATTTCTCTTCTTTTTTAAAATACATGTTAATTTACTGAAATTATGAACTTTAACAAACTTTGAATAGCTACATTCTGATCTGGAGGAAGAGGCTCGAAGTACAATTATAAGATTAAACGAAATTACCTGTAAGTGAAGTTCTATCATAATTGTACGAAGCGCCTTTTCCGAAAAGATCAGTTCCCTCCCAGACGTTGGTATTCCCAATTCCTAGCTCTTTATAGTTAGGACCCCATTTTCTTTTATTACGGTAAAAACTTTAAAGAACTGGCGAAATTGAGTAAGCTTGCAGGCTTGCACAGCAAGATGAAGATCGTAAGAACGTGAGGTTTAAATGTGTAAACTTTAAAAATATGGATTTTCGGCACAGATGAGGGTGTACTACATTCTGATCTTTTCGGAAGAGGCGCTTTATACACTTATGATAGAACTTCACTTACAGGTAAGTTCATTTAATCTTATAATTACAAAGATGTATAAGTAAAAATGCTTAAATTTTGATGATTTTGAAGACCAAGAATCAAGTTTTCAATTATAAATCTTTCAAATATTCAAAACAATATTTGAATTGTATATCTTTTGAAATTAAAAAATTTTAATTTTTTTGGAATAGATCATTTTTTAAGGCTCACCAATGAAAGTACTTCAATTTTGACGCAATTTAAAATTCTTTAATTTTGCAGATTTATAATTGGAAACTCTTTAATTATAATGATATATAAATAAGAATTATTTAATTCTTATGATTTTGGAAATGACTTCAGTTCTAATTCTTCCAAATTGAAAATATTTTTAATGTAAAGCATCAAAATTACAGCATTTTTAATTGTAAAACTTAAAACTTGTATAATTCCTAATCGTAAATTGTCAAGATTAAAGACACTTCAATTTTAAAGTTTTACAATTTAGAGTTCTACCATTTTGAAGAGTAACAATTTAAAACTCTTAAATTTTCAAATTATGTGAATAAAAATTTATAAATTTGGATGACTTGCATACTTTTTAATTGTGAATTTCAAAAATTAAAAACTCTACAATTTCGAAGTCTTATCATTGGAAATTCTACAATTTCAAAGATTTAAAATTAAAAGTTCTACCATTTTTTTCTGCTTTTAACTACATAGCTTTTTTCTAAATTAACTACATAAGTTTCAAATACATATCTGTGGCAAACTTAAATTTCGTAATGTTTGACGCCTTGAAACTAAAGTTTTTTGCTTCAAGAGTTTAAATTCGAAAATATTTGATATGAAATTTCTTAATTTTTCGAGGTTTCGAATTTCAAATGTCACAATGTTTCAATGGATTTCAATGTTTTCAAATTCAAGTATTAAAAACTTCAGGACTATTCTGCCATTAAATCTTTTTAAAATTCTTAATTTCATATTGAAAGCCTTCATGGTCAGTATTAAATTTAATAATTTTAGATTCAAATATTCTAAATTTTTTTATTTAAATTTAAGTCAATTGTAAATTTAATACTTTCAGATTTATGTATTCTAAATTGTTTGGTCTCCATTTTAAACGTACAAAATTTTAGTGTTTTTCAAATTCTTGTGAATCCTAGAATATTAAACTAAAATATTTGATAGTCGCACAATTTACAGTTTAAAGGATTTGTAATTAAAAAATTTCGAATTAAATACCAATAGTATCAATTTAAAACAATGACAAATAAGATAATAATTTCTCACCATCAGGCTTTAAAAATGAGACAATTTTAGAACTAGGCGTAAAAAATTTGGTATTATTTTTTTTTTTTTTTGAGAATGTTCCAAAATCTTAAACATTTCAAACTCAAATAAAAAAAAACAATTTGATATTGAAAGACTTGAAATTGTGCAATTTCAAAAATTGGAATCATGATAATCTTGTTTTGTATTCTATTATTTAATCTTTAATTTTCAAGAAAATATCTCCAAATTTTCCTATTTTTAGTTGAAGATTTTAAAAATTGTCTCGAACAAAATCAAAATAGATCAAAATTGAACTTTCTGAAAATGATAACTCGGTTTCAGTTTAGAGTTCACAATTTTCATGCTGAAAGCGAATTTTTCAATTTTTCCCTTTTATAAGTTTTAATTTTACAATTAGAATTTGAATGGTTGAATTTTGAAAAATATACCTGATTAACAATTTACAAATGTTTAATTTTTACAATTCTTGGTAATCAATTTTTCTTCAGTTTTAAATTAAATTCGGATTCGTTTAATTATCAACGTTCCGTAGTAGAATTTTTTTATGTTCAATTTTTCAGATTTGAAATTACTTAATTTTGATCTTTTTTAAGAATAATTCAATTTTATAGTTTTATAATTGAAAGATTTTTAAATTTTGATCAGTGAAAATTACGATTACAATTACAATATTTAACTTACAATTTAAAAGTCCAGAATTGAAGAAGTTTTGACTTTGAAACATTCAATTTAGTTAGTTATTGAATTTCAATTGTTTTTATTTAGAAATAATACAATTTTAGTTCCTTTAAATTTTAAATGATCCAATTTTCAAAATTCTAATCTAAAAATATTCAATTTTAAACATTTTGAAATACATTCCAAGTCCTATATAAGCACAGTTTTGGGGGTTGCCCGCACTGATCTTGTGACTAAATCGGTACCCTCGGAACGTAAGCATTCAGGGCCGTCTGAACCATTCCCATAATATTGCGCAATATATTCGACTGAGTACTCGCGCATGCAGCCCTTCCGAGGCGAGAGTCGCAACCGTCTCTCGCCCTGTCCCCTGAGAAACTGCGTGGGCCAGCAGTTCTAGGAATTGGGAAATCGGATGGCCTTCTATGGGACTTCGAGTGTATTTCTATTTTCGACATTTTATTCTGAAATCATTCAATTTCAAGATTTTTTAATTCAAAATAGAATTTAATAATCTTGAACGCTTTGAATAAAAAATGATTTAGTTCCAACTACTTTCTAATAATTTTGTACAATTTTCAAAATTTTTGTTTAAAATTTTTCAATTTTAAGAGCTTATGATTTGAATTTTTGTTATTTTAAACAGTTGCGATTTTAAATAATTCAATTTTAAATGCTTTTACATATTTAAATATTAAACAAATTTATGTCCTGTGCAGTTCATTGTATACTTAATATCACCCAATCTAAAATTGTCTAATTTCTGACACTTTCAATTCAAAATTATTCATTATTAATTATTTTTTCAAAACATTTTTAACTTGATGTTTAGAAATTTGTTCAGGAATAGATTCTTCAATTGTTTACATTTTTGATGTTGGGAAATAAAAATTCAGAAGAGTAAGCACGCGAGTGCATTTACTGCTAGTTGTTTAATAAACATTTGTTTTATATAGCGAATTTAATATAGGTCAGTTTTTTACATTCTCATCATAATGAGAAGGTATTAGTTTTATGTGAAAACTGACTATCGTGGATTTCTTTAAATCTCCACATTTCGAGACCCCCTGAATCCGAGAAAAAAAACAGGTTTTACTATGTTGTCTATCGTGGTTGTTGTTGTTGTCGTCATCTATATACCGGATAACTTTTGAAAGACTAATCGGATCAGTTGAGTTAGCCTGCTCCAAGGTGCGTCAACTATGCATCAGGAATTCACCTTGACTAACCGAATTTTTTCCAACAGTTTTTTTATACTTTTCCCAAATTTTCCCAATTTCCCAAAGAAATGCTCAACGATGCGTGAAACACCAGCAGCGTAGAAATAAAGGGGCAGTAAACGGTAACTCACGCTCTCATATTGCGTAATAGGTTCCACGTCGCTGACTGTTTACGTTTGGAGCCATCCCCGAAACCATTCTTCAATCGAGATTTGAGTGCACTTCCAATACTTAGCGTATTTTAATTCCTTTTCCTCAGTTGTTGTTCTTAACTTCAAACTGAAGCCCTCAAAGTAAAACTCTTTTGAATTGTGAACTTTTAAAATTGAAGCTTAAAATTTTGTAATTCAAACGCTCAATAATTTACACGTATTTTGTTTCAACTTGTTCTCGGGTTTACCCGGTTTTTTATCATCAGCCACGGACTAAGTCAAATGCCTAATGAGATGCGGATGTCATAAATAAATTTAAGACGATGTTTGAAATCTTTTACGATGATGTTGCAGGTACAAAATTAGGAGCATGGTGTAGTTTGGAGTTCGTCTTTTACCGCTGTTGTCCTTACACAGCGGCCGCGAGCACAGCTTGGGTTTCCGCTTGCGGTATTCCAATATATGCATATGTTTCTTCATTACCAAGATGCTGAATAGTATTTCCACCTATGTGGAATATTATAAATATCCTGATCGTCACGCGATGATGTAGTCTCTAGTCTTACTTTGTGTGGTCGGACGCAGGCACACTTACCCAGTCCAAAGCTCATGTTAATTGCCTTAGAGTAGGTACTTACCGCCACCACAAGGATGCCAAGGTTCTCTTTTAACGAGGCAAAGAGTTCAAGGTCGTCCATATATACACGTCTCACTATTCTTGGATGCACCTCCAGGCATTCAAGGAGCTTGATAACCAGCTCATGGTTTCTGTTATTGAATAATGCCTTACGGTAGTCAATCCCAGCCACGAACAGATTGAGACGATACCTGATCGAGTCCTGGGTAATATACTTGTCCATTAACAGGTTCTCCCTGCAACCTGCGAGTTCTCTCTTGCATCCACATTGTTCCACTATTGCACTCCATACCGGCTCCATAGAAGTTTAATATCCTCTCTTTGAGGCTGCCAGTGAATAGCTTATAGCTGATGTTCAAACAAACTATGGGCCGGTAGTTCTTTGGATTTGACAACTCTCCGAGCTTAGAGATCAGTACCATACGTCCTTTTGTAACCATAAATTTCTTCGATAAACTTACCGTCACTCAGCTCACGCCCATTATCTGAAAATTCCCTACTGCAAAAGCAAATACTTTATTTGGAGTTGGGCGCCAAGTTGCACATGCGCCAACCGGACACTCAAAAACTCAATAAACTGGGCGTGGACCAGGTGCTTGCACGAGCTGGCTTCAGCCCTTTAGTTGAAGTTGTTGGTAGAGGGGGTGGTTCAACTTATTTTTAGAAAACTCTTAGCACAAACGCGACTCTTATTCGGAAATAAATCTAAGCCAGAGAGTATTATCAAAAAATTGGATGTTCACGTTTATTCAACCTATTAAACCGTACAAATATTTTTATTATTACGCGTTATCCATCCTGAAAATAATAAAATAGTTAATTAACGAGGAGGCTAATTCGTTCGGCCGACATTCCAAGGGCTTGCTCGAGAGCATACTATATGGAAATACTAACGAAAGCGAGGCTAACCTCCAAATATTTATTACAAGCAAAAATCTCCTAAAGTGAGGTTAAATTCTCGACAGCAAAAAGAAAAAGGCTAGAAAGAAAGCTGATCTCAACAGTAAATATATATATATATGACACATAATATTATAAGGTCTTCGTTTAGTTATTAGTATACTACTACTATGTATTATTATAAATATAGGTAAAACAATGTACCTTTGAAGCTCTGTAATTGGCCTCTGGTGTTGGGCTTATTCTATCTATCAATAAATCAATCAATTTTGAAAGATTATCATTAGGGATTATGCAAGTTTTTTGTTTTACCACTTAAAATTCTGTAACTTTTGATGATTTAGAATTAAATGAAGAATTAGAATTGAAAAATCTTGACTTCTGATCTTCAAAAATATCCATATTTAAGAATCTTAATTTATACATATTTAAAATTCAAGACTAATTGCAAATCTTCAAAATTGACCTATTAAAAAAAATCTGCCCGCCAAGCGGCCACATTCATATCGAGCGCTGCGCGCGTGGCTCGCGAAATTAAGCGCCCCATTGGCGCGAGTTTTGCGGATATCGCGCTCGATAATGTATTTGCCTCGCGCTACGCTCTCGGTCTTCATACTTCCATTACATTTGTGCACATACCTTTTAAAATTAAAGGTTAAAGCATCGACAACTGTAATTTAGTGTTTGTGAATTCTCTTTTTTTTAAGCTCCTTCGGCCTTGACGAACACATTTTTATTACTTATCTCGTGCTTCGAACTCGATTTTGTCGAATATGGAAACTTTTCTACATATGAAATGTTTTTGATATTAATTTATGTACCTCGGTCCGGGACTGCTTATTCAGATATTGCAAAATAAAGAACAAATTTTATTTTTCATAATTACTTTAATATATGTTTTTTATTTTGCACATTTTGCAGTAATTATGAAATGCATATTATTAAAATTCATAAAATGCACTGACATTGAAACAGACGTATTTTCATTATCTTGTTTTTATAATCAAAAAAAGTGCGCATCATACCAAAAACAAAAACAATTTTGTTATTAAACGTTTTAGTGTATATTGTGTCATCATTTACCATTAAAAATAATAAAAATGTAAATTAAAAAAAAACAACGAATATTTGAATAAAATGTCATAGCTTCCTTCATTCCTAAGAAATCTATAAAAGTTGCTTTATGCAGGAAAAATTCAAATTAATTGCGAATTGGAATTTTCTAAAAGCATCCCAGTTTCTTTAAAAATAATTTATTGATGCAACAAATAATGAGAGCCACTTTTTTATACAAATAATAAGTGATAAAAATCTTTATCTGCTGTGAAAAAAGTTAAGAACTAATTAAAATTTCTAATTTGAATTTTCAAAATTTAGAAAATCATTTGAAATGTTTTGAAATATTTTTCAATTTTCTCTTAGATTTTCTTGAATAAAAAATTATTTGAAAATTTCCCACGAACTTTATCAATTTTGTTTGATTCTCTTAAGGGGGTCCCTACCTATTTGTGTTTTGAAATTTTTTTTTCATTTCATTTTCTAAAAGTATAACATTTCAGAAATATTCTTTTGAAAAATTTCATAAAGATCCGACAATTAGTTACGGAGATATACCACTTTAAGTGAAGCGGCTGTGAGCGTGAACACTGAGCCGTGCATACGTCCAATGAACTTAAACGCGTTTTTCTCGAAACAAGGTTTTCAAAGTCGGCGAGTAAGATATTTCAAGGGCGGCTTTGCCGATTGCTTCCGAATTTTCATCAGTTATTTTAGATATAAAACTCATGGGATTGAAATATCTTTTTTTTAATGCATTTTTTATGGTAAAAAAAGGAGCGTTTTCTTCCGCGAAAAATTAACTTTTGACTTACAAAGTCCGCAATTTCGTAAAAAATAAATATTTTTACATCTTGTTTAGTTCACTCCCAGGCGAAAACTGTTTACTAACGAATGCCGTTGGATTTTTTTATTTCGGAGGATCAAGACTTGAGCCACTTTAATCACCGCAAAACGCCTTTTTACATTGTCATCCTAATGAGAAGGTATTGGTTTTATGTAAACTTTGACTTAGTCGGTTTTCATCAAATCTCAACATTTTGAGGCCTCCTGAATAAAAAAAAGAGTTTTTACGAAGGTGTATGTCTGTCTGTCTGTAGTATCGTATGGGCACGATAAATTAAAAAAAATTTATCAGATTGGATTGCGCTTTGCTACACTTTTTTAAGGCTTAAAAGAGAAAAAACGAGTTCAATCACCATCTATTTTGGATTAAAATTCAAAAAGTTAAAGCTTTTTCAAAAATTTGGAGACCATTTTTTTCAAGATTTGAAAATTATATGTAGAACAATTCGTAGTACTCAAAAATAAAAAAATAAATTATTCTAATAATGCCCGTTTTATGCGGCTGGCCACATATTTTTACTTAAATTAAGTCAGTCTACATTTTTTTTGAAATTAAATTATTTCTCTAACATGTATCACACATTATTATTGAAATTATTTCCTAAAGTACCCTGTTACTTTTCGGTATTTATAAAATAAGACTATTTCGTATTTTATGAGAGTTTGAAAATGACCTTGTAGGTGTGAAACGACTTTTGGTATCGAAATAAAATGCTAAAACAAAAGTTATTTTTATTAGTACTATTTTAAAGCTCGCCTATTTGAAAGTTCACCTATTTACCCCCCCCCCATATACGCCTATTTTATGTTGCGCAATTCCGTCACCTCCCACTCCCTGTACGGACTGGACGGTCACGCTCGCGTCAGTGGCTGACCAATTAAAAAAAGAGGCCCGAAGAGCGGGAAGCCTTGAATTTAGCATTATCGCATGACGTAATGGGGATACGTCATATTACTTTTTCAAAAAAATATTCCAAACGTAAAAGATCGATTTGATCAGAACTGGGTAATCTAACCTCAAATTTCGGATAGTTGACTGTATTTCGCGAAACATTTGAAACACTTGAAACACTTGAAAAATATTACTATCCAGACTTTTATAACTTACCTTTACATTTGAATATTTTCTCTAAAAACTTGCATGCACTTCTACGTCAAGCACTATTACTAACCTTCCTGACATTTGCACCTATTCCATCATGACGTCGTGGTACGACATGCTGCAAAACTCTCAATTCCGAGGAAGATTTGTTTTTTTATTCTATTATATTGATTTTTAGTTAGAAAATGGGACTATTTCCAGGAAATTATATATTTTTCACGTCGTACGTCAACAAAAACACTGATGCATGCATGCAGACTAACCGACCGCGACTTTTTCAACTGCGCAAGGCGGGACCGTCTGAACCGTTTCCAATTGGAATGCATAATATTGCCCAATATACTTGACTGAGTGCTCGCGCACTGCGGCCCTTCCGAGGCAAAAAGGGCCGGCGGAACGTAGGTTATCTGTCTTTCTCGCTGCTTTAGAAGTGTGAATGTAAAGAAATTACAGTAAGCGAGATACTCGCATGTGGAAACCAAATAACGGTTTTCTACATGCGAGAGTCTAATTAATTAATAATAAATTATAATATATATAATATATAAATATATAATCACATTAATCATTTAATAATAATTGATTAATAATCGTGTCTAATCCCGTTACATTCACGCTCCTTAAGGTGCGAGAAAGACAGATAACTTATACATTCTGCCGGCCCTGTAGCGAAATGATTTAAAACTCTCTCAGTTTTCTTATACGCGTATGGTTTTAAAAACTTTCTGTGCATGCGTTTGAATATTCATTGATATTCATATTCATTCATAATATTCATTTCGGATATCAAAAAACGAATGCGATAATTGGGGCGAATTAGTTAGCTTATTCTTAGAAAAGGGCTTGTTCATTACAAATACTTAGTTCAGGCATGAAATGATCCACTTGTACATTTGGTGCAGAGGTGAAAGCCACTGTACGATTTAATTTGTTGTTGCGGATGAGAGACTGCGAAGACTAGTAGGAGATACAAGGGTTATGAGAGTTTCTGAATGTGGAACGCATCATTGCCTCTTATTTTCAAAAATGAACCTTCAAGGATGGAGGAAAAAGCGAACTAAAAAGACGAAGTAGATGCGAATAAAAATAGAGAATTTGCAGAAAATAGAAGTGAAAATAGTTTCATAATAGGGTGAAAAAGATCTTTGATAGGATAAAATGGGAGACACAAATACGCAATAAAATTGTAGGGGTCGCATGGACAATGTTTCAGAAGAGTATGATCAGAAGTGCATCTAAAGTGTGTAGTACTACTGCTGTAGGAAGAATGGCTGGTGATGCTTGGTGGAATGGTGTAGTCCGCGTAGCTGTTAACGAGTAGAAGCAAGAATATCTAAGAAAGTTGCATCTTAAGGTCTTGCACAGAAAAAAAGTTTCATTTTGAACAAAGAAAAAGCGTCAAAATGTTCCGAAACAAAATTGAACCATTATTGGTTCATACTGAGCAATTCAAATAATGAAAGCAATTCAATTGTTTTTTAGTTTTTATATTGAGCAAGAGAGTGAAGAATTAAACATAAGTGAAGTACATAATGAGTTTGTAAGAAAATTACCTGGAACAAAATTGAAACCCTATTTTTTTCTATGTGGCAATGACGAAAGAATTAGCCTAGAAATTTTTTATAGGAAAAAGAACAGAAAAGTAAAAATAATAATTAGAGAAAGCAAGGATAAAATCGAAGCAGAATAAAATAAAAAAATGCAAAGTGATTTTGAAGAAAATAATAAATTGTTTTGGAAATTTTGCGAGGACATTAGGAAAGGAAGTAGCAGTACAAAGTTGGTCGTAATTAGGAATAACGAGGGTGAAATGGTATGAGATACGGACAGAGCAAAATACTGTATGAGTGACTTTTATAAGAAATTATATGGAGTGAAGCTATGGAGCGTAACAACTGCGACATAGAAGACGATACGTTAGAAAATTCCTCTGAAAGAGTCTGTGTCGCTGAGATTAGGACTATCATTGTGAACTTAAAGAATGGCAAGGTTGGTGGTGTGGATGGTATTATCGCTGAAATTCTTGAAAGCGGTGACGAGTATTTGTCTGAAAGGCTGAGCGAGCTGATGAATATATATGGGGCGAGATTGGGGAAGTTCCAAATGACTGGAAAAAGGCGATTATTATCGTTCAAATCTACAATGGAAAGGGTGATAAAGGTGACTGCAATAATTATAGAGCTATCAGCTTACTAAGTAACATATATTTTCAAAAATACTTATTCATAAGGTCATAAAAATGACAGAAGAAAAGATCTGGGAAGTCCAATGGCCAATCTCCAATAATACCAGGAAGATCATGTGCGAATCATATATTTGGATTGAGAAAGATCAAAGAAAAAAGTTTGAGAGTAAACAAAAATGTTTTCTGTGTATTTGATGATCTTGAAAAAAGTGAATAGAACTAAGCTTTGGGAAGTAATTGAAGAGTATGGATTCGATGCATGGCTCCTAAACGCAATAAAAACAATATTCGCAGATAGCAAAGCGAGTGTGAAAGTAAATTGGCAACTGAGTGACTAGTTCAATATTATGCAAGGTGTTAGGCAAGGATGTGTTATCCTCCTGGCTGCTTATTATATTCATGGATAAGTGTCTAAGGATGGCCCTCTCAGATGAAGAAGATGTGGATCTCGGGACAGTGAAGGTGCGTAGGTTAGCGTTTGCAGATGATAAGGTTGTTATGGCAGATTCAATCGAAGGCGTGCAGAGAATGTTGAGGATACTGAATACTGGCATGAAGAACATGGGTCTTAAAATTAATGTCAATACAACAAAAATTATGGTGTTTGTAGGAAAGGGTGAGAAAATAATATGCAACATTGTCTTAGACGATGAGAAGATTGAACAAGTTGATAAGTACGTGTATTTTGGTAGTTTATTTACTGCTGACGTAAAGTTCGACGTAGAGAGATATAGGCGTATAAACGAGGGTAAGAAGTTTATCGGCAGAATAGGATCTATTATCAGAAATGAAAATATATCAGATAAAGCTAAAATGCCAATATATATAATTCTGTAATAACACCCACTATTCTGTACGATAGCTAGACCTGGACCTACCAAGAGAAGGACAAGAGTGAAATAAACGCGATTGGGATGAAATTTCTGCGCAATATGTGCGGTAAAACGCTAGTGGACTAAGTTAGTAATAAGAGAATCATCAAAGAATGTGGTATGGAAGAGACACTGGTTGCCAAATGTGAAAGAAATTCGTTGAGATGGTTTAGTCGTAATAGATTTAATGCTTTCACGATGATTCATTATAATAAGAGGAGGTGTTTCGGGTTTCAATCGTGTGCAAAACTACGAATCTGGCGGACTTGTCGTGAACATTGCAGTCCACTGGTTATGTTATTTTTATATATACTCTCTACGATGCCTGTGATTGGCCAGAGCGCCCTACTGTGGAGACTGGTCGAAATTTATTGGCCAATCAAGTCTTTTTTTATAAACCCGGGAGGAGGAAAAACCAAATCGTCCCTATTGATGTTATTAATGTGATTTAAGATTTCGATTGCTTCTCTATTTTTTCTTGGGGAAATATTGTGTGTTTTTGCAATTATGGTTGTTTTGTAAAATTAAATGTTATGTCCTGCTTCGATATGATGCTCAACTAATGCTGATTGCGTGAAATGTATTAGCCTGACTTTACTCTCATGTTCCTTTACACGTTGGCTCACCGTTCTCCCGGTTTCTCCAATATAGACTTTGCCACAAGAACAAGGGATTTTATATACTCCCGGAACACTGAGATGTGCCTTTTTATCATTAGGGTAGTTCAGAAATTGTGGTATTTCGCAGGTGGTTTAAATATCGTTTGGATTTTGTGTTTCTTGAGAATTCTCCCTATTTGTTCTGTGATACCGTGGATGTAGGGTAGGATGGTATGGTTGTTTTTCTCTCTCTTTCTTTAGTTTCTTTTTTAATTAAAATCTTCAACCAATCCAACCCTAATCGGGAATTTTGGTTCCGCTACTTTTACGACACTCTTGTCATCTGGAGACACGGACTGGATGAACTACACAAGTTTTCCGATTTCGTCAATCAATTACACCCTAGTATCCAGTTCACCATGGAAATGTAAGAAAACGGAAAATTGCCTTTCTCGGAAGTACTAGTTTACAAAAAACCCACCCATACAAACAGATATCTACATGCCTCCTCCTACCACCACCCATCTAAAAAGCAATCGGTCATAAACTCCCTTGTATACAGAGCTCTCACCATAACAGATGAAGGTAACTGAGCCTGAGAAAATAGGACAACTTCTAAACAACCCTAAAGATAAAAAGGCACCTCTCAGTGAACCGGAAGTATATAAAATCCCTTGCTCTTGTGGCAAACTCTATATTGGAGAAACCGGGAGAGCGATGAGCCAACGTGTAAAGGAATATGAGAGTAAAGTCAGGCTAAAACATTTCATGCAACCAGCACTAGCTCAGCATCATATCCAAACAGGACATAGCATTCTATTCGACAAAACAACCGTCATCACAAAAACATACAATATTTTTTCAAGAAAATAAAGAGAAGCCATCGAAATCTTAAAACACCCTAATAAAATCAATAGGGACAATGGATATAATGCCAATCCGATTTGGCTTTCCGTCCTCCCGGGTTTAAAAAAAAAGATTTGATTGGCCAATCAAGTTTGACCAGTCTCCACAGTGGGGCTGCAATATTCACGAAACGTCGGCAAGATTCATAGTTTTGATCACGATTGAAACCCGAATCACCTCCTTTTATTATGGTTTAGTCATGTTGAGAGAATGAAACGAGAAAGATTGATGAAACAAGTGTATTTAAATAAAGTGAATGGGAGCGTACCCAGAGGCAGACCGAGAAAAGAATCGTAAGAATGGGTGAATGATACTCTATAGCACAGAAAAACACTGGTCTTAAATTTGTTGCATCTCAAATGGAAATTGTCTCAAAATGATAAGTTTTATTTTCATATTTGCACCCTACAACATAGGTGCAAATCTAGGGAAAATTCATCAATTTGAAACAGAATTTTGGCTCACTTCGAGAGTCGTGGTGTGGTGGACCGAATTTTCATCCACCTGATCACCTGTCAAAACAATTTTTTCGCTCTGCGCTGTTTGGTCTAAACAAATAGTAATAAGCAAATTAATTACAATAATAAATTTTGATAATTAATTTCAAGAAGGATTATGAGTAACAAGTAGGAGTGTGCAACATTTTTAAAACCCCGAACCCGATGGGTTGCGTCGGTATTTTTTCGGATCAGTTCGACGAGGTCGGGTTCGCAACTCGGCCGGAAAACTAGACACGAAAACCTGAATACTGGCCCAAAAGTTCAATAAAAAAATATCCTTTAATTTCTGGTAATTTCCGGTAACTTTGGCGATAATTTATAGTTACTCGCCATTGAGGGATAATTCTCCTGCGACATGGTGTACACTTTCTCTGCAATCTCATGCAATCTTATGCAGTCCCATGCAATCCTTTGCAATCCCATGCAATCTTTTACAATACCATCGAATAATGAATTTCTTAATTTTTTTTCGCGTTTCTAATAAAATCATTTTAGAAAATCATTATAGGAAAATCAGTATGGAAATAAAGAATGTGAAAATATGTAAAATGTTGAAGCAAAAAATCGAGAAAGTATAAGCGAATGATTTATTTATTTATTTAAGGTGTGATGTCAACAAATTTTAAGGAATTTCCATGGATTGTAAGCGGTGTAGCCAGGTTTCATAAAAATTTCACGACCTTTTAAAGATTTCCAAACATATCAGGAGGTATTAAGGGGCTGCGAAGGATTTCAACAAATTTCGAGGGACTTCCACTGATTTTAAGGATTTTAAAAGAATTTTAAGGGCTTTCCAAATATTTTAAATAACTTGAAAAGATTTAATCGATTTTCAAGCAATTTCGAAACATTTCAAAGCAATTTGAAGGATTTTAAAGATTTCCAAACATATCAGGAGGTTTTGAGGGGTTCCAAAGGTTTCCAACATATATCGAGAGACTTCCACTGATTTTAAGGCTTTTAAAGGGATTTTATAAGATTTCTAAATATTTCAACAATTTTTGAAAGATTTCATTGGTTTTCAAGATATCAAAAATATTTCCTTGGATTTCAAGGAATTTCAAAACATTTGAAGGAATTTTAGAGAGTTTTCACATTTTTTAAAGATGTCAAGGGATTTCAAAGTATTTTGTAGGATTTCTAAAGATTTCAAGAGATTTCTAGAGCACTTCGGAAAATAAATTTTTATCGAATTTCAAGGAGCTTTAAACGATTGCACAGAGTTCAAGGGATTTTAAGGTATTTCAAGGAATTTCACAAGATTTAAAGGATTTTGTTTATTCTCCAAGGATTTCAAAGATTTCTAGGGATTTTAACGTTTTTTCTAGAGAACTTTATTGAATAACTTTAATTCAAATTATATTCAAGGGATTTACAATATTTTCTCGGATTACCAAACATTTCAAGGAATTTTAGGAAATTTTTACGTTTTTCAAAGATGTCAAGGATTTCAAAGATTTCTACGGATTTCAACCAATTTTAACATATTTCAAATATTTAAATGGATTAAAAAATATTTCCAAAGGTATCAAGGGATTTCAAGAAATTCTACCATATATTCCTATTTCACTAATACTTTTTTTGGAACATAAATCCCATCAGCGCTTTCAGAAATTTAAAAAAATTAAATAGAACTTTCCCGCTACTCTTGTCCAACAAAATTATTTAGGACCTCTTGAAATGATTTAAAAAATAAATAAATTTCTCCAAGCTTCATCAGACATTACAATTAAATTTATTTATTAAAGTCTCCTATCACTTTTCAGAATTTATAAAATATGTAAAACTATTCTATTTTTTATGGTATTACGCAGATGTCATTGTAAGTGTGAAGCAACTTTTGGTAACGAAATCAAATGCTAAACATTAACACTATTTGCATAAGCATGAGTTGCGAGTGAACATTAGATGCGTAGTTTCTGGCACTATACAATGTGATAAGGGCTCATATAAAATACCGGTAATTTTCCTTTTAGAATTCTTCTCTTCTCAAGAATCAAGTCAAGAATCAGGGACTGCAGCCCTCCCCCACCCTTCCTTACACAATATTTACTGCCAAAATAACTTCTGTAGCGTCAGAAAACTAGGCAATATATACTGTTAAAAAAGTGAAATTAACGCAATTCCGATTAGACCCTCAAAAGTTTCCACAATATGGAGTAAGGTGTATGCTTTACACGGGGTTGTTAAAAAACTCAATATAGATCTAAAATGATTTCGTACTCTGGATTGATTCATTTTTACATCAAATAGAAAAAAATTACCTTTTATATACGACATTTTTTAATGAAACTACTGGCATATGGAATCACACTGGGATGCCCTCGTGTGAACACGCATGAATTCAGGAGAGATATTTAGACTTGTTTGGGGTGTTTTATGTTCAACCCTTGGAGAGATAAAGCATAAAATTCGTAATTCCTTAAAAATGCAATATTTATTTTTTTAAATGTATTCTTTTCTTTCTTTTTCTTTCAACAATGTTGCGATTTCTCGATAAAATTGCATAACAATTAGTTCAATAAAATAGCACGTAAATGTGAAGAAACGAGAAGAATTTATATTTTTAGTGCCATGAAATAATGTATGCGAATATACAATAGGCAACCCCCGCAACTGCCGTTATATGGGACCTCTTGTGTATTAGGGAAAAACTAGCGATACCAACATTGTAGGGGCCTTACTTAAATTACGTAAAGTTTTTTAATGTAATTGTGAACCACGTGTTCCCCTTTGCTAGGCTTCATATGCTTTGATTCCACCCCCCCCCCTTCTTACATAATTTACTGCCAAAATACCTTCTGGGTGCGCGACTGTTGGTTCTCGCGCTTCGCACTCGATAATATATTTATCTCGCGCTTCACGCACTATGATGTACAGTCGAAGCTCTCAATAAGACCGCTCCGAATAAGACCGCTTCCCCTCATCCTTGCTCGAGCTCGCCGAGGCGCTTCTCCCAATCTCAGGCTGACTTCGAAATTCCAGTCAGCCGCTCCCAATAGTGCCGCCGTAGAAATCGCAATTTTTATGATTTTTAGGAGAGTTTTTTTATATTATCTAAACATAATATCGAAAAATATTATAAAATATGAAAATATTACAATATTCGATATATTTGGATAATATAAAAAAACTCTCCTAAAAACCATAAAAATTGCGACTTCTACGGCGGCACTATTGGGAGCGGCTGACTGGAATTTCGAATTCAGCGTGAGAGTGGGGAAGCGCTTCGACTGTAATAGTTATGACACTATACGTGTTGATAACTTAAAATTAATTTTTTTTTATTTGTGCTCATAATTAATGATTATCCACTATAGGGAGGATGCCCCTATTAAACTTTTGTATAGTCCGAATATAAAATATACGAAATAAAAAATATTACGAAATATTACGAAATAAAAAATGTGCTATGGAAAATTAAACTATTTTTTAAGCAAAATTTCCAGTTTTCCAGCCTAATTTTTTTAAAGTATTGAGTTTATTTTAAAATGCTATTCTTTGGTCTATAAATTTCAAAATTCCTATTTATTTATAGCAGGCTTCACAGTATTTTCCCTATTGCCCTGCTTTTCTGAATTAATAGAACTCAATACAAAAATCTAACTATTTATCGTTTAAAGTTAATGTTTTCAGTTGAAAAGTTAAAAATTTAATTATTTTGTTGAAAATTCAATAATTTTGTTAAAAAGTCATACTTCTTTGTTGAAAGTTCAACATTTTTGTTAAAAATACGTCTTTTAGGCTGGAAAATTCAACATTTAGTGGCATTTTTTTTCTTTCTTGACGAAACATTTTTTTTTGGGTTGAAAATTTAACTATTTTGTTGAACCATCATCTTTTTTGTTTGAAAATTCATCTCTTTCTCTAGAAATTTCACCCTTTTTGGTTCCAAAATACAACTCTGATTAAAAATGTATCTCTTTTGGATAAAAAAGAACTTTTTTGTTGAACATTCAACTGTTTTGTAGAAAATTCATATTTTTGGCTCGAAATTTCGACAATTTGGTAGCAAATTTGAATATCTGATTAAAAATTAATGTACTTAGTTGAAAATTCGTTTTTGTTGGTTAAATCTAACTGTTTTTTATTTTTAACTAAAATCTCTTTTTGTTGAAATATCAACTCGTACATTTTTCGTTGGAAATCAATCAATTTTGTTAGTTAAAAATGCAACTTCTTGGTTGAAAGTTGAACTACTTTCTTAGAAGTTTATTTTTTTGATTGAAGATTCAAAATTTTAGTTTAAAATTGGTTGTTACTTTTATTTAACTAATAGGTTAAAAATTAACTTAAAAAAAAAGAATTTTCAATAAAAGAAACGCATTTTTAACAAATAAAGATTTTTCAGTCAAGGCAGAAAAAAATGTCATCCAAATTATTAAACTTTTAAGTCAAAAGACGAATTTTTTGTAAAACAGTTGCATTTTCAACGTTTAAGTATGAATTTTCAACAAAAAAGTTCATTTTTGACCAAACCGTTTCAGTTTTAACCAAAAAAGAGGAAATTTTCACCAAAAAGATTAGTTTTATACATTGATCAGCAACCTGGGTCGGAGCAGTGTTGCGGAATGAACGTGTTATTTAAATAAATAACACAAGAATTCTAGATGAATCCAAAATATCTATACCTTACACCTATATACCTATCTACCCTATACCTATATACTCATCCACACATTACTACTTTCCAACCGAGCAATTCACGGCTACCCCGAAAGGGAAACGGCTTAATGATATCATAATGTGGCAGGTGCTTAAAACTGTTTTTTTTTTCGGGCGAGGAGGATGTTTTCAGCAGGAGCAGTCAGTGAGACTCAGACGAACCGAAGGCGCAGTCACAGGCAGGCCGACTGAGCCTTCTGAAAACATCACTCGAGCCAAAAAAGGTTTACGCGAGCGACCTATACATTTTTTCCCGGCATTGATATGAAGAAAAATGAATAAAAACTGCGGTATAAAGTCTTTCAAGCAGTTGTCAAGATTAGTCACTTTATAGAAAGAAGAGAGGTGTTTAAAAGAGCCTTTTTTATGCCTATGCCGGAAAAAGTACTTTTTATTCCCTAGGGAGTAAAAAGTGACATCAGTGGATCTCCTTAATAGATTTTTCGACAGATTGGACCAAGTCGAAGCGATAACTTACACATTATTTTAAAAAATTTGTAATTTATAAAACCATCAATTTTTAAAATTACCGTAATTTTCCTAAATTCATATTAAAATGTAAATAAAGTTTCAAATGATTCTCCATATGAGCAGAAATCATGCCTGTGCTATAAAAAGCGTTCACGTTTATGCATTTTTTATCAAAATATTGTGCACTAAAGTAGGGCATTCATTGAATGTTATAGGTGATGTGGATCGACGTCATGCGATGTGCATTAAATTCGCAGCATGAGATTCACAAATCTCGATTCCCACCTTTCCATCGCTCTCATCCCCTTCTCACGCCAATCACCTGGTATGAAGGACTCTTGGCAAGGGGTAGCTGGTAGCTGCGTGACGCATGAGCAACAGATTCAGAAAATTTACATGCCGTCAACGTCACGAGCAATATAGCTTCAGTTAGATCAATTACTAACTCCATAAACTGAGGCTATGGGTATTCAACGAAATTACGTCATTAAACTTCATCCGTTAGATAACAGTTTCAGATATTTCAAAATTACTAACAGGAATAAATTTATATTTTTTATCAAAAGCAGTTGTAATTCTAATCTGCATATGTACTGCTAATTGTTGGTTTATTCTAGAATAGATCATATGGATTCTGAACTTCTTTTCGATCTCATTAAAAAAAAACATGTTTCTTCATTTCAGAATTAAATTAGTTTCATTATAAGTTTCATTAAGTAAATCAATTCTACCTTTTAACTTGACATTCATTATACCGTGACCCTGCACTGAAAAAAAAAACTACTGGATCCAAGAAAATGCGTTTCTTTGATTTATTTTCTTTTTACCAAGAATTTGATTACTTCTGTTGAATAAATATTGTTAACGAGCAAAAAAGTAATGTCTTGACTCAAAGAAATAAATTTTTATGATATTTCCTTAATACAAAGAAATATTTCTTTACAATAAATGAGAAAAATATTAATTCAAAGAAGCTAAGAACCTAGTTTCTTTGAACATGTTTTTCACACCCTAATAAATATTCTTTTATTCCAATGTAATCGATTCTTTAAAGTGATAAATACGTATTCGAATTAAGTTTAATTCCTCCATGTATGAATTAAATAATTTATAGGTTTCCTTGAGTGAAATTATCTATATGAGATAGGAAGAAATCGTCGATTGAATAAACAATCTGCAGTTAATTAATTCGAAAAAATATTCGTACGAAAAAAGGAAATACTTTTTTTAAATAAATTCATTTGCATTTCGTAGAAAGTAAAAATAAAAAAAATATTACAATTAAAACAATATTAACTTATAACAATTATTGCATTAAACTTCTAAACAAATATTACATTTGAATTTTTGTATTTGAAATATTTCAATTTTTTAAAGAATGGTAGCATTTTTCTAGGTCAATGGAATGTTTGTTCATTTTAAACTGCGTTTATTTTTATATATTACGTTGTTTTTGAAATAATTCTCTCTCTTCTTTAAATCAAGGACTTGGTTCTTTGAATCAATCAATATTTGATAAACTTTGTTACATGCTTATTCTGAACAATCGCATTTTAGGATAAGAGTAATATAAGTAATATAAGTAAATTTTCTTTGATTCAAGATTTTATTTCTCAGTGTAGAACCATAGGGTGCTACCTCACGTTTTGACAAAAATGAGTTAATCACACCAAAACGTAGTTTAAAGCCATCTCTTCGCGAAGTTTTAATCTTATTCTGAAAAACATCTTTTCGAAATAGGTCAAATTTATAAAGTAAAATATGCACATGACAGTATAGAACAACAAGGTGATATCTAGTTTTTCATTGTCAGATTACTATCTAGCAAATTTAACAAATATGACGATCAGCACAAAACACAAGACAGCTTCTAAAGTCAAAATTATGAAAGGCTATAATATATAGCAGCATTGTAAACATTTAAATATATTTTTCATACATAACAATTGAAGAGAAAACCTACTTCATGATCATCTTACAGAGCCTCAAGTTGTAATTCAATGTAATGCAGTTTGCCATACTTTTGAGCCACAATGTTAAATCTTGTATCAGTGTTCTAATTATTCTTTCCTGAAACAGATAAAACAATTTTATTCTTATTATAAGTAATAGTCTTTATTTATAAACTGCCAAATTTTGAAAAGCCTCTCCTGCAAAGTTTTCGGTTCTTGATATTATAATGAGGCAACATCCGTGAGCCTTCGAACTAGATTATTTCAATTTCCAACCGCCTAAATACTCTTGTAGTTCAGAGCAATTATTTTGAAAGCCTTCAAACTTCAGCAATTCAAATTTGAGCGTTTTTGAATTAAAGTGAAGGTTACCAATTACAAAGCCTTTCAATAACCATTTACAAAGTTTTAAGAATTACAATATCATCAATCGCCTTCTACGCGCACATGTAGGTTTCCGGTTTGAGTGGAAAAATAATTTTCAATACAAAATAAACATTTTAAATAGCTTTTCACTTGTTAAAAGTTTCAGAACACTTGAATTCCAGTTAGAATTAGATCCTGAGATCTGAGAACAAGGAAATAAGTATTATCAGTTTCTTTTTTAATGTATATAAATATAATGTTCCTAGGAATCTTGGGAAAATTCAGAACAATTTTTAAAGATTTCATATGTGTCGAAAAAGAATCTATAAAATTTTAGAGAAAATTCTTTATTTTACAGGATTTTTCAAAATATTATGAACAATTTCAGCCAGTTTAAAAGATATTTAGGACTTTTAGAAGTTTGGAAGAAATTTTAAAATATCTTAAATCTAAAGACATTTCTTTTATTCGCTTTAAAGATTTCCAATTCCTTAAAAAGCTTCATCTTCGAAATATTCAAAAATCTACATGGTTTAAAACATCTTTTAAAATCTTTAAAAATTTCAAATTATTTTTGAATCGGTTCGAATCTTCTAAATATCTCTTAAACTTACTCGATTTTTTTTAAATTTGTAATATTGTCAAATTGAACAGGTTTGCTTTAAAATCTTTTCTATTCTTTTTCGAAAAAAGTTTCCAAAACAAAAAATTATTTGAAATTTTCCCCTGAATCCTAAGAAAATTTTTTTCATTCTCTTGAAACCTTTCAAAATTAGTAGAAAGCTTGTAGGAGCCATTCACAAAATACGTGATACATATTTCATGAAATTTTACGTTCCCACCCCCCTAAACGTATCACGTATTTTGTGAATAAAAACTCTATTTTTTCAAAATCTACATTTTTTTTTTAATTTTGGAAATATTTTTAAATCTACAATTATTTTTGAATATTTTCCAAACTTCCAATGCTTCTAAATATCTTCGAAAGGTATTCTGATTTTTCCTAAAATAAAAAAAAAAATCTACAAAACTTCTAAAACTTCTAAATATCTTTTAAAATGATTCTAAGTTTTCCTAAATAAAAAAAAATGGTTTGCATGAACATCTTAACTTTCTAAATATATTTTCAAATTAATACTCATGCCAAGTCTACTATTATATAAATCAATACAATATTTATGTTACTACTTGTATGCTTTAAGCAAATCTTTCTACCCATGTGAATTACCGTTAATAAACTAATCAAATCAATTTTTTTTAATGAAAAAAATTGCAAATATTAATAAAAAATTGCCTTAAAATGTTCCGGATTATTTTTTGAAAAATTTTAAAATGTTTTGAAATATTTTAAAATATTTTCTTAATTTTTCAAAATAAAAAATTATTTTAATTTAAGATCGAAATGTAATATAATTTCTTATGAATAATTTAATACAAAGAAATCAGGACATAATAAGATTCACAATTGAAAAATAGACTTACAAAAACAATCTCCTTTTCGGCTGTTTAGAGACATACATAACAAAGAAAAAAAGAGGGAGAAAAGGGAAAAAGTTAACCAAAACCAGCCTCTCATTTTTTCCTTATTCTTTCTCAAATAACCACAAATCATTTTAAATTTCCACCGACATCTTAAGAAATTTTTTTTATTATACGGAAACCGTTCAAAATTTAAAGTTTTTGTTCAAAATCTTCAAAAATCTACCTTTGGTAAAGAAAATTTTTAATCTTTTTAAGTTGCAAATTATTTTTGAATCCTTTTAAAACTTCCAAACATCTCTTGAACTTACTTCAATTTTTCGTTCAATTTTGTATTCATGCAAAATTGAAAAATGTTGCTTTAACATAGTTTACATTATTTTTTTAAATGTTAGAAAATTATTTTGAATAATTTCAAATCTTTTTCAATTTTCTCTCAGAATTCACTTTTTTATCTAAAAAATCATTTGAACTCAAGAATTTTCCTTTTTTTCGAAATTTACAAAGATCTACATTTTGTTTCATTTTTTTTTATATGTTCTGAAGAAATAAATTATTTTTTAATCTTCTCAAGACATCCAAATATCTTTTGAACTAATTCAGTTTTCCTAAAAAAAATTTAAATTCTGCAAATTCGACAAAATTGTCTTAAAATCGTCCAGATTTTTTTTCAAAATATTTTTAAATCTTTAAAACTTTAAATTAAATCATTTGAAATGATCCCAGAAATATGATTGTTGGTACCGCTTATTTTTTGTTACCGGTACCGACAATTTGTTTGCCGGTACAAATTATAGTGTGGTAGCAAAATGTTAGGAACAGAGTTTTTCCCAATATTTTCAAATCATTTACTTTTAAAATTTCTTCTTTTATCAATAATTTTTAGAAACATTTAGAAATAACTTTTATCATGAAACAAAATTAGGGGCCATCCATATACCACGTGGACAGTTTAGGAGGGGGGGGGGGTATTGCAAAATTCCACGCTTGTCCGCGAGGGGAACCCGGGGGGTATACTCTAGTTGAATTATTTATATTGTGCTTGCGCATCGTTCTACGGATAATATTCCTCAGAATATTTTCACGACTTTTTGTTTGGTCTTCTCTCAAGTAAATCCGAGTTTTCAGCCAATTCATCGCTCCTTTTAGCCTCCTTGGTTTTGAAGACCAATAATATCTATATTTTCATATAATATGTCCACGTGGACAAAGTAGGGGGGGGGGGTGTTCGCACAATTCCACGGCTTATTCACCCCTTACTTATTTTGAGATTTTAATTTACAAAACTGATGGTGTAGAAAATCAGTAATCGTGATTAATATATTAATTTTATTTATTTAATAATTTTGTCTTTATTTTATTTACCTGTGTAAACAAACTGTTAACAGACACCAAATATTTACATAATAATGCACATACAGGTATATTCAGCAAGCAGAGCGTGAAAACAAATTTATGTCCTGTATTGCGCAGACGAAACCATCATGAAAGGACAAAAAAATTCCTTCAAACTTCGCTTCCGCTTCCTGGGACAAGTATTTACAGCAAAAATTAAAATTGAAATTGAACAAGGGATTTTTATTTTCTCTTTTTCTGCAGTGGAAAAAAAATCTCTGTTAGATTGTTCAGCTTTAAAGCGCAAGCATGCTAATTTGATTTAAACTCTCTTTAAAATGTAAATTTTATAGCGAGGAATGATTTTAAGGCGCGAAAATGAATAAAACATTATGGTATCTGAAAGTACAATAAAAATATCATTGTTTTCTTACCTACGTATGTAACTATGTATTGACTCAAATTAAAAAGAATTTTTCAGTAAAATTTGTTCACGATATAAAATAAAGATTTTTAAATTTGCATAGGCAATCAGACAAATGCGGCGGATGGGTTTCAATTGAAAAGATTTCGCCCATTCTATAGAAAGGCATTTTCGTATAAACGCACAGAGAACAATGGAAGTTAAAAATTGGGTCTTAAGTGCTGGAAGTCGAAATATTCATTACTGAACTAGCGTTGTAAAAAAAATTCGAGATTGAAATTAGGTTATTGATTCAAGTGCAATCGCGGTATTAAGTTCCTTAGGCAACTACAGATATTACAGCTTGTCGACGATCTGACTCCTCTTGAGTCTAGCGTACTATACGGAGTCCAGTCCAGAATAGCAATCGTTCCTATACTCGCAGAAGTAAAGAATAATCGGCCGAAAAGAATTTACAAGGACACAGAGCGGCGGCTGTTAACGGGTCGATATAGTCACTTTTCATTTTACAAACTTACATTTATTTATATATTATGCATACATATATTCAATAAGTTTTAAACATTAAATTATGAACATTTATTTACTGAAACAGAAAAAGTCGAGTTAGATGAAGAAACGTAGTTGCCGATAATTGAACCCCGGTTTCCAACCCAGCAATCAGCTTCTCTCTGCAATCTGGTATTATGGTTCCGTTCGGTGCTGCCCGAACGTTATTGAGTGCAGGGCATCCAGGAATGGTTACTGGACTGCTGCAAACTCAGTCGAGTTCCCAATAGAACACTATAAACTATACTTCGATTAAGACCCCAGATTTCCACTATTGATGCTAGAAAGTAGAGTAAGTTATGCTTTCCATTCTTTTTTGAGAAAACGCTTTTTTTGTTTGGAGAGACTTTAGTTTTTCATTTGTGCAAAGGTTCACGCGCCTAAATTGTAGGTGGTAACGTATGAAGTGTATACAATAACTTTAAAGTAATTAAAGATAAGGTTATATGTAGGAGAGATACAAATTTTTAATGATTAGTGTGTAGTTTCATATTCCTTCCCGTGTCTTCTGTATCTATTCCTGAAATTTGGTAATTATTAAATAATTTGTGTACTGAATATCGAACTCTTCAATCTCATTTTTCTCCGTGCGGTCTTGATTCAAATAATTTTTATAGTTGTGAAACTGGAACCCGGATTTCAGTAAACTGGATTTGTGCGTACCGAGAACTGATGCCGAGCCGCGGTTTCCGTTGAGAGGAGCCACGGGGGAATGTACCGTGCTCAGTGATGCGTGAAAAAACAGTAGCATAACGAGAAATCGCTGCACCTTAACGGCCTAACTAAATAACTGCGTCACGTTGCGTCAATTCACTCTCAGTGTTCACACGGTCCTGATGTTCACGTTCAGAATCCCTGGATTCGAGTCCAAGGCCAGAACCGGAACAGTGATCAAATCCAGGTTCCAGTGTATATAAAAATCTGTTCATTGAGGGTTTTTATTTATAACAATTGAAGCGTGCTCTACAACAATACATTAGACGCCAATTGCCATAATAATAATTTTGTACCTATATTCTCATATTAGATGACGCTTATGACAAGTGGTGCTTAATGCACTGTTGTAGAGAATGCTTCAATTGTTATAAAAAATTAAGCAAGAGAGTTTCTGTCTAGGCAATTTCTTCTTAAAAATGGCAATTTTTTCACAACGATGCACGCCGAAAAGTTTTCATTCAATTCAATTTTGTTACAAAATCATTTGCTTGTAATATAATGCTGTAAATTGCAAACGGTTTATCCTACGAAATAGGTGAAAGAGGCAAAACAGTTTTTCTGTGCAGAAATGCTCAAAATAAATTTATAATTTTTTAAAAGTAGATGAAGAGATTTTTGAATAAATTGTTTAAACAAGAATTGAAGAGAATTTCGAAAAAATAACCAAGATATTCGTGATTACCATTTGAACAAAAGGTATCTCAGGGGAAGTGTTAGTGACGACTCGATTAGAGGTCTTAAGTGCCTCTCAAAAAAAATTTGCAGATATTTGAGGCTTTTCTAAGGACAAGAATACATTTGAAAAAAATTTGATGAGTCTCGGAAATCATAAGTAATTATAAAAAAAGTGAATTTTGGAAAACTAAGTTTTTTTTATAAATGACCTTTTTTTGTTGTTTCTAAACGATATTTATAACATCTTAGAATTTCTCTACCGACAAAAATAATAATAAAAAATTATCGTCTTCCAGCTGGCCTTAAAAAATCTATTTTACATTGAGGGAATGTGTCCCCCGGGTATGAGGTTCCAAAAAGCGTGTAGCGGTGTATTTTTCATTTACTGATTACGGATATGGCCATGAAAATAGCAAAAAAAATAATAATTTTCAAGGTCAAAACTTCAAAAAACCACGTCTTTAAAAAAAAAAATTTTATGTTTCCAACATTTTTTAAAACCTCGTATACTGATGTATTCCGATGCGTTGATTACGAACATGGACATGAAAATACCTGCACATTTAATTTTCAATGTTAAAACTTGAAAAAATTAATTTTTTTTTTGCGAAGTGTTTACACTATCGATACCGGTAAAAAGCATATTTAAAGCATATGTAAGGGACTTTCACGCACTTTAGAGTAAGGCCATGTAATTTAAAAATTATTTTGATAGTTTTTGGCTTTTGACGCTTTGGATGGATCGTCAAACCCCTACCCCTTTCCAACGTCTCGCGCGGGCGGGGAGGCACCCCTGTGACTGGTCACAGAAATAATGTTGGTAAAACCCCTACCCTTTTCCAATGTCTCGTGGGGTCGGGGAAGCACCCCTGTGATTTTCAGGTATTTGTATGACTATATATGCAAGTCTAAAAAATCGAAAAAAGCGGCAGCAAGTTTTTTAACTAATTATTTTTCTAGTTTTTGAAATTATTATTCTTTTCTGGCGACTTTTTCCCTAATAGTAGGTGCCCAAAAACCCCAAAAACGAAGCATTAGATTTTTCGTATCAGAACCTTACGTTATGTTTTGAAATTTAATATTTTGGACAATTTTACTTCTATTTTAAATTCTGCATGAAATGACAATTCATAACCGATTTTAGAATTGTAGATTGAACAATTTTCTTTTGAAAACAGGGGTCCATTGAACATAATTTATCGCCTCGAAAACGTCAATTAAAAAGCTGAAAATATTTGGAGAGACATTTAAGACCTTCAAACAATTTTTTTTAATTTACATACTCAAGCAAATAAAAATTACGAAAATAAGGATTTTTTTAAAGCACGTTTTGGTGACGTGCAAGTTGAAGGCGTTCAATAATCAACAACAAATTCATTATACATTTTTAGGGTCCTAATACCGTACTTTTCTACATAGTTCCAATTTCGAGTCACATAATTTTTTTTCGAACCACCCTAATGTGCAGTCTGATTGGATGGTTGTTTTAAAAGTTAAAAATAACACTTGTTTCATAAAAACCATCAAAATATGTTTTTGAATTAGCCATTTCATATAAGTATTGTTTTTCTAAATTCAGTACTGAAATATCTAGCAAGCGCATTTTTGGATTATCTAGATTCCTAGAAGCTAAGTATCTAATTTTTAAGAACTTTTTTATCTTATATGAGACCTTCTTTTTCTCAAAATCTTCAAAAATGTACATTTTGTTTTTAATTTTTTGAAATATTCTCAAGATTCAATTTTCCTAAAAAAATGTTGAAGTCTGTAATATACAAAAAATTGTTAAAAAATTTTCCAGATTATTTTTTTGACGTATTTTGAAATCTTTAAAATTCAAATTAATCTTTTAAAATAAAACCTAGATCATTAAAAAAATTCCAAATAATCTTTACTGCAAAATTTCCTCTTTGGCCTTTTCTAAAACATTAAAAGAGAAAAAATCTAGCAAACTTTATTCTCACTAAATTAACTCAAACAATTCATTTAAACGATAGCATTTAGTCAGTTTCTAAACATTCTAGAATTGGCTGATTTAAAGTTCCGCTCATTTCCATTCTGGCATTGGAAATTTTCTCTATTTTCTATTCTAAATTTATAGTAGCTAAACTTGAAACATATTCTATTATTGTTTTATTGCGGTTTCTTAAATTTTACCGTTTCAGGTAGATTGTAGATGTAGAATACAAGGGTAGGATTAAGAGAGGTTCGTCAAGTAATTGTCTGCTTGACAGTGTTCCTGTTGAAATTTCAGTAATAGTAAATAAATAGCCCTTCAAACTTTGGTTAAGATTTTGAGGAAAAGATATTAGAATTAAGTCTCTGAAAGGTACTTTTAAATCTTTATGGTCGCAAGTACGCATCAGTCCTGAATCTTGAATTTTCATTTAACTATTCCAAAGGGTCTTTCTTGGAATGTTGCGACCCAGGTTCAAGGTCTTCAGAATTAAAGTGTCCATGAAATAGTACTACTTTTATATCCACCCTCCTGCCCTTCGATTTTCAAAGGTTCATAGTGTTCATACCTGATACACCTGCCCCTTGCTTTTCAAACCAAAAACTTTTACCGAAAATTCTACAACTTTTACTATGATAAACTGAAGTTATCACAAAACAAAAATTTACTTCGGTACTAACAATTTTGAAAATTTAATTGTGAAACTCAAACAATTCTTAAATCCAAAATGGGACTTCTTGTAAATGCACGAAACCAAAACAAGTTTTCGTTGAATTTTTAGTTTTATTAGAGAGCGTCCATTAATTACGTAATGCTTTTTTTGGGGGAGGTCGTCCAAAAAGTTTTACAAATGCTTACTCAGAGGGGGCAAGGGTGTGTACATCTTTCATGAAATCTCGTGGAATACTTGGAAATCTTTGCAATAGTTTAATTGTTTAACATCCTATGATTTTTTTGAAAATTTGATGAATCCCTTAAAATATTTCAAATCACATGAACATTCCTTGAAATCTATTTAATTCCATGGATATCCAACAGAAACTCTTGTAATTCTTTTAGAACGTTTGAGATCCCAGAAAATCTCTGTAAATCATTTAAAAACTGTAGAAATCCCTTAAAATTATTGGAGATTCCACGAAATCTTTTGAAATCTTTGAAATCGCTTAAAATATTTAAAATCCCGTGTCATCCTCTATAATATTAGGAAATCTTATAAAATTTCTTTACATTTTTTTAAATCTTGCGAAATCCTCTTGAATCCGTTGATAAACTTTGGAATCCGTTAAAATTTCTTGAAATCCTTTGAATTCCCGTGAAATCATCGAAAGCCTCTTAAATCTTCTAAAATCCCTTAAAATCCTTTGAAATCTTGTGAAATCTTTTCAAATCCCTTTAAATCTTCAAAATCACATAAAATCCCATGAAATTCTTCAAAATTCGTTAAAATACTTCGGTATCTCCTAAAATTCTTTGAAATTCCCTGAATTCTTTTAAAATATTTCGAAATCTTTTTAAATCCCTTAAAATTACATCAAATCCCTTAATATACCTTCAAATCCTTTGTAATCCGCGGATATTGTTCTTAGTTCCTTAAAAGCATACCTTGAAATCCCTAAAATCTGTTAAAATATGATTGAAATACTTGAAATCTCTTAAAATCTTGTAAAATCCCTTGACAAAATTGAGATTTTCGCTGAAATACATTTACCATTAAGCCATATCCCTTTCGGGGTAAGCGTGACTCACTCGGTGAGGAAGGGAGTCATAGTTTTAATACGTACTGTCTGATTTGAAACAGTCTTTAACACTGTTTTTTGTACTTTTCTAAAAAAAAAAAAAAAAAAAAAAAAAAAAAAACCCTCATTGAACATTAAGGTGGCCCGACAAAATAAAATATTTTTGTTGTTTTCTCACAATTTTTTATGAATAAAAGTGTTCAGCCCGTGCTCCAAGCTCCAAGGCCTTTAAACGCTAAAAGTATTTCAATAAAATGATGATAGGCAATAGATCAATTCAAATAATTTTATCGTAGTTATATTTAGAATGCTACCGTTAAAAGTGAAAAAGCACACTCTTTAGGCTTAGGGGATTGAATATTTTTAATGTTCTTTTTTTAATACATCTTAGATATTTTGGGCTTTAAATTATTAAAAATGACCTTTTAAGAGTTGAAATGTGTGCCATTGATAGAAAACGATACTTAAACTTTTTTAAACTACACCTCAGAACGAAATCTTGCTTCTTTCGCAATTCTTGACATAATGTCGCATAAAGAAGTCCTAGAATGCCTTCAGAAATATTGAATAAATATTTAAGAGTTTTTTTTTAATTATTTGAAGACAGCTTAAAGTCCCGTTTTGGGTCTTTCAAAAACCCTTAGTAAATATTCGTGATTTCTCCGGTTTAGAAAAAAAAAAAAAAATATATATATATATATATGCATGACAAACTTACGTACTGACTGTGTGATTGTTTGCAACATTGCAAACGTCTCGAGACAGGCTCTCAGGCATGACGACCATACTGCTGATGGATTGTTTGCAACATTGCGGACGCCTCTAGACAGGCTCTGAGGCATGACAAACTTACGTACTGACTGTGTGATTGTTTGCAACATTGCAAACGCCTCGATACGGGCTCTCAGGCATGACCAAAATATTGGTGATGAATTGTTTGCAGCATGGCAAACGCCTCGAGACAGGCTTTCAGGCATGACAAACTGACAAACTGACTGTGTGATTGCTCTCAATATTGCAAACGTCTCGAGACAGGCACTTAGGTATGACAAACATACTGCTGATGGATTGTTTGCAACATTGCAGACGCCTCGAGAAAGGCTCTCAGGCATGACAAACTGATTCACTGACCGTGTGATTGTTCTCAACATTGCAAACGTCAAGAGACAGGCCCTCAGGCATGACAACCATACTGCTGATTTATTGTTTGCAACATTGCGAACGCCTCGAGATAGGCTCTCAGGCATGACAAACTTACGTACTGACGGTGTGATTGTTTGCAACATTGCGAACGCCTCGGGACAAACTCTTAGGCATGACAAACTGACTTACTGACCGTGTGATTGTTCTCAAAATTGCAAACGTCTCGAGACAGGCTCTCAGGCATGACAACCATACTGCTGATGGATTGTTTGCAACATTGCGATCGCATCAAAACTGGATCTCATGCATGATCAACTGACTGTGTGACTGAACTCAACATTGCAACGTCACGAGAGTGGCTCACAGGCATGACAAACTGAATCACTGACTGTGTGATTTTTTTCAACATTGCAAACGTCTCGAGACAGGTTCTCAGGAATGACAACCATACTGCTGATGAATTGTTTGCAGCATTGCAGACGCCTTGAGAGAGGATCTCAGGCATGACAAAATGACATTTTCAACATTGCGAACGACTCGAAACAGGCTCGCAGCAATGACAAACTGTGTCACTGACTGCGTGACTGTTCTCAACATTGCCAACGTCTCGAGAAAGGTTCTCAAGCATGACAGCCATACTGCTGATGGTTTGCTTGCAACATTGCGAACGCCTTGAAACAGGCTTTCAGGCACGACAAACTTACTCACTGACTGTGTGATGGTTCACAACATTGCAAACCTCTAGAGACAGGTTCTTAGGAATGAAATCCATACTGCTGATGAGTTTTTTGCTACATTGCGTACGCCTGGACACAGGCTCTCAGGCATAGCAGACTTACTCACTGACTGTCTGATTATTCTAAAAATAGCAAACGTCACGAAACAGGCTCTCAGGCATAACAACAATACAGCGGATGAATTGTTCACAACATTGCGAACGTCCCGAGACAGGCTCATAGGCATGGAGACCATACTGTTTATGGATTGTTTGCAACATTGCGAAGGCCTTGAGTCAGGCTCTCAGGCATGACAAACTGACTCATTGACTGTGCGATTGTTCTCAACATTGCAAACGTCACGAGACAGTCTTTTAGGCATGACAATCATACTGCTAATGGATTGTTTGCAACATTGCGAACGCCTTGATACAGGCTCTCAGGTATGACAAACTGAATCACGGAAAGTTTGACTGTCCTCAACATTGAAAACGTCTCGAGACAGGCTCTCAGGCATGAAGACCATACTGCTGATGGATTGTTTGGAACATTAGGAACGCCTTGATATAGCCTCTTATGTATAAGAAAGTAACACACTGACTATGTGATTGTTCTCAACATTGCAAACGTCTCGAGACAGGCTCTCAGGCATGACAGACTAACTCACTGACTGTGTGATCGTTCTCAACATTGCAAACATCTCGAGACAGGCACTCAGGCATGACAGCCATACTGCTGATGGACTGTTTGCAGCATTGCGAACGCATCAATACAGGCTCTCAGTTATGACAAACTTTCTCACAGACTGTGTGACTGTTCACAACAATGCAAACGACTCGAGACAGGCTCTCAGGCATGACAGTAATAATGCTGATGGATTGTTTGCAGCATTGCGAACGCACCGAGACAGGCTCTCGGGCATGGCAAACTGACTCACTGACTGTGTGATTGTTCGCAACATTGCAAACGTCTCGAGACAGACTCTCAGGTATGACAAACTGACTCACTGACTGTGTGATTGTTCGCAACATTGCAAGCGTCTCGAGATAGGCTCTCAGGCATGACAAACTGACTCACAGACCGTTTTATTTTTCTTACAAGTGCAAACGTCACGAGACAGGCTCTCAGGCATGACAGCCATACTGCTGATGGATTGTTTGCAACATTGCGAACGTCTCGAGACAGGCTCTCAGGCATGACAGACTAACTCACTGACTGTGTGATCGTACTCAACATTGCAAACATCTCGAGACAGGAACTCAGGCATGACAGCCATACTGCTGACGGATTGTTTGCAACATTGCGAACGCATCGAGACAGGCTCCCAGTTATGACAAACTTACTCACTGACTGTGTGATTGTTCACAACATTGCAAACGTCTCGAGAAAGGCTCTCAGGCATGAAGACCATACTGCTAATGGATCGTTTGCAACCTTGCGAAGGCATCGAGACCGGCTCTCAGTTGAGACAAACTTACTCACTGACTGTGTGATTGTTCACAACATTGCAAACGTCTCGAGACATGCTCTCAGGCAAGACAAACTGAATCACTAAATGAGTAATTCTTCCCAACATTGCAAACGTCTCGAGACAGGTTCTCAGGAATGACAACCATACTGCTGGTGGATTCTTTGCAACATTGCGAATTAATCGAGACAGGCCCTCAGGCATGACCAACTAACTCACTCACTGTGTGATTGGAGTCAACATTGCAACGTCTCGAGACATGCTCTCAGGCATGACAACCATCCTGCTGATGGATTGTTTGCAACATTGCGAAAGCCTTGAAACAGGCTTTCAGGCATGGCCTACTGACTCACTGACTGTGTGATTGGACTGAACCTTACGAACGTCTCAAAACAGGCTCTCAAGCAGGTCAACCATACTGCTGATTACTTGTTTGCAACATTGCAAACGCCTCGAGAGAGGATCTCAGGCATGACAAAATAACATTTTTAAACATTGCGAACGACTCGAGACAGGCTCTCAGCCATGACAAACTGAGTCACTGACTGTGTGACTGTTCTCAACATTGCAAACGTCTCGAGAGAGGCTCTCAGGAATGAAAACCATATTGCTGATGAATTTTTTGCTACATTGCGTACGCCTGGACAAAGGCTCTCAGGCATGGCAGACTTACTCACTGACTGTCTGATTATTCTAAAAATAGCAAACGTCACGAAACAGGCTCTCAGGCATGACAACAATACAGCGGATGGATTGTTTACAACATTGCGAACGACTCGAGACAAGTTCTCAGGCATGAGAACAATACTGCTGATGAATTGTTGGCAACATTGCAAACGCCTCGAGAGAGGCTCTCGGGCATGACAAACTGACTCACTGACTGTGTGATTGCCCTCAGCAGTGAAAACGCCTCGAGACAGGCTCTCAGGCATGACAAACTGACTCACGGACCGTGTGATTGTACTTAAATTAGCAAACGTCTCGAGACAGGGTCTCAGGCATGACAATCATACTGCTGATGGATTGTTTGCAATATTGCGATCGCATCAAAACTGACTCTCATGCATGTCCAACTGACTGTGTGACTGAACTCAACATTGCAACGTCTGGAGACAGGCTCTCAGGCATGACAAACTCAATCACTGACTGTGTAATTGTTCTCAAACTGGCAAACGTCTCGAGACAGGCTCTCATGCATGACGACCATACTGGTGATGGATTGCTTGCAACATTGCGAACGCCTCGAGATAGGATCTCAGGCATGACAAACTGACTCACTGACTGTGTGATTGATCTGAACATTGCAAACGTCTCGAGACAGGCTCTCAGGCATGACAGCCATACTGCTGATGGATTGTTTGCAGCATTGCGAACGCATCGAGACAGGCTCTCGGGCAAAAAATCTGACTCACTGACTGTGTAACTGTTCTCAACTTTGCCAACGTCTCGAGACAGTCTCTCAGGCATGAAAACCAAACTGCTGATGAATTTTTTGCAACATTGCGTAGTCCTGGACACAGGCTCTCAGGCATTGAAGACTTACTCACTGACTCTCTGATTATTCTAAAAATAGAAAACGTCACGAAACAGGCTCTCAGGCATGACAGCCATACAGTGGATGGATTGTTCACAACATTGAGAAAGTCTCGAGACCGGCTGTCAGGCATGAAGACCATACTGCTCATGGATTGTTTGCAACATTGCGAAGGCCTTGAGACAGGCTCTCAGGCATGACAAACTGACTCATTGACCGTGTGATTGTTCTCAACATTGCAAACGTCACGAGACAGGCTTTTTGGCATGTCAATCATACTGCTGATTGATTGTTTGCAACACTGCGGACGCCATGATACAGGCTCTCAGGCATGACAAACTGAATCACTGAATGTGTGACTGTTATCAACATTCCAAACGTCTCAAGACAGGCTCTCAGGCATAAAGGCCATGCTTCTGATGGATTGTTTGCAACATTGCGAAGTCCTTGAGACAGGCTCTAAGGCATGACAAACTGACTCATTGACTGTGTGATTGTTCTCAACATTGTAAACGTGACGAGACAGGCTTTCAGGCATGACAAACTGACTCACTGACTGTGTGATCGTTCTCAACATTGCAAAAATCTCGAGACAGGCACTCAGGCATGACAGCCATACTGCTGAAGGATTGTTTGCAACATTGCAAACGCATCGAGACAGGCTCTCAGTTATGACAAACTTACTCACTGACTGTGTGATTGTTCACAACATTGCAAACGTCTCGAGACAGGCTCTCAGGCATTAAGACCATACTGCTAATGGATTGTTTGCAACCTTGCGAAGGCCTCGAGACAGGCTCTCAGGCATGAAAAACTGACTCACTGACTGTGTGATTGTTCACAACATTGCGAACGTCTGGAGACGGGCTCTCAGACATGAAAACCATACTGCTTATGGATTGTTTGCAATATTTTGAACGCATCGAGACAGGCTCTTAGTCCTGACAATCTTGCTCACTGACTGTGTAATTGTTCTTAACATTGCGAACACCTTAATACAGACTCTCAGGTATGACAAATTGAATTACTGACTGTGTGATTGTTCTCAACATTGGAAACGTCTCGAAACAGACTCTCAGGCATGAAAACCATACTGCTGATGGATTGTTTGCAACATTACGGACTCCTCGAGATAGGCTCACAGCCGTGACCAACTGACTCACTGTCTGTGTGATTGTTCTCAAAATTGCAAACTTCTCGCAACAGGCTCTCAGGCATGACAACCATACTGCTGATGGATTGTTTGCAAAATTGCGATCGCATCAAAACTGGCTCTCATGCATGATCAACTGACTGTGTGACTGAACTCAACATTGCAGCGTCTCGACACAGGCTCTTAGGCATGAAAAACTGAATCACTGACTGTGTAATTGTTCTCAACATAGTAACGTCTCGAGACATGCTTTCAGGCATGACAACCATTCTTCTGATGGATTGCTTGCAACATTGCAAACGCCTTGAGACAGGCTTTCAGGTATGGCCAACTGACTCACTGACAGTGTGATTAGACTGAACCTTGCGATCGTCTCCAGACAGGCTCTCAAGCATGACAGCCATACTGCTGATGAATTGCTTGTAACATTGCAAACGCCTCGAGAGAGGATCTCAGGCATGATAAAATGACATTTTCGACAATGCGAACGACTCGAGACAGGCTCTCAGGCATGAAAAAACTGTCTCACTGACTGTGTGAGTGTTCTTAACATTGTCAACGCGTCGAGACAGCCTCTCAAGCATGACAACCATACTGCTGATGGTTTGCTTGCAACATTGCGAACACCTTAAAAAAGGCTTTCAGGCATGACAAACTTACTCACTGACTGTGTGATGGTTGTCAACATTGCAAACGTCTTGACACAGGCTCTCAGGCATGAAAACCATTCTTCTGAATGATTGTTTGCAACATTGCGAACGTCTCCAGACAGGCTCTCAAGCATGACAGCCATAATGCTGATGAATTGTTTGCAACATTGCAAACGCCTCGAGGGAGGATCTCAGGCATGACAAAATGACATTTTCGACAATGCGAACGACTCGAGACAGGCTCTCAGGCATGAAAAAACTGACTCACTGACTGTGTGAGTGTTCTCGACATTGCCAACGCCTCGCGACAGGCTCTCAAGCATGACAACCATACTGCTGATGGTTTGCTCGCAACATTGCGAACTCCTTAAAAAAGGCTTTCAGGCATGACAAACTTACTCACTGACTGTGTGATGGTTGTCAACATTGCAAATGTCTCGAGACAGGCTCTCAGGCATGAAGACCATACTGCTGATGGATTGTTTGCAACATTGCGAAGGCCTTGAGACAGGCTCTAAGGCATGACAAACTGACTCATTGACGGTGCGATTGTTCTCAACATTGTAAACGTCACGAGGCAGGCTTTGAGGCATGACAATCATACTGCTGATGGATTGTTTGCAACATTGCGAACGCATTGATACAGGCTCTCAGGTATGACAAACTGAATAACTGAAAGTGTGACTGTTCTCAACATTGAAAACGTCCCAAAACAGGCTTTCAGGCATGACAAACTGACTCACTGACCGTGTGATTGTTCTTAAAATTGCAAACGTCTCGAGACAGGCTCTCAGGCATGAAAACCATACTGCTTATGGATTGTTTGCAACATTGTGAACGCATCGATACAGGCTCTCAGGTATGAGAACCTGAATCACTGACTGTGTGACTGTTCTCCACATTGCAAACGTCACGAGACAGGCTTCTAGGTATGACAATCATACTGCTAATGGATTGTTCGCAACATTGCGAACGCTTCGATACAGGCTCTCAGGTATGAGAAACTAAATCACTGACTGTGTGATTGTTCACAACATTGCAAACGTCTCGAGACAGGCTCTCAGGCATAAAGACCATACTGCTAATGGATTGTTTGCAACCTTGCGAAGGCCTCGAGACAGGCTCTCAGGCATGGAAAACTGATTCACTGACTGTGTGATTGTTCACAACACTGCGAAAGTCTGGAGACGGGCTCTCAGGCATGAAAACCATACTGCTTATGGATTGTTTGCAATATTTCGAACGCATCGAGACAGGCTCTTAGTCCTGACTATCTTGCTCAATGACTGTGTGATTGTTCTCAACATTGCGAACACCTTAAGACAGACTCTCAGGTATGACAAACTGAATTACTGACTGTGTGATTGTTCTCAACATTGGAAACGACTCGAAACGGGCTCTCAGGCATGACAACCATACTGCTGATGGATAGTTTGCAACATTACGGACTCCTCGAGATAGGCTCACAGCCATGACCAACTGATTCACTGTCTGTGTGATTGTTCTCAACATTGCAAACGTCTCGAGACAGGCTCTCAAGCATGACAACCATACTGCTGATGGGTTGTTTGCATCATTGCGAAAGCCTTGTGACAGGCTTTCAGACATGACAAACTGACTCGCAGACTGTGTGATTGTTCTCATCATTGCAAACATCTCGAGACAGGTTTTAGGGCATGACAATCATACTGATGATGGATTGTTTCCAACATTGCGAAAGTCTTGATACAGGCTCTCAGGTATGACAAACTGAAGCACTGGAAGTGTGACTGTTCTCAACATTGAAAACGTCTCAAGACAGGCGTTCAGGCACGACAAGCAAACGGCTGATGGATTGTTCGCAACATTGCGAACGCATCGAGACAGGCTCTCAGGCATGACAATCTTACTCGCTGACTGTGTGATTGTTCTCAACATTGCAAACGTCTCGAGACAGGCTCTCAGGCATGACAAGCTGAATCACTGACCGTGTGATTGTTCTCAACATTGCAAACGTCTCGAGAAAGGCTCTCAGGCATGACAACCATACTGCTGATGGATTATTCGCAACCTTGCGAAAGCCTTGACAGTGGCTCTCAGGCATGATAATCTTACTCACTGACTGTGTGATTGTCCTCAATATTGCGAACGCCTCGAGAGAGGCTCTCAGGCATGACAAACTGACTCACTGACTGTGTGATTGTTCTCAACATTGCTAACGTCATGAGACCGGCTTTTAGGCCTGACAATCATACTGCTGATGGATTGTTTGGAACATTGCTTACGCCATGACATAGGCCCTTAGACATGACAAATTGACTCACCGACCGTGTGTTCGTTCTTAAAATTGCAAACGTCTCGAGACAGGCTCACAGGCATGACAGTCATACTGCTGATGTATTGTTTGCAACATTGTTAATGCATCGAGGCAGGCTCTCAGGTATGACAAACCAAATTGCTGATGGATTGTTCGTTACATTTCGGACGCCTCGAGACAGGCTCTCAGGCACGAACAACTGACTCACTGACTGTGTGATTGTTCTCAACATTGCTAACCTCGTGAGACAGGCTTTTAAGCCTGACAATCATACTGCTGATGGATTGTTTGGAACATTGCTTACGCCATGACATAGGCCCTTAGGCATGACAAACTGACTCGCCGACCGTGTGTTTGTTCTTAAAATTGCAAACGTCTCGAGACAGGCTCACAGGCATGACAGTCATACTGCTGATGGATTGTTTGCAACATTGCTAATGCATCGAGACAGGCTCTCAAGCATGACAAACTGACTTACTGAATGTGTGATCGTTCTCAACATTGCAAACGTCTTGAGACAGGCTCTTCAGGCATGACAACCATACTGCTGATAGATTGCTTGCAACATTGCGAACGCCATGACACAGGCTCTTAGGCGTGACAAACTTGCTTACTGACTTTGTGATTGTTCTCAACATTGCAAATGTCTCGAGACGGGCTCTCAAGCATGACAACCATACTGCTGATAGATTGCTTGCAACATTGCGAACGCCATGTCACAGGCTCTTACGCGTGACAAACTTGCTCACTGACTTTGTGATTGTTCTCAACATTGCAAACGTCCCGAGACAGGCTCTCAAGTATGACAACCATACTGCTGATGGATTGCTTCCAACATTGCGAACGCCTCGAGACAGGCTCTCAAGCATGACAAACTGATTCACTGACTGTGTGATTGTCCTCAACATTGCACACGTTTTAAGACAGGCAAAAAGGCATCGCAACCATGCTGTTGATGGATAGTTTGCGACATTACGGACGCCTCGAGACAGGCTCTCAGGCATGGCCAACTTACTCACTGACTTTGTGATTGTTCTCAACATTGCAAACGTCTCGAGAAAGGCTCGCAGGCAAGAAAACTATACTGCTGATGGATTGTTTGCAACATTGCGAACGCCTTGAGACAGAATCTCAGGCATGGCAAACTGACTCACTGATTGTGTGACTGTTCTCAACTTTGCAACGTCTCGAGACAGGCTCTCAGGAATGACAACCATACCTCTGATGGATTGTTTGCAACACTGAGAACTCCATGACACAAGCTCTTAGGCATGAAAAAATTACACACTGACTGTGTGATTGTTCTCAACATTGTGAACGTCTCGAGACAGGCTCTCAGGCATGACAAAATGACATTTTCAACATTGCGAACTACTCGAGACAGGCTCTTAGGCATGACAATATCACTCACAGACCGTGTGACTGTTTTCAACATTGCCAACGTCTCGAGAGGGGATCCAAAGCACGACAATCATACTGCTGATGGATTGCTTGCAACATTGCGAACTATTCGAGACAGGCTCTCAGGCATGACAAACTGACACAGTGACATTCTGATTGTTCTTAAAATTGCAAACGTCAAGAGACAGGCTCGCAGGCATGTCAGTCATACTGCTGATGGATTGTTGGCAACATTACTTACGCATCGAGACAGACTCTCAGGCTTGACAAACTGACTCATTAACTGTGTGACTGTTCTCAATATTGCAACTTTTCGAGACGGGCTCTCAGGCATGACAGAAATACTGCTGATGAAAAGTTTGCAACATTGCTAATACCATGGAACAGGATCTCAGGCACGAAAAGCTTACTTACTGACTGTGTGATTATTCTCAACATTGCAAACGTCTTCAGAAAGGCTCTCAGGCATGAAGACCATACTGCTAATGGATTGTTTGCAACCTTGCGAACGCCTCGACACAGGCTCTCAGGCATGACAATCTTATTCACTGACTGTGTGATTGTTCTCAACATTGCAAACGTCTCGAGACAGGCTCTCAGGCATGACAGCCATACTGCTGCTGGATTGTTTGCAACATTGCGAACGCCTCAAGAGAGGCTGTCAGGCATGACAAGCTGACTCACTGTCTGTGTGATTGTTCTCAAAACTGCAGACGTCTCGCAACAGGCTCTCAGGCATGAAAACCATACTGCTAATGGATCGTTTGCAACATTACGAACGCCTGGCTAGAGGCTCTCAGGCATGACAAACTGACTCACTGACTGTCTGATTGTTCTGAACATTGCAAACTTCTCGAGACAGGCTCTCAGGCATGACAACCAAACTGCTGATGGATTGTTCGTAACATTTCGGACTCATCGAGACAGGCTCTCAGACATGACCAACTGAGTGTATGATTGAACTCAACATTGCAACGTCTCGAGAAAGGCTTTCAGGCATGACAACTATACCGCTGATGGATTGTTTGAAACATGGCGAATGCAACGAGATAGGCTCTCAGGCATGACAAACTGACTCACGGACCGTGTGATTGTTCTTAAAATTGCAAACGTCTCGAGACAGACTATCTAGCATGACAGTCATACTGCTGATGGATTGTTTGCAACATTGCTTAAGCCATGACATAGGCTCTCAGGCATGACAAACTGACTCACTAACTGTGTGACTGTTCTCAACATTGCAACGCCTGGAGACAGGCTCACAGGCATGACAATCATACTGCTGATGGATTGTTTGCAACATTGCGAACGCCTTGATACAGGCTTTCAGGTATAACAAATTAAATCAATGACAGTGTGACTGTTCTCAACATTGCAAACGTCTCGAGACAGGCTCTCAGGCATGACAAACAAACTGCTGATAGATTGTTCGTAACATTTTGGACGCTTAGAGGCAGGCTCTTAGGCATGACCAACTGAGTGTGTGATTGAACTCAACATTGCAACGTCTCGAGAAAGGCTCTCAGGCATGAAAACCATACTGCTGATGGATTGTTTGCAACATGGCGAATGCATCGAGACAGGCTCTCAGGCATGACAAACTGACTCACGAAACGTGTGATTGTTCTTAAAATTGCAAACGTCTCGAGACAGACTATCTAGCATGACAGTCATACTGCTGATAAATTGTTTGCAACATTGCTTACGCCATGACATAGGCTCTCAGGCATGACAAACTGACTCACTACCTGTGTGACTGTTCTCAACATTGCAACGCCTCGAGACAGGCTCTCAGGCATGACAACCATACTGCTGATGGATTGTTTGCAACATTTCGAACGTCATGACACAGGCTCTCAGGCGTGACAAACTTGCTCACTGACTGTGTGATTGTTCTGAACATTGCAAACGACACGAGACAGGCTCTCAGGAATGACAAACTGACTCACTGACCGTGTGATTGTTCTTAAAATTGCAAACGTCTCGAGACAGGCTCTCAGGCATGACAGTCGTACTGCTGATAGATTGTTTGCAACATTGCGAACGCATCGAGACAGGCTCTCAGGCATGACGAACTGACTCACGGACCGTGTGATTTTTCTTAAAATTGCAAACTTCTCGAGACAGACTCTCTAGCATTACAGCCATACTGCTGATGGATTGTTTGCAAAATTGCGAACGCCATGACACAGGCTCTCAGGCATGACAAAGTGACTCACTGACTGTGTGATTGTTCTCAACATTGCAAACGTCTCGAAGCAGGCTCTCAAGCATGACAACCATACTGCTGATGGATTGTCTGCATCATCGCGAAGGCCTTGAGACAGGCTCTCAGACATGACAAACTGACTCACGGACCGTGTGATTTTTCTTAAAATTGCAAACGTCTCGAGACAGACTCTCTAGCATTACAGTCATACTGCTGATAAATTGCTTGCAACATTGCTTACGCCATGACATAGGCTCTCAGGCTGCCAATCTGACTCACTAACTGTGAGACTGTTCTCAACATTGCAACATCTCGAGACAGCCTCTCAGGCGTGACAACCATACTGCTGATGGATCGTTTGCAACATTGCGAACGCATCGATACAGGCTCTCATGCATGACCAACTGAGTGTATAATTTAACTCAACATTGCAACATCTCGAGAAAGGCTCTCAGGCATGACAACTATACCGCTTAAGGATTGTTTGCAACATGGCGAATGCATCGAGATAGGCTCTCAGGCATGACAAACTGACTCACGGACCGTGTCATTGTTCTTAAAATTGCAAACGTCTCGAGACAGACTATCTAGCATGACAGTCATACTGCTGATGGATTGTTTGCAACTTTCGTGCTGAAATGATTCTGTGACTTCAGCTCGCACAGCCTGTCCGATTGGAAATGAATTCGGCCATGATTACTTTTATATTTATTTCTTAGTTTGCATTAAATTTATTCTCAGCTACCCTGAAAAATGTATCATCTTAACAAATTTATATTATTATATTACATAACATTCATTGGCATTCGAACAAAAGTATTTTCATTGTCTTGCTCCTATAATTTGAGAAAAGCGTATCCTATTTAAAAACAATTGTTACTAAACATGCATCATAGCGTAAGGTGGTTCTCAGCAAATTTTTAGATTTAATTTAGGCGAAAAATGTTGTTAAATAAAACGTTATTGTAGCTTATGTCCTTTTTCCAAAATGTTATTTTTTTTATTTTTAATATATGTTTATAACAAAAGTTCATGAACTATTTGAAGATATTTTTTGGTAGAACAACTTTTCTTGTCATTTTTTTCGTCTCTTGTGTCGTTTTTCCATAAATTTAAGTTTTTTATATTTAATCTTATATTTTAGGATTAAAGGAAAGTCGTCATGTCCTATCTAATAATTACTAATAACAAACTTGTAGATTTTTTTTTGTTAACAACTTTTATCGATTAATTTTTGTTCGTACCTTGTGTCGAAATGTAAATAATTTGTTTTAATTTTTGAGTACTACGGGCGGCCGTCCATGGAATTTATGAATTTTGAAAAAAATGGTCTGAAAAATTTTTGAAAGTGCCCTATACTCTTGAATTTCTATCCTAAATCGCTGTTTAACGTACTCGATCTTTCTTTGCCGTCCCTGAAACTGTGCGCTAAAGCACAATCCAATCCGATTAGTCTTTCGAAAGTTACCCGATATACAGACGACGAGGACGGCGACAAGCGGACAGACACCGACGTAAAAAATATTCTTTCTGACTCAGGGAGCCTCAAAACGTCGACATTTCATGAAATTCACGAAAGTCATTTTTCACATACAACCAATACCTTCTTATTATGATGAGAATGTAATAATTCATTATGTTTTGTGCCAATAAAATTTGAATTTTCGATTTTTTAAGAAAACTTAGAAAGTCATCATGAGAATCTTGTAGGACTGTCAAAAAGTAATACTTTTTTCATCTGACTTTTTTTCATACCATGATTCAATTGGCTTAGAATGTTAATTTTCGATTTTGGGGGGGATTTTGAAAATGATGTAGCTCTGTCCATGTCTTTCGTATTGAAAAAAGTCGTGAAAATAATTTGTTTTCATTTTTCAGTACTACGGGCGGCCATCCATGGAATTTATGAATTTCGAAAAAATGTCTGCAAAATTTTCAAAGTGCCCCAACTTTTTGAATTTCAATCCAAAACAGGTGGTTAACGAAGTTGATCTTTCTTTTTCCTCCCTGAAACTTTGTGCCAAAGTACAATTCAATCAGATTAGTCTTTCGAAAATTATGCGATATACAGATGGCGACGATGGCGGCGACGACGACGACAGACGGACAGACACCGACGTAAAAACTATTTTTTGTGACTCAGGGGGTCTCCAAACGTTGACATTTCATGGAATCCACGAAAGTGGTTTTTCACATGAAACCAATACCTGCTCATTATGATGAGAATGTAATAATTCATTACGTTTTGTGCCCATAAAATTTGAATTTTCGATTTTTTAAGAAAACCCAAAAAGTGATCATAAGAATCTTGTAGAACTATCAAAAAGTAACACTTCTTTCTTCTTGTCCTTTTTTCATATCATGCTTTAAATGGCTTACAATGTTAATTTTCGCTTTTTGTGGAGATTTTGAAAATGCAGTAGCTCTGTCAATTTTCTTTGTATTGAAAAAAGTCGTGAAATTATTTGTTTTAATTCTTGAGTACTACGGGCGGCCGTCCATAGAATTTATTAATTAAAAAAAAAATGGTCTGAAAATTTTTAAAAGTGCCCTAACTTTTTGTATTTCTATCCAAAATAGCCGGACGGCAAACACGATCTTTCTTTTTCGTCTCTGCAACTGTGTGCGAAACCAAAATTCAATCAGATTAGTCTTTTGAAAGTTATGCGATATATATATATAGACGACGACGACAGACGGACAGACACCGATGTAAAAACTATACTTTCAGACTCAGGGGGCCTCATAACGTCGACATTTCATGGAATACACGAAAGTCATTTTTCACATAAAACCAGTACCTTCTCATTATGACGAGAATGTAATAATTCATTATGTTTTGTGCCAATAAAATTTGAATTTTCGATCTTTTAAGAAAACTCAAAAAGTGATCTAGAGAATCTTGTAGGACTATCAAAAAGTAACACTTTTTTCCTCCTGACTTTATTTCATATCATGCATCAATTGGCTTAAAATGTTAATTTTCGCTTTTTGGGGAGACTTTGAAAATGCTGTAGCTCAGTCCATTTCTTTCGTATTGAAAAAAGTCGTGAAAATTAATTTGTTTTAATTTTTTAGTATAACGGACGGCCGTCCATGGAATTTATGAATTTTGAGAAAATGGTCTGAAAAATCTTGAATGTGCCCTAACTTTTTCAATTTTCATCCAAAATAGCTGGTTAAAGAACTTGATCTTTCCCTTTCCTCTCTGAAACTGAGTGCCAAAGCACAATCCAATCCAATTAGTCTTTCGAAAGTTATCCGATATACAGATGACGACGACGACGACGACGACGACGACGGCGACGACGGCGACGACGACAACAGACGGACAAACACCGACGTAAAAACTATTTTTTCTGACTCAGGGGGCCTCAAAACGTCGACATTTCATGGAATTCACGAAAGTCATTCTTCACATAAAAGCAATACCTTTTCATTATGATGAGAATTTAATAATTTATTATGTTTTGTGCCAATTAAATTTTGAATTTTCGATTTTTGGAAAATACTGTAAAATTCGTCATGAGAATCTCGTGAGACTATCAAGAAGTAACACTTTTTTCCTCCTGACTTTATTTCATATCATGCATCAATTGGCTCAAATTATTAATTTTCGGTTTTTTTTTGGGAGATATTTAAAATGCTATAACTCTGTCAATTTTCTTTGCATTAAAAAAAGTCTCGAGAATAATTTATTTAAATTTTCGAGTACTACGGGCGGCCATCCATGGAATTTATTAATTTTGAAAAAAAAATGGTCTAAAAAAGTTTGAAAGTGCCCCAACTTTTTGAATGTACATCCGAAATAGCTGGCTGAGAAACTCGATCTTTCTTTTTCGTCCCTGAAACTATATGCCAAAGCACAATCCAATTCGATGAGTCTTTCGAAAGTTATCCGATATACAGACGACGAAGACGAGGACGACGGCGACGACAGATGGACAGACACCGACGTAAAAACTATTTTTTCTGACTTAGGGGGCCTCCAAACGTCGAAATTTCATGGAATCCACGAGTGTCATTTTTCACATTTAACCAACACCTTATCATTAAGATGAGAATGTAATAATTCATTATGTTTTGTGCCAATAAAATTTCAATTTTCGATTTTTCAAGGATACTCGAAATTTCGTCATGAGGATCTTGTGGGACTATAAAAAATTAACACTTTTCTTTACTTTACTTTTTTTCATATCATGCTTCAATTGGCTTAAAATGTTAAATTTCGCTTTTTTGGGGAGATTTTGAAAATGCTATAACTCTGTCAATTTTGTTTATATTGATGAAAATCGTGAGAATAATTTGTTTTAGTTTTCGAGTGCTACGGGCGGCAGTCCATGGAAGTTATGAATTTTCAAAAAAATGGTTTAAACAATTTTCAAAGAGCCCTAACTTTTTGAATTTCTATCCAAAATAGCTGGTTAGCGAACACGATCTTTCTTTTTCGTCCCTGAAACTGTGTAAAAGCAGAACCCAGTCTGATTAGTCTTTCAAAAGTCATCCGATGTACACACGACGACGACGACGATGATGACGACTACAGCGACGACGACAACGACAGACGGACAGACAACGACGTAAAAAGTTTATTTTCTGACTCAGGGGGCCTCAAAACGTCGAAATTTCATGGAATCCACGAGAGTCGTTTTTCACATTTAACCAATACCTTATCATTAAGATGAGAATTTAATAATTCATTATGTTTTGTGCCAATAAAATTTGAATTTTCGATTTTTTAGTAATACTCAAAAATTCGTCACGAGAATCTTGTGGGACTATCAAAAAGTAACACTTTTCTTTTCTTGACTTTTTTCCATATCATGCTTCAATTGGCTCAAATTCTTAATTTTCGCTTTTTTGGGGAGATTTTGAAAATGCTATAACTCTGTCAATTTTCTTTGCATTTGAAAAAGCCGTGAAAATAATTGATTTTAATTTTCGTGTACTACGGGCGGCCGTTCATGGAATTTATGAAGTTTGACGAAAATGGTATAAAAATTTTTGAAAGTGCTCTAACTTTTCGAATTTCTATGCAAAATAGCAGGTTCACGAACTTAATCTTTCTTTTTCGTCCCTGAAACTGCGTGCCAAGGCACAATCCAATCCGATTAGTCTTTCGAAAGTTATCCCATATAGAGACGAACACGCCGACGACGACGACGACGAACACGACAGACGGACAGACACCGACGTAAAAACTACTTTTTCTGACTCAGGGGGCCTCAAAACTTCGACATTTCATGGAATCCACGAAAGTCATGTTTCACATAATACCAATGCCTTATCATTATGATGAGAATTTAATAATTCATTATGTTTTGTGGCAATAAAATTTGAATTTTTGATGTTTTAGGAATACTTAAAAATTCGTCATGAGAATCTTGTGTGACTATCAAAAAGTAACACTTTTCTTGTCGTTACCATTTTTCATATCATGCTTCAAATGGCTTAAAAGGTTAATTATCGCTTTTTTGTGGAGATTTTGAAAAAGCTATAACTATGTCAATTTTTTTTGTATTGGAAAAAGTCGTACGAATAATTTGTTTTAATTCTCGAGTACTACGGGCGGCCGTCCATAGAATATATGACTTTTGAAGAATAAATTATCTAAAAAATTTTGAAAGTGCCCTAACTTTATGAATTTCTCTCCAAAATAGCTGGTTAACGAGCTCGGTCTTTTTTTTGTCCCTGAAACTGAGTGCCGAAGCACAGTCCAATCCGATAAAACTTTCGAAAGTCATCCGATATACAGACGACGACGACGACGACAGACGGACAGACACCAACGTAAAAACAATTTGTTCAATTTCTATCCAAGAGAGCTGGTCAACAAACTCGATCTTCCTTTTTCGTTCCTCAAACTGTGTGCCAACGCACAATCCAATCCGATTAGTCTTTGAAAAGTTATCGGATATACACACGACGACGATGACGACGACGACGGCGACGACGACGACGGCGACGACGACGACGACGACGACGACGACGAACACGAAAGACGGACAGACACCGACGTAAAAACAATTTTTTCCGACTCAGGGTGCCTTCAAACGTCGACATTTCATGGAATCCACGAAAGTCATTTTTCACATCAAACCAATACCTTATTATTATGATGAGAATTTAATCATTCATTATGTTTTGTGCCTATACAATTTGAATTTTGGATTTTTTGAGACTACTCAAGAATTCTTCACGAGAATCTTGTGGGACTATCAAAAAGTAACACTTTTCTTCTCTTGACTTTTTTTTATATCATGCTTCAATTGGCTCAAATTGTTAACTTTCGCGTTTTTGGGGAGATTTTTAAAATGCTATAACTCTGTCAATTTTCTTTGCATTTGAACAAGTCGACGGAATAATTTGTTTTAATTTTCGAGTACTACGGGCGGCCGTTCATGGAATTTATGAAGTTTGGAAAAAATGGTCTAAAAATTTTTGAAAGGGCCCTAACTTTTGGAATTTATATCCAAAATAGCTGGTTAAGGAACTCGATCTTTTTTTTTCGTCCCTGAAACTGTGTGCCAAAGCAAAATTCAATCCGGTTTGTCTTCCGAAAATTATCCGACATACAGACGACGAAGACGAAGACGACGACGACGACGACAGACGGACAGACACCGACGTAAAAATTATTTTTTCTTACTGAGGGGGCGTCAAAACATCGACATTTTACGGAATCCACGAAAGTCTTTTTTCACATAAAACCAATACCTTCCAATTATGACGAGAATGGAATGATTCATTATGTTTTGTGCCAATAAAATTTCAATTTTCGATTTTTTATGGATACTCAAAAATTCGTCACGAGGATCTTGTGGGACTATCAAAAAGTAACACTTTTCTTTTCTTTACTTTTTTTCATATCATGCTTCAATTGGCTTAAAATGTTAATTTTCGTTTTTTTTGGGGAGATTTTTAAAATCCTATAACTCTGTCAATTTTTTTTTAGTTAAAAAAAGTCGCTGGAATGATTTGTCTCGATTTCTGAGTACTACGGGGAGCAGTCCATAGAATTTATGAATTTTGCAAAAAAATGATCTAAAAAATTTTGAAAGTGACCCAACTTTTTGAATTTTTATCCAAAATAGCTGGATAAAGAACTTGATCTTCCTTTGTCGTCCGTGAAAGTGTACCGAAGCACAATCCAATCCGATTGGTCTTTCGAAAGTTATCGTATATACAGACGACGACCATGACGACGACGACGACGACGACGACGACAAACACGACAGACGGTCAGACACCGTCATAAAAACTATTTTTCTTTACTCAGGGGGCCTCAAAACGTCAAAAGCTTATGGAGTCCACGAGAGTCATTTTTTACCATAAAACCAATACCGTATCATTATGATGAGAATTTAATAATTCATTATGTTTTCTGCCAATAAAATTTGAATTTTCGATTTTTGGAAAATACTGAAAAATTCGTCATGAGAATCTTGTGGGACTATCAAAAAGTAACACTTTTCTTCTCCTGACTTTTTTTCATATCATGCTTAAATTGGCTTAAAATGTTAATTTTCGCTTTTTTGAGGAGATTTTGAAAATGCTTTAACTCTGTCAGTTTTCTTTGTATTGAACAAATTCGAAAAATAATTTGTTTTAGCTTTCGAGTACAACGGCGGCCGTCCATGGAATTTATTAATTTTGAAAAAAATGGTCTACAAAATTTTGAAAATGCCCTTACTTTTTGAATTTCCATCCAAAATAGCTGGATAAGAAACTCGATCTTTCTTTTTCGCCCTGAAACTGTATGCCAAAGCCGAATCCAATCCGATTAGTCTTTCGAAAGTTATCCGATATACAGACGACGAAGACGACGACGACGACGACGGGGACAACGACAGACGGACAGACACCGACGTAAAGACTATTTCTTCTGAATCAGGGGGCCTCAAAACGTCGACATTTCAAGGAATCCACGAATGTCATGTTTCACATAAAACCAATACCTTATCATTATGATGAGAATTTAATAATTCATTATGTTTTGTGCCCATAAAATTTGAATTTTAGATTTTTTCAGAATACTCAAAAATTCGTCATGAGAATCTTGTGGGACTATCAAAAAGTAAAACTTTTCTTTCCTTGACTTTTTTTATATCATGCTTCAATTGGCTCAAATTGTTAATTTTCGCGTTTTTGGGGAGGTTTTTAAAATGCTATAACTCTGTCAATTTTCTTTGCCTTCAAACAAGTCGTGAAAATAATTTGTTTTAATTTTCGAGTACTACGGGCGGCCGTTCATGGAATTCATGAAATTTGAAAAAAATGGTCTAAAAAATTTTGAAAGTGCCCTAACTTTTTGAATTTCTGTCCAAAATAGCTGGTCAACGAACTCGATCTTTCCATTTCGTCCCTAAAACTGTGTGCCAAAGCAAAATCCAATGCGATTAGTCTTTCGAAAGTTATCCGATTCACAGACGACGAAGACTAAAACGAGATACGGACAGACACCGACGTAAAAACTATTTTTTCTGACTCAGGAGGCCTCAAAATGTCGACATATCCTGGAGTCCACGAAAGTCATTTTTCGCATAAAACCAATACCTTCTCATTATGATGAGAATGTAATAATTCATTATGCTTTGTGCCAATAAAATTTCAATTTTCGATTTTTTAAGAATACTCAGTTAGTCGTGATGAGAATCTTGTGGGACTATCAAAAAGAAACACTTTTCTTTCCTTGACTTTTTTTCACATCATGCTTCAATTGGCTTAAAATGTTAATTTTCGCTCTTTTGGGGAGATTATGAAAATGCTATAACTCTGTCAATTTTCTTTGCATTGGAAAAAGTCGTGAAAATAATTTGTTTTCATTTTTGAGTACTACGGGTGGTCGTCCATGGAATTTATTAATTAAAAAAAAATGGTCTAAAAAATTTTGAAAGTGCCCTAACTTTTTGAATTTGTCTCCAAAATAGCTGGTTAACGAACTCGATCTTTTTTCCCGTCCCTGAAACTGAGTGCCAAGGCACAATCCAATCCGATTACTCTTTCGAAAGTTATGCGATATGCAGGCGACGACGACGACGACGACAGAAGGACAGACACCGACGTAAAAACTATTTTTTCCGACTCAGGGTGCCTCAAAACGTCGACAGTTCATGGAGTCCACGAGAGTCATTTTTTACCATAAAACCAATACCTTATCATTATGATGAGAATTTAATAATTCATTATGTTTTGTGCCAATAAAATTTGAATTTTCGATTTTTGGAAAATACTGAAAAATTCGTCATGAGAATCTTGTGGGACTATCAAGAAGCAACACTTTTCTTCTCTCGACTTTTTTTCATATCATGCTTCAATTGGCTTAAAATGTTAATTTTCGCTTTTTTGGGGACATTTTGAAAATACTATAACTCTGTCAATTTCCATTGTATTGAAAAAAGTCGTAAGAATGATTTGTTTCAATTTTCGAGTACCGCGGGCGCCCGTGAATGGGATTCATTAATTTTGAAAAAAATGGTCTAAAATTTTGAAAGTGCCCTAACTTTTTTAATTTCCATCCAAAGTAGCTGGTTAACAAACTCGATCTTTCCTATTGGTCTCTGAAACTGTGTGCCAAAGCACAATCAAATCCGATTAGTTCCCAAGTGCAAATTGCCGGAACTGAACACACGGCCCAAGCTTGGTCCAATTTCGGCAGCCAAACATCGGATAATGTTATTGGGCCAATATCGGAATTTTAATCGGCCCAGTGTTGTGCCCGTACTGGCTGCCTATATTGGCTATTCAAATTTGTCGATCTACCGCCGATGCTTGGCCCAGTGATGGTACATTACTGGACCAAGTGTTACTTTTATCACGGAAAAGCATGTTTTATGAGGAAAAGCCAGAGATCGGCCCAGACGCGGCGCATTACTGTTCCAAACTTCGTCTTTACTCTGGCAAAACATGGTTTAATAGGAAAAGCCGGGGTCTGGCCCAGTGATGGTTGAACAACATTTTTAATAAAAAATGTTTGCAAAAAAATTGGTTGAAAAAAAAATCTAAAAAGAATTTTATGAAAAAAAATTTGGCGCCTATGCCCTTTGCTGTGCCAAATGTTGGCGCTTATGCCCTTTTGTGCGATGGACGAAAACGGCTACGAAATCCTAAAAACAAAACATAATGTAGAAAAGTTCGCATGTTCGACAAAATCGAGTGCGAAGCACGAGATACGTGATGAGAATGTATTCTTTAAAGATGAAAGAGCTTTAAGAAAAGATAATTCCCAATCACTAAATTACAGTTGTCGAAGCGTTGACCTTTAATTTTCGCATGTTCGACAAAATCGAGTGCGAAGCACGAGATACGTGATGAGAATGTGTTCGTTAAAGCTGAAGGAGCTTTAACAAATGATAATTCACAATCACTAAATTACAGTTTTCGATGCGTTGACCTTTAATTTTAAAAGGCATGCGCACAAATATGAGGGAACTACAAAGACCGAGCGCGTACCGCGAGTAAAGTATATTGTCGAGTGCGAAGGGCGAGAACTAACAGTAGCGTACCCCAGGCGCGCTCAAACTTGCGGGCAAAGGGAGCTTTTTCACCAGTGCCTAAAGTAAGCCATCTTCAAACTACGCATGCGCGAAAATGGTTTAGCACGCAGTCTGCTGAAATAAGTTCCTTCAGGCACCATTTAGAAGCATGAAAGCGTCAACTTTTGAGGTGGGTGTTGCAAAAATTATATTTTGTACTTGTTTCAGTCAGTGTCAACATTTTTGATGCACGGACATGGCTTTGTCGCGTTCGCGTTAAAATAATTAAAATCGCCAATAATGATTGTATTGGTAAAGTAAAATAGGTAATATTGAACAATATCCATTAAAGTTCTTTTAAGGTTTATATAGTAGCTCATCAAATGTTATGGCTTAACACGACTTTTCATCTTTTGGGGTAGTGACATAACCACGTTAACTTTGCTTGAAAAAAAGCAATCATAATACATCAAACCAATTTAAAGAAATTGCCGGTGGATTACATCCACTTACTGATACATTTTAAAATAATCTCTTAATTAATTTCACTTTTTGTTAACTGGTCTGCCCAGTTGGGCCCCAATTGGCGCCCAGTTATAAAATGGGCTAATGTGGGCCAATTTCTACATGGGAGATGATCATACATGGTTCAAAACGCCCCCCCCCCACACACACAACTTTCACAAAAAAAAAACATTTTCGAAAAAAATAGTCTTTACCCACTTTTCAGAAATTTGATTTTTTTCAGTTCTTTATTTCTGAAAGGGAGTTCGACGTAAAAATAATGTCTAAAAAATCAAAAACATGAAAGTTACAACATTTGTTCTAATCCATAATTTAAACAAATTTGTTCTCGAAAGTTTCAGGAGTTGTGATTAGAGTTTTGCATCAACAAAATCCAAGAAGAGTTCTATTAAGAACTCTTTTACCACTTTTTGATCATTTTTTAATACAAAAAGCTACACAAATTCGAAGAGACCTAACATTTTTAATTTGAAAAGGTGTTCCGATCAGAATTTTTTCGAGCCTGCTTATTTTTGTTTAAAAAATTATAATATTAAATTCAATACCGATGTTTCTGTCATTATTGTAAAAGTAAATTTATAATACTGGATTTTAATTTTTGTTTAAATAAAACTTCTTTTTATCATTTTCACTAATGTCAGGGATGTATACTTTTTTGAAATTATTATTATTTTAAATATGCCCCGAATTTTAAGGACCAATGAAAATAGTAAAAACATTTGTTTTATTATTCATCAATTTCATGGACTTCCCAACAAATTGAAAAATATATTAATTTTGTTTTCATTATTAGTCATTTCTTTAATTATTCAATGAACACACTCTGACTGTCCATTGACTGCTCTCGACTCCCATCTGGACTTGTAGACTCACACTGACTGCTCTCGACTCCGTCTGACTCCATCTGATTTCACGCTGACTGCTCGATGATTGCTCGCACAGGTCGCACTCGCGCTAGCACATATATTAACTTGTTATCAACTTTATACGTTATAATCCATTCAAAAGCATTCTTTTTGAATAAATGAAAATTGTACATGAATTCTAAGTAAAAGAAATTCTAAATTTATTTAAATTTTAATTCAATTTTGTACCGCTTTTGTTTTAAAATTGAATAATTTTGATTTGAATTGCGTTCAACAGTTTACAATGTTCTAGCAAAATGGAAACTTTAAAAGTTGAATAACTTAACTTCAATAACCTAATAACTTAACTCAATTTTAAGTTAAACGTTTAAAATTACAACATAATCATAATGACAATTGGAAACGTCAGAAATCGATAAGCGAAATATAATCAGAATAGCTGAAGCTTGTATGGATTTGAAATTTGATTTGTTGCCAGAATTGTTATGCCCAAAAGATTATTATTTTTATCTCAAATTTCATACATACATATTTTAAAATCCTAAACGGAATTGAGAACAGAGTTGGTTTTAAAGAAGGTCATGATAAAGTACTAATATGGAGAAAGGTCTGCGAAAAATGTTGTAAACCTTATTTAATCATGGTAAGAATATTTTTATTTCATTTGACTAAAATATTGTTTATAACATAAAATTCAGTTAAGAATAACGCTTTATATATTTTACAGCCTTTGCTGCTACTTTGACTTTGTTTACAGCCGTCGAATGTTTGAAGTGAGGGGACAAAATTTGTGAGTTGGCATTCGAACTCTCATCCGAATAAAGAGAAAAAATTGTTTTGAAATCATTTAATATTCTCTATCCTCTTTTTTTATTTTACAATTTAAAAAAATTCCTATTCAGGATGGCTGCTGGACAGGGAAACCGAGAAACACGGAAGTGACCGAGAATTTTTTGAGACCGGAAAAAAATCGGGAAAATGACAGTGAATTTATTTTGGGATCGGAAATTTTACAAATTTTTAGAAGAAAAATCTATCTATCTAAAATATTCAAGTTTAAAACCAATTCAATTTAGACGCAAATTTAGAAAATTTTAATTGAGATGAAGAACCATTTTTAATATATAGAAATATTTCACTGGTTATATTGAAAATTAAATAATTTGAAACTGAATTGTTTGAAACATAGAGCCTCGAATAATTAAAAGTTCAGACAACTAAATTTAAACTATTGTTCTATTTATAAGTTTTTTATTTACTTATGATGAGTGCTTTCAGGTTCACAGTACTGCGATTGTATATTCTGCTTCCAGTAACGTCACATATCTTTGGGTTTTTGGTCAGCCATCTTCAATTCACTTTGTTCCATTTTTGTATAATTATTGATTCATTTAAATTCACTATCATAACCTACTCAATTATACAACAATTTTAATTAATTATGACATTTTGAAGCGCTTTCTTCTGTATGAAGCACTCCGCCCGAAATGGTTTTTCATGATTATTTCGCAAAGGGTGCATCGATAAAAATGCATTGAACTTAAGTTATAGAGCGTACAATTCTGCATCATTTCCGTGACGTGCAAGATTAACCAGAAACGACCCCATTGCGAGATATGAGCTACGAAAGGAGCGTACGACGCGCGCGATACCACTCACCCCCTAATCCCAGGGTGAATATCTCGGAAAGTATGGCCAACAAAGGAAACGTGAATATCACACTTTCTTATGCATATTTAATGTACAAGTTTTCTGTAAAAATTCATTTTTCCCCGGCGCACCCTTTTTGAAATAATCCTCAAAAAGCATTTTTTGGGGGTATTTTATACGATTTAAGGGTGTTTTTACCCTTCACCTCAGTTCGAAATTATTTTTTATTAACTCCTTATGCCTTAAGAAATATTCATGACCGTGCCCATGATTCGTTATCAAACATAAGTGACCAAAGATCTAACAGTTGTAGTGAATTTAGTCCACCTAGTGAACGATGGCAATATTTTGGATATGAAGAGAAGTGCATGATCGTTAGTGCTAGGAGCTATTTCGAGAAAGAAAAAGATGCAGGACATTCTGCAGATATAAACAGAGTCGTTTCAAGAACTGCTATATGTTTAAATATTATTGAGAGATCCGTAAAACGAATTTATCAGGAATGGACGACCGGAGAGCTGTTAAATCCTGCCCAAACATGTGATCGACACAGAATCAAATGTGACGAGTTCTTGAAAGGCGTTACACGAAGTTCCATTCACGACACGTATGCAAAAAAAACAATTCTCCAGAATTGAAAGTGTCTACGCAAAATTAATAGAGAAAGTTGACGATTTTCCACAATTTTCCATAACTACATTAAAACACTGGTTAAAAAATATGAACTTTTCTTACAGAAGACTTGGTAAGAAGCCTATTTGGATGGAAAGCATCGAAATTGCGGCGCAACGCGCGGAATATCGTAAAGAAATAGACCTCCACAGGGAATCTGGGTACAATATTTATTACATAGACGAGACATGGTGTGGAAAAAACCATACTCGTCAATTCAGTTGGATTGAGATATGTCAAATTTTTATTTTTACAGAGATCGAGTTCAGGAAGTTAGAGGATATCTTGGCGGATTTGTGACACCATCCGGAGCTGGGCAAAAATTAGTTATCCTGCATATTGAAAGCAAGGACGGATTTTTACTAGAAGGTTTCGATTACTTTTTTGCCAAGAAAAACAGCAATGATTACTTTCACGAAATGAACTCACAGCATTACACGGAATGGTTTAAAAGAGACCAGGAGGCCGTTTCCGCTAAATCTGCAATAGTTCTTGATCAGGCAACATATCACACTATGTTAGATCCTGATTTTAGAAATCCTACACAGTCGTGAAAAAAACAGGATATTATAGATTTGGCTACACACCGAAATGTACCTGTACCAGAACACATTTCGTCACTTGAGCTCTTGTTAAAACCGGAACTGCTTGAAAGGTGTCTGCCCTATCTCTACCCGAAAAAGTACCTCCTAGATAAAGTTGGTGCAGAAATTCGCGATGAAGAAGTTAAACTTCTGTAGCTCCAAGTCTCCCACTGCGAATTCAATCCAATTGAGTTAATATTGGCATACGTGCAGAACTACGTATGGAAGCACAATTCAACCTTCAAGCTTCAGAACGTGCAAAATTTATATTTACGTGCTATGGCATAAGCTGACGGCAATTTGTGAAGTAAGTGCGTCGAACATGCAAAAAAAAGGAAGACATGTACAGGTTGACGGATCCTAAAATACAGGTAACAATTAACAGGATAGTTATTCAATGAGAAAACGAAGACAGTGACAGGGACAGTGAATGTGAACCGAATGAAATGAGCTCTGATGAAAACTGAATGTTATTTTTTTCTCAGGCCTGAATTTCTTCATTTATTTCCCAGACGTAAAAAAAATTCGATTCCAGATCTTTTGATCACTGGGTAGATTTTCAAAGAAACGATTTTTTTACAAACCTACTTTATGCATGACAATGACTCCTATTTAAACACATTTCATTATTATTAATATTACCTTGTTCATTTTGAGCCAGAGAACATTTAAAATTGCTTTTTTCTTGATGATAAAGACTGACGAGAACTGATATGGTGGATTAGTCCTACTGGGGATGCCACATGAAAAAAAGAGCTAAATACTCTACCTCATGGTTGGTGAAAAAATAAGTATTCGCCTTCCACTTCGTATTCTTCACCAATGCATTTCAAAAGATAAAATTAAAAAAAATTAAACATTCGAAAAGATTTTCCAAATTGTCAAAAAAGAATGTAGAAAGTTCAAAGGCACTTTTTTCAGGATTAAAAAAAAACATTAAGAACAATTCGAATCATTCTAAAAGATATGTAGAAGTTCTGAAAAACTTCAAAAATTATTTACAGCTTGAAAATATTCTAAAAGATTCTGAGCAAATTATATATTTCTTTAAATTTCAAAATAAAACTTGCAAGCTTTTTGACATATCTGATAGGTTTGAGGAGAATGAAAAAATCTTCCTAACATTTAAAAGAAAATTAAAATGATTGTTTATTTTGAATAATGCATTTTGAGATAAAAATGAAAAAAAAACGTTTGACAAGATTGTCCAAATTGTCAACAAGGAATGTAGAAAATGTAAAGGCACTTTTTTATTTTGCAGGATTTTTTTAAAAACTTTAAAACAATGCGAATCATTCTAAAAGATATGTAGAAGTTCTGAAAAAAATTGAAAAATTATATACAGTTTGAGAACGTTTCAAAAAATTCTCAACAAATTATAAATTTTTTTGGATACCAAAAAAAAATTTGAAAGCTTTTCGAGAATTTTAATAGGTTCAAAGAGGATAAGAACATTTTCTGCAGATTCATGGGGGAACTAAAATGATTTCCTACAAATATTTTCCAAATTGTCGAAATATAATCTAGAAAATGTAAAGGCAATTAATTTCAATTTGCTGGAAATATTAAAATTATTTAGGAAGATATTTAGAAGTTCTGAAAATATTTTGAAAATAAGTTAAGTTTTGAAAATGTTTCCAACAATGCAGAACGAAATTTAGATTTTCTTACATTTGAAATAAAATTTTTTAAGTTTCGTAAAGATTTTCAATGGCTGCATAACAATATAAAAATGTTTTAAAGATTCCCGGGAAAATTTCTAATAATTCTTCATTTTGAAAAATTAAGCTTCCATTAATATTTATGAAGATTTCTGAAACTTTGAAAAATTGGATTCAGTTTAAGAGATATCCAGGATTGCAAGAGTTTTAAAAGAAATTTATTGTTAAAATTTTTTCTATGGAAAATATACTTATTGGGTTATATTCGTAATTGGGTTTAGATTTACTAAGAACCCGCCCTGTAAATATATCTTGAAGACCTTGAGACCGCCCTGCTTCGTTCAACCACATCTGTTTCGGGCATTTGGCTTGCTTCTGGAATTACTATTGTCATAGAAAGGGTTCTTTTTTTGATGCCACTTGTCCCCGCTGTGCTGGACACACACTCGCACTGAGAAAATTCAGAAATATTCAAAATGATATCTCTTGCGTAAGAATGCTTTTGTCATAAATTTAGTTACTGCACTGCACTCGAATAACAAGACTTTCAGCTTTTATATGCTTTTTATTAGACATTTCACGGATTTTTTTGTGCGAGTTGCAATCAAAAGAAGCGAGGGGCCTCACAGTGGTCGGAAACCCCCTAAAAGTTGGCCAAAGTTCAAATAGTGAGCAAAATTCCCTGAAATTCAGTACCCTTACGTTCTGCTGGTCGAAGAATTAAAATTTTAGGTCAGAATTTTCATAAAGAAAATGGTCGCCATGAAATGGCGGACCAACCTTAAAAAAAAACTGACGTTACGTTCGGGGAAAGCAGTCGTCAGGGGATTTTCGCTGTCAAGAAATTCGAATTTGAGGTCAAAATGATAAAAAAAAAAAAAAATACCGCCACAAAATGGCTGGCCAAATTTGAAGAAACTGACGTTATGTTGACCAACGATTTTATTTTTTACGAGTTTGGGCTCCTACTGCATCTAATCACTATGCGCGTACACCAGTCTTGTAAACGTATTCAAAACGAAAGTCGCAGTTAGGCGTAGACAAAATTTTAATTTTTGCAATCACCACCTCGTTGACTTTGTATTATAGTAGAACTATTCTATTTTTTATGCACAATAATTACTTTTTGCCTTGCAAATTAGACGATTTTCTTAAATTGTTTTCCTGGAATAACTGAGAAATCATTGTTTGTTGAAAATTAGAATTTTTGTACAAAATATTCTTTTTAGTTTTCAAATTGACATATTTTGGTACAGATTCCATATTTTTTCTCCCAAAATGAATCAATCTTTCTGTTTCAACATTAATCATTTAGTGTAAATCGAACTATTTCTTTGTGATTTACATTTATGTCGAAAATTAATATTTTAGGGTTGAAAATGCCACTGTTTTATAGAAAATTCGCCCATTTGGCTCACGAATTTAAGAATTTTATATAAAATTCAAGTACTTGGTTGAAAACTCATTAAGATTCATTATTTTGCTTGAAACTCAATATCTGGATGCTACTGGAAATTCTGTTTTTTTTAGACCTTATTTTTGAAGATGTTGAAAACCATATAAGTTTGCAAATTTTTATTGAGTACAAAATTACATTAGGATATTGTGCCTGAATGTTTCTCTAAATTCATTTGTTTACAAATAGAAAGTGAACAAAAGTATGTTGAAAAATCTTGAAATGCTGAGAGAAGCTTCTATTTTTACATATGTGAACACTAGTAATTTCTAATTCAAAAAAGACAAATAGTTAGTACTGTTTCAGATCATATGTAATATAAAAATTGAAAACTGAAGTTCAAATAAATCCCAAGAATGATATTATTTGATATTATGTATTGAACTGTATAGTTGTAACAGATAGCTGTTTTATTAACGGGAAATTATAATATTTCGGCGGCAAATTTAAAGTTGTTTAAATTTAAAATAAAATTCAGGAAATAGATTTTTAGCTTATTTTAGATATTGGCAATCACAAATGGCGGGTCGACTTGTCCTAATAGGAACAATGTAAAATTTCTGAAAGAAAACTTGTATATAGAGACTTCTTTGTTAGAAGCCAAAGTGGAAATTCCAAATGGACTGATTACAGCATCTTGAAATTTTGTAATCTACTTGGGAATGTATATATTACTGTTAATCAACTAGCCTATTTCGACGCCTCCATTCAATATAAGTCTATGTGCTGACAGCGCCGTGTATGAGACTATGCGCTGTGTATAAGCATGGGGAATAGTCTCATACAGGGCGCTGTCAGCACATAGACTCATATTGAATGGAGGCGTCGACTTGAAACCTGAACACGAAGTGGCCAGTGGAAAAGCTACGGGTTTGAGAATTTATTATGAATTAGTTTGGGATTCCTATTTCGCGAATCGTTGATTAAAGACTAAATGTTCATTGTGTAAATACATTCAAGTAGCGAACCTTTGAGTCAAAACAATCCATTTAGAGGCGCCTTGTCGGCGGAAGCGGACTTGTTAGATTTGTAAATCTTAAATTCCTGTACGTGCCCGGTACCAAGATTTCTTATCCGTAACGGTTGACGTAACCGTCAACGCGGCCATCATGGATGTTTTTATGCGTCAACGGGTGACTCATGGGGAAGGGTTCGCGTTGGGCGGGCATTTCAATAGAAAAAAGGATTAGAGAAAAACCCATTGGTCGCTATCCTCAAAAGGCGGAAGTAAATGTAGAAAATGTACATGGAGGAGGGGATCCTGGGCCACTGTACTGGACCCATCGATCTCAGATCAACAATTGGCAGAAGTCAGAATGATCCTTCCTTCGGTCGTGACCCGTTAGAACTTTGTATTTGCTCATGTAAATTAAAGTTTTGAACTTAGAATCATTTCAAATTGAAGGATCTGACTATGTAATTTCGTATTTGATATTTCCATTCATTAAACAAGAATTTAACTTCAATCTTGTTGTTAATGCAGTGCCTACTACTTTTCGGGTAGCCATGACTATTCACTCTGCTCATCGCACGACTTTTCCTACCTCGGGTAGCGCGAACGGACCGTTTAGTTTGTAACACTGAGAAAATATGTACAGGCGAGGAGTACGTATGGAACGCATCGAGCGTTCACCTAGCATTTCGCTCCCAATCCCTGCCAGAAAGCTACCACCAATATGACGCAAGCGCAGCGCTGCAATACCGACGTTAGTTCGCGAGTTCGCGCCATTTCGTTATCCTACTCAACTGCAACCGTCTTATTGATTCTTTAAATTGAAAAATAGATTTTTGGTCTATCTCAACATGATTTTCAAAACCGATGAAATTATGATCGCCGACTTCTTGAATGATTCAATCGGAATTGTTCAACTTTTTCTAGTCAAACTCATTTTCTCCCAATTTAGCAACTCAGGATCTCGGGAATACGTTTTGATTTTTGGTTTAATCTGAAAATTGCACTTTTTATCATGATCATCAATTAAGCCTTTATCAATTTTATGTTCCTCTCACTTTGAGATTATAAACTTCCACATTTTATTTCTCGGAACTTGATAATTTTGTTAGAAAGATTCTTTTCCGTTTTTTTTTGTGTTGGAAGCGGTGAGGAAGCTGAGGAAGGTTTAGGAGATTTAGAAGGATTCTCTAGACTCGAGGCGAGGTTGAAGGCGTCTTCATCTCTCGTAGGAACTTCACGAAAGCTTGTTCTTCTCACCACGGAAGCGGTGGTCGGCGTGTGAGCGGCGTAAGGATAACAAGCACCAGGCAAGGGATTGCCTTTTTCGGGGACAACAGTTCCTCGGCGGTCGACGTTGGTTGCGGCCGCGACGATGTCTCCTGACTAACGGCAACGGAGAAGCAAGCTTCTTCGTTCGGCGCTGCAGTGCGGTACCCAACTCTGGAACTGGTGAAGTGGTAAGTGACCGTGCGGGCAATTGTGTAATTTCAAAAATAAATTAAGTGCAGTTATTATATATAAAACATTTTTTTTTGCAAATTTATCATAATATTACATCATATGTTTCGAGCTGCTATGACGAAATGTAAGAATCCGACCTTTCATTGCTCTACTCTACCTCCGACTATTCACGCGTTCCTACACAGAGTCCCTGGTTGTCGAATCTTTCGTTACTCTAGCGACAACCGTTGAGTCTGAACCATTTAATTCCCATTCTTAATATTTGCATATTAACCTTTGTTAGATGGGCTACGTGAAAATGAATTTCTTTACATTTCTTAGAATAAGTCACCGATTTCTAACAATAATCACCAGGTTTTCGAACTCGATTTCTATCCGTGTAACGGTGCTTATATTGCGGCGGAAACGGCGAAAATCGCTTACAAGTGCTGATCCTAATTCCAAGGCTGGCCCTAGTTGCCAGGTGGCCAATCCTCTAAATATGCTGACTATCTAAGATTTTCTATTTTCGAAGGAAAAATATTTTACCTTAAGCTATGCTACAAACTATTATGAGGTCACATTTCATAATTTATTCAATATTACTGAATAATATATTTAATGTTGTTACTGAGTTCTCTGTCTTTGTGTTCGAAACTTTATATAAACAAGATTCTATAAAATTATTTTTAAAAACTTCAGAAAGTTGGAGTAGAATGCGTTGGTTGTATAATGTAATTTGAAAAGTATCAAACGCTGCTAGGGCAGATCCATGGTCGACTATTTCCACCTTGTACCTGTCAGCTATCAGAAAATATTTATCGGCAGCCACTGATTGAGCACATAAAGTATAAGGCTAGATCCTGCCTTGAGTCGCTTTCATAAGACTTTCCACGAACTCATCGCAGTTTGTTTCGCTCTGAAAACAGAAAAAACGGTCTTAATTACGTATGCAACCATATATTATACTATATTTTCATTATTGTATTTCAAAATAAAATTCCTACCTTCACAAATCGCATCAGATCTTTTTTTTAGAATATCACAATCTGGTGACCCATTTAAACTATTTTCATCAACTCGGGCCTATGTACAGAAAAAGAATAAATTTTCGAATTTAGTTCATGTAATAATTTTTAATAGAAAATATTACAAAATTTTCCAACGGAAATAGATTGAACAATGTTTTAAAGTACCTTCATGATTCTTTTTAGGATTTTTCCTATTACTTTTTGAATGAAAAACTATGATCCAAAGTTTACTGTCGCTAAACCTGTCAAATGTCCTCAGTTTTGATGCGATTTTTAGGTCTGTATGCCATCCAAAATTTTCTGTCACATTGGTTTGAGGCTCATTAACGTACAATACTTGGACATTAAAAATGATGACCCAGTCATTGAAGTATATTTTAGTGATATTTTAAGACAGTTAGGTATTAATATTAATCCCAGAATGGAAGAAATTGCATTTAAGATGACTTTCTATTATACGTAATCAGTAAAGGTCTGGAAGATACTGAAAATAAGTTACAAAAGATATTTAATTTAGTTATACATTAGATTGAGGATTTTCTTTAGATGATAATTTAAGGTTTGTGAAATTAATAAAACTGTATTTATTAGAAAAAAAGAAAAACGTGTGTTTTAGCCTAAAATACTCATTTAATGTGAGACCATTGATGACACGTCAATTCCTCTATACAAGAGGAAATAGTTTCAGGTATACACTTTTACTATTTATCAGAGAAGAATTTTTTTTTTAAACTAATATAAAGATTTTTCAGATCCAGTTTTAAAATATAGAAGACTACTTACAGAGTAGAGAGGGAAGAGACGACTTCTCGATTCGAGGGATAGTCAAAATCTGCGTTTGGACATTTTTGGTTTTGGACCTCCGAGGCCTCCGAGAGTCTAGAGCAAGGGTTCCAGCTTCTAAATTCTACTTTCGGAGCTTGTTTTAACCAATAAAAATGTTGGGTCCTCCCTTTAGAGGAGGACCTATAATTTAAGGAACCCCAATCAGAGTCAGAGTGAACACGTGCTCTCTTTTCTTGACTTTTTAGGGGTTCCTTTATTACCCTAATCCACCCTCAGGGTCGCAGCCGGCGGTCTACCATACCCACTTAAAACTTGAATCGCCTCGACTCTCAAAACTTGGGGTTGTGACAACAATTTAAAAGTCGAAAATGTCTGACCTAGGAAGGGAGACAGTGAAAAATGATTTTGGTTCTGTATATTTTTATTGCTGAGGGCTTGCATGCACTTTAATAGATTTTAGGAAAATTGTCTCAGAACTTGCCGGATCTCCGAACATTTGTTACCTTATTACTGCTATACTTTTAAAGAAGCGTGGGAATCTATTGAATTTCTCTCGAAAATCTTTTACTTTCTTTTTGAGATCCTTCCTTTTTGAAAATACTAGTTAAATTGTGTTTCATGATCGAATAAGTGCTTAAACTGTACACGAATTGACATTTTGATTATAAAGTAAACGTTTCTCCTGGACCGAATTTATAAGAGGTCGAAGGTTACATATCTGCTTTCTGTCAGAATTTTTCATACTTCAAAAGGGACTTTTAGAAAATTTGTCTCGTTGGTGACTTTTATGGTGAGAATATCAAATAAAATATTATGTACTAGCTTAGCCTAAGTAAATATAATTGTATAATAAAAACAAAATTTCGTTTTTCTTTTGTTTATATCGTTGTGTCCTTCTCAACTTCACAGCAATTTTATTCTCGTCTTTATCTAAACAAAAGAAAAACCGCTTGCGTAATATATGGACGATCCCTAATCGTAAATTGTGATCTAATAAAAATTTTTGGTTCAGATTGGTATGATTTAATATTGTATTATATGTAAATTGGGTTATGGAAATAAATATTAACAAAAAGTTTTTCTTAGAATCAAAGTAATATCTACACTTAAAAAAAATTATTTATGTATGTAATGCAATACGCTTTTATTTAGGGTTACCAGACGTCCGCATTTAGACGGACATGTCCGTATTTTCAAGGCTTGTCCGTATCGTCCGTATTTTTTTCGAAATGTCCGTATTTTTCATGAAATAATTCAAAAAAATAAATAGAGAAATTAAAAAAATTACGTAAAGTGACGAGTAGTGGAGTATAAGTTTGTATTGTGACCATCAGACGGCACTGACAGAAGTATACTTTTGTCTCTTTCAAGCCCCTGGCAACCTCTGGCCACCCCTGGCACACACTTTTCTATAACGCTTTATGCTGTACGACGCCTAATGTTCTTGACCAATCTCGTTTTTTTCACGATTGGAAAAGGAGGCCTGATTTAGTCGAAAACCTTATGTGTCGTTCATAAAGCGTTATGTGCAAAAGTGTGTGCCAGGCCTTACGATGCCACGCATTCATGGAATGCCCCTAAATATATATATTTGTATACTATATCTTGTGTCTGCTTGCGTCGTTTTTATTATGAGAGCCTGTCATTTGCGTAAATTAGTCGATTTAAAATATAAATAGTTTATCAAGACGTAACATAACTCGATTTCGCAGAAATTGCAATGGCTCCGACGAAGCCAGAAACTATTGCAAACACTAAACAGCCAAAAATTGCTGTTACTGCCAAGGCAAAAGAAAAGCGGACATGTAAATTTAATAGTGAGCTTACAAAAATATATAAATGTTTCCAAAACGGTAGAAATGAGCATGGAGCGTTATGCACAGTTTGTCCACCTGCTACATTTGTTTCTGTAGTAAATCCTGGTTTGTATTTTTCAACTTTTACCTCTAATCTTTTTTCTATTCTCTGTTGTAACATTGTGTGCTAATTTTTTCTTCCGCTTCCTTTTTCTGGTTTTGGAGTAATTAAATTATTAAATTACATTGGAATTAAATAAAGCAATTGTATCCTTTATTCACATTATCAAAATGTACTATTCAATTGTATTCTTTCATAAAAAAAGGAGCACGTGATTTGGAGAACCATATAAGAACCGACAAGCATCAGAATTACGCGTTTTCAAATGGCTGAGTTTCGAAGCACAGAAAAAAGTAGAATATTCATTCGTCGAAGAAAGTGTAATTTATTTACAGACAAAAAAAGTAATTGTCGATGATTCAAAACTACACGACCAGATAATTCATCTCAATGAGTTTCTAAAAGAAAAACCAGATGATTTTTTTAAGCAGTTGAGCAAATCCAAAATTTACATTTTTTTCAGTCAATAACATTACGACTTTTACAGAGATATTGAAAATCGCTCAATTTTTCTTTATCATTCCTGGTCATAATGCGAATTGTGAACGCATTCTTTTATTGATGGGTGCTCGGTGGTCTAAAGATCGCAATTTGTTGAAAGTATGTACTATACGCGATATTCTAAGAGTTAATTTTAAATTCAAACAATTTTCGTGTTCGGATTTTATAAAGTATCTACAGCGCACGGAAAATAATTACCTGCTGAGAAAAGACGCGTCTTCAGAAAAATACAAGCGTAATTAAAAAGTTACTGAGAATAGACTGAATAAGAGAACACAACGGCTCCCAGTAGGACCACGGTAAATCACACTCATCGCCACGTCTCACAAACGTGAGATGGGTGGTCACAGGACACGACGAAATCAAAACCACAGACCGGCAAAACCTTCGTGCGTTTTGAGGACACGAAGCGCCCCAAGGATGACAGCTTTCTGCATCCATCTCGCAAGTGTCTTGGCATATTTTTGGCACGCGGATATGGCTTTAAGGTTACAAACCAGTGATAGTTTCGCACCTCCGAGAGCACCTATCACAAGGACAATTACTTGTACGGAAAATTTTGGGTACAGTCTTTGCAGCTCCCTTTTAAGGTCTTGAAATGACAATGCCCTAGCATGCGAAAATAAAACCCTCTGTACCTAAATTAAGCCCTGATGATCTGAGGAAAGCAAAAGATTGCTCCTTCGACAAGGACTGTTTTTCTACATTACGGTGAAAATTTCCGTGCATTTTCTCGTCAAGTAGCCCTTGATGGAATTTTTGAACTTCTGCTTGCTTCATTTCGGCTTTCAGAAGTGAAGCATCCAGATGGAGTAATACACTTTCCTCACTTCTGATGTTAAAATTCAGGCCAAGGGTCTCGGCTACTTGCTCCGCGGCTTTGTGAAGGAACGCTCCTTCACCAATCATCTCGTGTTTCCTGACCATTTTTAGGAGAGGATCTCTGCCATTGGCAACGATATAAGCTGTACTTAGAAAAATTCGGTTCTGAAGACACTGGAGATTCAGAAGTCCGTGTCCGCCTTGACGGCGTGAAATGTATAATCGCAGAACTGACGAATTGATATGCAAGCTTTTATGCATATGCATGATCAATTGCAAAAAATGTATTAATCGATAGAAAAATATATCACATACAAAGCTTCTAAATTTAATTTCATGAATTATTTTAGAATTTTTTTCATATTTTCATTTAGGTTTATTAAATTTAATAAAAAGTGTGACTTTAATTTCAATGCATGTTCATAAAATGTATGTAAACCACAGTGAAATTTATTCAGCCACCAATAATATTTTATATACAAGCAATTGAAACAGGTTTCAGAGTCAATTTTATGAAATTTCAATAACTTTTGCTTCAAAATTAAGTTTCGTCTTACTCAAAATTAATGAATATGATCTCAGATTAATTTTCAAAACCAAATTTATAAAATTTCAGTGACATAAGTAATTGAAAACTGACTGAAATTTCAGGAAATTTTTAACAGTGCAGCTGCAATACACTCAATGAAAGAATTATTATTGTCAGAAGTTTATAAATGTTATCACATTGAGCTAATTTAATTTTGAATTCGAAATGTACCCTACATTTTTGAATTTAAAATTAATTTGTTCAACTCTACAGAGAATTTATGTTTTGAAATGGAGTTTCTCCAGGGTGGCAATGTGAAGGGTTTTGCATGCAACCAAACACGACTTGCAACACCAGAGTCCATTTATGATTTACTTTATATACGCGTTTCAGATCTCTAGAAAGGTAGTAGAGTGGCAATTATTTTTGAGGTTGCTCTTCGAGTCGCCTTTTATATATTTTTTTTTATCGTGTAGACGTAAAATGCGAAAGCAATATGGCGTCGAGTGGTGGCTCGTGTCTGCAACGCGGGGCGCCAAGTATACGAACGTCGTCTCGTGCTCTCGAAGAGAGAAAACGGCGAGAAATATTGGAGAAGGACTCTTGGAGAAGAATAATGACGCAAAGCGACCCGGAGCGAGAAACAATATTTGTTCGATCCCTTGGCCCTTCGATTTGGACACCAATTTTTCGCTTCACTTCAACATCCTCAATCCTAATTTCCTCCAAACCACAAAAGCTCCCTTTTTCTTTTTTAATTGTACTGCAATTTACAGTAATTTCCAATCAGGAACTAAGGGTCTTTAGTTTGACGACAGTAGTATCGTTTTCAGAGTCTCAGAGATGATACGTTTTTCAGAGCTCTTATCTTGAGGGTGTAAAAGAAGACACTTAGTATAGTTCTTATCGGAATTTATCCTCGTTAGTTTGGTCGCGCGGAAGTCGGAAGAGCCCTTTAAACGAAGGACTGGAACTTAATCTTCACTTCTTCCTTCTCGCTCTGTTTTTCGTTCCCATTCTCTCTTTCTCTCAAAGCTCGGGGCTAAAACACTTATCTCACTTGAAACTGATTTAGACAGAAAGATTTGTTGCAAAAGCAGGCCTGCCGACAGTGGGGCCGAATCGTTCGGGGCCTGAGGCGACCACCACCTTAACTCAACTAAAGTCTAAAGTCTTAACCGTCTTTGACCACATGGTCGGCATCGAAGATGCAACGCTGACAAACGTTACGGTTACGCCCTCGACCTGCCAATATCTCCGTTACGGTCAATTTAGGTTAAATAAAGCAGCACTCTTAACGTGCTATTAACTTCAGCCCTCTGTGAAGGGAAATAGAAATGTTACAGGAAGAGAATCGTACTCCTGACACTTGATTTACTACTCCGGATTTTACCTTCTATGTTTTACACTTATGCAAATTTTATTGGCTTTTAAGACAAATAATTCAGTGAGAAAACAAAAATATTTTCAAATTAAAATTAAAATTGTTTAGTTCCTTTTAAAAAGATAAAAAAACTATATATCCATCCCCCATAAAAAGTAAATAATCTTTGAAAAGCGCCCAGGAAGTGAATATTGACATAGCTAATGGGCAATGGCACAATATCGACTTTGACGGGCGTGCAAATGATAATTGAAGTGACAGTCTGGACGCCATATTGAAAATCGAAACCGTCGTAATTGACTAAGAGCACGTTATTGGCTTCTGTGAAAACAAGAATACGACGTGTTAATTGTTTTTCAAGTCTTGCTTTGATTAGCTCTATGTCTTCCCCGTTCCTCATGCAGCTGAGAAAATAACATGACAACCCGTTCAGCTTCTTGCCTCAGAATTATTTGCTTTGAAACATGATATTATAATTAAAGAAAAGAATTTAAAACATTTTCATACTTTTATAAAATTTTAATCAATTTTACATATTTCTACGTACCTTTCACTCTTAAAAATAAAATTTGCTGATTTTCTTGTCTCTACAATAAAATGTCTTATTCGTAGAATGTTTAGGAGAAGGTTTTCGGAGGCGTAAATGTTGCGAATTCTTAATGCAAAAAAAATTCGAATGCTTCTGGTTATCGTCGCTGAGACATTACTTACGTTCAGCAAGAAAACAACGCAGAATAAACTTCCAGTTTTACTTCTTCTCAGAGAAGGAAAGAAGGTGTCTAACGTTCAACGCTCAGCTGTAAAATAGTGCCGAGAATTAAGTGTTCCTAAAAGACTGTATATTATTCTCTACGTGTAGGCAGGCGTTTACCAAGAGATGTTATATGAGTATGAAAAAAGTACAGCAGATCGCCCTTGAATCTTGAAAATGGATAGAAACTAGAAGAGGAAGAGATACAAAAAATATCTTCGGGACATTTTTCCTTCCCGGAACAAGTTGGCAATTTTTTTACAGAGTGCAAAGTGCGCTTTGTCGAACTTTTTCTGTTTTTATTAAACCCACTCTGCCCTCTCGTTTCGCGAACGATAAATTTCTGGGGCTCCATATTGTCCTCTCATTCTCTCCATTCTCGTCTACTTGCGAACTTATTCCCATGTATAATTTTAGAAGAGGAACTCGTTAAGTCCGTATATGCAAATGGTCGAAAGTGTCGCCAATATTGTTCGTCCAACCAACTTTCTTCGCTCTTTCTTTCTGCTTTGAACACAATGTGCACACAAAAATTTGCATTTGAAAATTCGCATAAATAAATAATCATAAGTATTATGAGTAAAATATGGATTAATATCTATAAAATATAGAGGTACTTTGGCTTCATTCTGTTTATCCTTCTGTCAACATTAAAACTTGTGCAATTCCATTATTGTTTTTGAATGGTTTTATTTTGCTAATTCTTTTAATCCATAGAGTGATGCATAAAAGTTTAAAAATTGACACTTATTGTTTTTTTAGATTAATTACAGACAAGTGCAATTGTTACCAAAGAAAAAGGCGTTGCTGTTAAGATCACTCAAATCTTACAAAATATTTTTAATTCAATTATTGTATAATTTACCATAGAAAGTTATGTAAGTCGAATAGTTTTAAATTGAAAACGTTAAAAATTAAAAAATTTCAGACAGTATAATTTAACATTGAAATTTTTGTTATGGGTGATTGCTAAAAAGTTGACTACTTTAAGTCCCAATCATTTTCTACTTTTCCTTTGAATAATAATTTTGTTCTAAAATTATCTCAGTAAACTGCTTATGTATATCAAAGCACTATTTAGTAATTTTTCTAAATTTTAGACGACATAGTTTAGAAATTGTGAATAAAAAAGTACGCAAAATGTCTTGTCATGCACCTATCCCCATCTACAAATTTGAAATGAAAAATTGATAAATAATCTTGACAAAATTTTTTTTAAATATTTGCGATTTACAGATATCACTTATTTATATTAAGCTGAGAAAAATTAAAATCAAGACTAGAGTTCAATATTTTACAGTTGAAGATTTTAAAAATCACTTCAAAGTCTGTTCTGCAAGTTTTTTTCTGGTCACGCTGTATTGCTATTTTAGGATAAAACTCGAAAATACTTATTCAAACTATTCATTTTTATACTTAAGAGGATTTTAGTATAGTTAAACATTTATTTATCAACTTTGATTTTAAATTACAGTAAATATCGATTACAATTTTTGCGTAATAATTTTTACAAAGTATCCGGTAACTTATTTTCAAATATTTTTATCTGCGTTCCGCATTTATTTTAAAAAGATTTTCGAAACTTTTTTGTGTAAAGTTCATATACATTACGAATACATTCCTTGATTTTAGTTTTATATTTTCATACTCTCTTGCGTTACCTTAATTAAAAATATATATTTTAGCGGTTTGGCCATTTTATTATTTGTGAAAATCTTATTATCTAAAATAGTCAACTTTTTTGGCAATCCTCATACAGTTTTTAGTGTCGATTTAAATATTCATAATTATTGGGTTTAAGATTTATTGTTTTTAAAATTATTTAAAATCAAAAATAGTAGAATATCAAACTGAAAGTCTTAATAGTTACGCAATTTCATACTTAGAGCGTTCAAAGTCAAAAATTTTTATTCATAGTTCTTAGAATTATACATTAACAAGATTAAGGGCCTTAAGGATTTTAATATTATAAAATTGAAGCCTTTAAATATTAAATTATGAAAGCCTGCTAAATTGAAAAATTCTAAAGAAGCTCTAAAAGAATCAATTTTCAAACAAAAATTGTAGCCTTAGAAAATAAAAAAAAAATTAATTTTTCAAATTCATGCCTTAAAAATAGGGATTAAAAATCAAATTATTACTTATTTGAAAATGTACCAACTTGATCATTTCAAACTTAATACCATAAAAATAAAAAAAATTAATTTAAAGAAAGAACTCAAAATTGTGTACTTTGAAATTGAAATCATATAAATCTTTTTTCATTTTTATTATTAACTTTGTATCCAATTTTTATAATAATTGTAAATATTCAAGAATGAGTAGGATTGACAGAGCTTGCAATTTAAAAAATAATGATGGTCATAAGATTCAGTTAATTTTGTCCATTAATTTGTTATTCAATTTCAATTGGGGAGAAATTGCAGTATCTGGGTGAACCCGGCTATTGAAAAAATAATGACTGATACTTCCTCCCACGAAACTTCAACGATCCATAAACTACTGATGATATACATTATAGTATTATACAGTCGACAGTGAAGATAACGAGACGAATTGTATGAGGCCTCAAGTTCTTCTCCTCAATGCAAACAATACTCCTGGTGTATATATAGGCCATAGGCATAGGGTAACCGTAGACGGGGTAAATCATTTTAAGTTTCGACCTCGCTGCCGCAGAGCGGTAGCTCCCTGGCCTTTCCCTCCTTTTCACCCTCTTTCCACTCAGACTCCTTTTCTCACTTTATTTCCTTCTCCCTTTTGGGTTAAAGCACAATGATGATCATCGAGAAAATATCAAGTGTCCGTAACATTATACTTTCGGGACGTTTAAATGCCACTGGTACGTGTCATCCATACATCCCTAAGCATGCTTGCGTGTATCAAACATTTGAATGATCCCTTTCTCCATTCATGGGCGCCGCTTGTGTTTTGGAGATTGTAGGAAATTTCTGAACAATTTTGTTCTAATTAGGATTTTTAATTTCTTAATTTAAATTATACTTAAAATAGTGACTCGTCGACTATTTTTATAGGAATGTAGGGTAACCCCAGCATAATACAGTTTTCGTCCAGTGACGTAATCAAAAAATGTTATCGTGATCTCGAAAGGGCATAACTAAGTCGGATACGTGCCCCCGGGCGAACTTGACTACAGCGAATCTCTCCCTGCATTTGCCCATACTAACGACCTATGTAAATGTTCTATCCGTTATCCTTGTCTCTTATCATTTTATCCTCCTTCTCCACCGTGGTTCCACAGTTCTTCCAGGGAGAAAGGGTACGAGGTCCGACATTCCAGAGCCCGGTCTCGACCCACGACCCCCGACCCTCGCCCCCTAAATCATCCACCGCAGCTAGCCCGCAATTTCGTTTTGTTTTCTCTGCTGTTCTCCTTTTTTCTGTCCACTTTTTCCCCCTTTTTCTTTTCTGTCTCTTATTCGCCCTCTCTTCCTTCATATACTTCGTAAAGAGACAACCGCTCCCACCTTAAGACTTATAGAAATGTGTGGGAAAGAAAATTTCGCGAGATATGACTGGAACAAGGAGAAAACTCAATTTTAGCGTCGATGTCATTGCTACTATTTGTGCTCTCTATCTTTAGATTCCTCTTACGAAATTCGCCAATAAAAATAAATTCTGTTTAAAGGTACTTTCGACCAGCATATACACATTTTTACTGGCCATCTGGATGATCGCCAGATAAAAAAAACTAATCTGACTCGTAGAGTGATATCGTTTGAAATTCAGAGAAGGAATCAAAAAATTTTTTTTTTCGCTATAAACACTGTATCACGAGCATCAGGCAAAAATCTTTACTTAATATTTACAAGGTAAAGGGTGCTCTAGTACTCGAAAAATGCAGGTCATTCCCTTAATTAAACAAAAAAGTTGTGCATTCTTATTTGATTTGAACAATTGAACCCTTTCGAGTTTCGGCCCTAAAGTCCAAAGGTCTATTAACCAAAACCTCTTGTCCCACGGGACTGGCTGTCAAAATCATTGCATATCTCGACTCGGTTTGACGCCAAGGCACGAAGAAGGGCCGCGTATTGTAATTTAATTTCGTAACCCGATATCTTGGCTTTGTACGAAAAAATTATTAGGGTCCCGTAGACGTTATAATTTCCTCCTGAGAAATATCCCAACCGAGGCCAACTTTGGACTCTGCCTAAAATAAGGCCTATATGGAAGTGACACTTTTTGCACTTTTTTGCATCTTCATATGTATGTGAAACTGCAGCGGATTTTCTAATCATATTCTTTTGTATTTCTCCACCATATACTCTTTATCGAAAAAAACGACGTTCAAATACACAATTCATTCAAAAATGAAATTAAAATAAACCAGAAAAAAGACACAATTAGAGACATTCCATTCACCTATAAAAGTTAGAAATATCATTCATTTCATGAAATTATATTCTGGATTATAGAAATTGAAATAAATGCACATATCTCCAGGTAATATTTTTGAAATTTCATGGCCAACAGGCTTTCATATCTAATAAATATAAATTGACTCAGACCATTTCAGCAAATGCGATAAGCAGATAAGCATCATAGTGTGAATCCTGTCACGACTTAAATTGGTACATCGAAGTATATAATCTCCTCGCCTGAAACGTGTATTATTTTTTAAACCAGTGAATGCGGATTATCTAATTTAGCAACTTCAATGAGAATCCTTGCCAAGAGAATATTTACTAATACTCATTTAAGGTTACACATTAGGTTATGTAAGTTATTTAGTCCTCTGTACACGAACATTCTAATCATCACGTTACGAATCGTATTTATTTACGACTCTAACCGTTGTAAATGGTACACTCACATCCCAATTATATACTTGAATATTTACGCACCTGTATTTACTAGCAACCACATTATCCCGTTCCAGGAGATATTCCTATTACCAGCTCGTATTTTCATTCCTGCTTCGCAAATCAACATTAAGTTCTGAACTTGAGATGAAAATTATTAATTATGTACAAGTATCTTTTTACTGTTATAATTATTAAAACTAATTAAAAATGAAAAGAAATATATAAAACTGCTGGCAAATCAATTTAGTAATCCTCTAATCTCTAATATGTTCCTCGTGAACGCATCATAAATCGAACTTATGTTTGAGTTCGATGGCGTTTTGGATGCAGAAAAAAAAGTCTACTGACATGCTCAACAAAAAAAAAGTACCAAGGAACAAAATTGCAGCGTGAAACGATGTCCACGCACGCTAACGGCGTATCAGCAACGAAAAAAGGCTGGTAAATCGGCTAGGCAATAAGAGCGAGAGAGAAAAAGATAAATTCAGCGAAAGGGTGGAAAGGGGGAGGAATTAAAAAAAATTTGAAAAAGGGCGTCGACTTTGCGTTTCTCTAATGGTTTCGATGCGCTCGGACGCAGGCGCATCAAGACGTGTTTGCTTGCAGAGCTTTCGAGGTTTCAAGATTTGCTCGCGCTGGAAGCCCATATGCACACTCATACCAATCTTGCCACGTATTCGCACGAGTTCGCGTGAATTATGTTTCATGCGAGATGTCAAATTGCTCGCCATATCGTAAAATATACAACTCCGCGCGCTGTGGGAAACATTATGTTCTCTCTGGCCCTTCGTCCTCCACCTTCTCCACTTTTCGTCCCTCGCCGATCACCTCATCGTGAATCCTCTTCCTCTCTCTTCTGTTCAGCTTCTTGCTCGCACTTTTGCCGATTTAGATAAACAATTGGACCATCCTTTTTTACGTCGTCAATGCATTGTCACTTCCAGTCGTTGATTCAACTCTTTTTCATCTGTTCCTCATTCGTGTGGATTTTTATCGCCCCTCCCTTGTTGTTGTATGTCGATATCGAGTGTAGTTTCGAATCTTGTTATGTAGAGATCAAGATGTATGAATTTCAATGGGAAAATAAAATTTCATGATGGGCAAAATATTATATGTAGAATTCTGTAAATTGTACAATGTAGATGTGCATAATATTTGTAGCGGAAATTTAGACATTTAAAGTTCCATTTTCATTATTTTTCGAAATGAACAATTCGATACAATGGTGGTAAGTCTGCATTTTCGCATTTATATTCTCAGATAACACTTTCTAGAAGTGTTCAAACGACAAAGTATTAATTCGTTGGTATTACTTTGCAAGGTTCTATCTCGAGTGATAAGCTAAGTAAACTTCTGAATGGCATATAAATTATATTGGGCACACCTACGCCCTATCATAGTAAGACTATAAAAACTGTTTTTTCCTAGTTTGAACCTCGTGGCCCTAGATTCTAGAACCAGAGGTTTCCTCACATAGTAATTTTTTAATATCAATATATAATTTGTGCTATTTGAGGTATGTACCAAGATCAAGCCCAAGATAGAATCTTTTCATTTGGACAAGTCGTTTTTACTACGAGATTACAGAATTCTAAAGTTCTATCTTCATGAGACTTAGAAATTTTTATAAATATAAGGATTCTGACGCCGCGACCTTTCTTAAAAATGGTAAGGATTCCTTGCCATGCCTTCAGGCAACATTTAAACGGTCTATTATAAATGGGAAATGATCATCCAGTGATTTTGTGTTTTGTATTAACAAGATTGATAAGAACAGATGTTTGGAAAAAATTATATGTTTGAAGTAGAGGACAGAGGGTATCTCTAGCCTATAGCTTAGAAGAACCCAAAAGAGATCTAATTTAGCAATCTTCGCGCCACGCCCTGTGTCCAGTCATTAGAAGACCCTCGGTTTGTTCATTAATAACTCAAAAGCCGGCCACACACGAGACGAGACAAGACACCAGAACGAAATCAAATCTTTGCAACTCGGCACCATCGTCATCGAGGAAAGGATACACCACTCGTGAAAAACGTCGAATCATCGACCGTCAATAAATACCAATCGATCTTAAGCCAGCATCTGTTAATGACTAAACGTCGACTAACGAAATTAACTGTGACTAAAGTGCATTTAACGGCTCTACTTAAATATTGTTTAAAGCTTGCGTACGGAAAATGTTTCACCACTCATTCCAATATATAGTATTTCACACTTCTATATACTTATTATATCTATATTCTATATGTTGCATATATATGTGTAATATATTGTATCTCCCCTTTTCTTTTCTTCCCTTCGAAGTGTTCTACTTTCCAAATTCACCTCCACCTCGTCTTTCATTTTGTCTCTCCATAGTGCATATAACACATCCCGTATTCAATCCTGCTCGTGAGTAAATCACACGAACTTGCTTTTCGACACTTCCAAGGATCCTTGGCATGAAACTTGCTGAGACGAGGAAGCGCAGAAGAAAAAGTAAAAGGCGGAAAGAAGGAAACTTTTCTGGCAAACTTTTGGTTCCTCCTCAACTCCAAGAGTGAACGGGCTAAAAATCAGAATGAAGAATTATTTTTATTTTACCTAAAGTTCCCAAACTATATGCACTAGTAGTTTCTCTTGTCTATAGTTATTTATTTAATCGTTGATGCATCAGTCAAAAATAAAATAAGTATAAGAACTTGGTCAAAATCGTAAATTCAAAAGGGTTGAGAGCCCAAACATAGACTCAAAGTAACGGAGAGTGTTAGCCTACTGCCTACTTGAAATACAATTCGCTTTGGGCCTTAGAGCTCAAAATGCTAATCCGGGTTTTCCTCCTCCTCCTCTTCCTCCTTGAATTTACCCGAATCGAGTATTTCAACAAAGCGAAATTCGCGCTAGAGTTTCACGGATGAGAGAACTTTGCCTACTGTCGGTGAAAGATGAAGACAGCTTTGCTCCAGGAATATAAAACGAGTGGAAAAGAGAAGGAGAGAAAAAAAGGAAAAAGTTTGTTCTGACAATAGGTCCTAACAAGCCGGATCGCGGTTCTTTCGGCTTTGGTGCCGTTTAGCGTTCGCACAAAAGGGCGTGCTGAATTCCGCTGGCACGCACCTTCCCCTCTCAAGGAAAGAATCACAGAAGTGTCTATGCGGGGTAACTTCGTTTTGGTACTTCGTGCAAAATTTCGAGATTTTCGACCTCATCGAGGGGTACACGAGAAAGGGAGGAGAGTAGGGCAGGAAGGAAAACGAGGACGTTACATACACACCTAATCTTGAATGGCGACCTTCGAGATCTTTTCGAGGACCCTCGAACTCATCTCGTCCTTTCTGTGTGCCCTGGGCACGCTCCATTATGAAGATCGCGCCATTCAAAAGCTATTTACCCCACGTCACTGGCTCGTTTACTTACCTTCCGCTTATACCGACGCCTCTACGTGTAATCCCACAAACCAAGATAAAAACTTACCCTCGGCTTCAGAGTCCGAAATATGCTAAAAATCAATTGTGAAAAAAGCCTGGTTACTTAAGTTTGATTCTCTAATAACACATAGTTCAAAATACTGTACATATAGGTCAAGTGCTGAACACAAAATGAGCTCACAGTGACTGCATGCACACTTGTCTTCATTTTTTTGAACAATCGTTACACTTAAAATGAATCTTCAAATAGGGACGGTGGTAGATTGGATACCGTTACATACTGGATAATGCAGTTTTTCTCATAATAGGAATGATATCTCATTTCTTCAGAGGCAGCTATCCCTAAATATGAATCCTCTAATATACAACATTCTTGGAGTATTTCCTGTGTCTATTTCGAAGGAACAGTGAATTCCCACGTCTTGGACTTGAATTTTTTAAACAAACAGCTCTCCATTCTTGCGTTAGGAGATATTCAATTACGACCGATCGCTGCAAAGATAAGTGGTGCCGTGACAACTATATAAAGGTTGGTCAGTGTCCAAAAAATGCCACCTTCCACGAATAAATATCGCTTGTTTTGCATGCAACGATCCTCGCTATGCAGGGCTGTAGTTCCGCCTAAAAAATACCACCTTCACAATTCAATTTTCACACTTCCCTATTCTCTTCCATACACATCAAACAATGTATTCTCTTTCATAAACGGAATTAATATCAATACCAAATAATTCTTCAAAAATGTATCAACTCTTTAAAAAAACTCGACATCATATTTTTATTTTCTTGCAGATATTATATAAATATTCCTGTTCTACGATAGAAGCACGTTTTAAAAAATAATAAAAATGTATCTCCCTTTTTCAAGAAGGAGTTTTCCTCAAATTTTTATTTAGCCTCTCTCTGACTGATTACGTGCACCTGGAATTTTTAGAGAAAGGTAGACCGAGTCGATTAAACCGTCCCTGGTAACTCTAGATGGGCAGCAGCATACCGAGCCCGTGGCGCCCCTATCTTTTATACCAGCAGTTTCTGAAAATCTTCGAGTTTGATCTCGGATGCTGCCAGCTACACGTGCACATTACCCACGTTTACATAAACACGTATAAATGTGGTAACGGACAAGTGGGGACGACAAGGAAGTCTGTCAGCTTATGCAGAGTGTATGTATGGCTGTGTGAAGGTGTGTCAAGATGGTGCGTGTGTCATGTGTTGCCACAACGGTAGCATCCGACTCAGATAACATACAAGAGTATACGACTCTAAACTGCCCCTACGTGCAGCACACTGGGCTACCGAATTTTCAAGAATCAAGATGACACGCGATTTTCGGAATCCTCGCTCCCAAAACCGGATCATCCATCCCTCACAAACAACTGATTCTTTTCCCTCTATTTTTGATGAAGAAACTGCAGCCAAATATAGGTTTACTGGGCCTGGTCTAATGATGAGATTAGATCTTAAGAATCGTGAGAATTTAATAGTTATTCTTTTTAAAATAAGTGAAGGTAACTGGTTAGCAACTTTCATCATGATCATTTAAGTAGCTTGCAGTCACTTGGTATTTTAGTGAAATCTTTTGAAGACTTTTTGGTGCTTTTTTTACAAAGGAAAACTTTGTGCTAAGGAAAGTAGGTGTTTGAATTTCAAGTCATAAAATTTCTTGAATTTATTCAAAGTTTTAAGAATTTCCTGCAACATCTGTAGACTCCTTTTTAATCTTCTAAAGTGGCTTAAAGTGTATTTTGAAATTTCGAGATCCATTAAACCCTTTGAAATACAGTCCAAACTCCGAGCAGTGCCGCCCCGAGCAATGCCGCTTCTCCGATTTCTCGCTCGAGTGCTACCCCCACCACTTTAGCGTCGAGTTTTAAGAACAACATTTCCAGAACTGCAGCCAAAGAGAAATCCTAAATACCTAATTGTTTATGTTATACGTGCAATATTAATTGATTCTAAAATTTAATTTAAGCACGAAAGTACACATTTTTCCGTCCATATTAATAGCCACATATATTTGATGCAGTTTTTAGGTCCAAAAATATATATGCCGTTGATCTATTTTTTATTTTTCACTTTAGGGAATAATATAAGATTTCATTCTTTATCTTTTATACTATTTGACTTCTAGATTTGTATTGAATTTCGGGGGCGGGGGTCTGATTGAAAAAAATATTTTTGACACTATTTGATCCAGAGTTGATTATAGCGGAATTGATAGCTTCTAATCAACTAAAGCCGTGATACATCCTACTAGAGGTGCCCCTGTTATCACAGAAAATCACGGATCTACAGGAAAAAACCTCGAACAAAATAAAAATAATGATTCCAAAAAGAACTTTTTAGCCTTAATTTTAATACACATTATACACGCGGTTGAATAAGATTCTTTTCAAATTTAAAAATTTGACTTACTATTTTTAGACAAACTTTGATATTTTAATCGGATATTAAGTACATCACATTTTCCATAGTAATAATAATAATAAAATGCTTTATTATTATGAATCTTATAGTTATTTCAGTAATATATATGAACCATATCGACATAAATTATTATAATTTCTCGACTTGAGAATAAGAATGAATTTGAAGCATTTAATATAAGCGCGCGTATTACGGCCAATACCGTGGCTTTCCCCTTCCAACGCAACGCTTGCGCAGTTGAAAAAGTCGCGGTCTATTAGCATCTGTAACGTCCTGTAACTTTTCGGAAGTCCAGCGACGCCATCTTAGAGCGGGAACGATTTGTTTAAACTGAACTGTTTTTAAATATAATAAGAAGTTCTCAGAATTTTCAGTGAATTTTAATTATTTATTTTAATAAACTATATTCCCCTGATCCAATATTCGCGGTTTTGGCTTTCAAGCCATTCAAAGGCAGCAACGGACTCCACGTTTCTTCTCGTCCAATCATCGTTGGGACTAGTGGAATTACATCAACACCAGCGAAATTGGGACGTAACCATGAATGGGACGTAACGTAACACCCGTCATCTCTTGCGCGAGAGTTGACAACACGTCAAAAATGGCAGAAGCAGGACCGAGCAAAAGTGACATCGAGGAAGTTTTTAAAAGATTACGAGCGATTCCAATTAATAAGGTTTGTGAATTTTCAAGTCAGCATGTTTTTTTCAACTCCCTCTGTCTAAAAAATATACCTTTTTAACCAAGTTAGCTATTTTAATTTGGAAACATGTTAATCCTTTTTCAACTAAGAGGTAGCTTCCTTATCAACTTGAATGACACGCCTTTGTTAATTTCGAAGGCTGGATTTGCTCCAAAAGTCAACAGCTTTATTTGCATTCAAAGCATTAATGAATAAGTTCCATAAAGTCGATTCGCCTTTAAGGTTTTTGAGAATGTTTGAGGTTAGGTTTCTCGAAAGTGAACCAGCTGTTCGGATTCCGACTTTTTTCTTTTTTGCAGGTTCAAGAGTTATTATTTTTCATACAAATATTTAAGATTATTCGACTGAATTTGATTGAAATTGAAGTGCTTGTCGATGTAAGGAAATAAATAAATTATAGATACGTCTGTTGATGTTTGCTAGAAAAATGTCAACGAGAAGTAATTAAACTTGTTTTATTTATTTAGTTCGCTTTTTTAAAACTTTTTGTTCGTTTCATTTATATTTATTTTGCGTACTGTCGCTATCAATTCATCGTGGAAATTTTATTGATGATATTCTTTAAAATTGCTACAATTTTAATTTGAAATTATAAAATTTCAAGGTCTTCAAGTTTAAAATGGTTTCATTTTGAAAGCTGTGAGTTTGATATTTTTGAATTTAAGATCAGTCAGATTTGGAAGCCTAATTTTCAAATCAGACAGTCATTTAATTTCCAAGATCTCAAAAATAAAGATTACTCAATTTTAAATTGAAAGATCTAAAAAAATGATTTGAAATGAAATATTTAAGTTTGGATTGTTTTGAATTTTTATTTGTTCTATTTTGAAGTCTAAAATATAAAATATAAAGATTTTGCCATTCTTAAGGCTTTGATTTTAAATTGAATATAATATTGAATTCTGTTAATTTGATAATTGTACAATATTCCAAGATAAACTTTAAAATTCTTAAATTGTTATACTCTTCTTGTTCCACTTTGAATACTTTCATTTTAATTTCAGATTTGAGTACTTCAAATTTTAAAAAGTTCAACTTTTAAAATTTGAATAACCGGCAATTTTTTGGGAGATGTTTTGATTCCTGCTACCGTTAATAATTGAGTAGAAATAATAATAACTAACCATTACAAATTTATAATAAATTTTTTATTTTCAGTCATGCTTCGACTGCAATGCAAAAAACCCGGTGTGGTCCAGTGTCACATACGGGGTTTTTCTCTGCATCGATTGCTCAGCCGTGCATCGAAATTTAGGAGTTCATTTGACTTTCGTGCGTTCCACTCAACTTGATACAAATTGGACGTGGCTCCAGCTGAGAAATATGCAATTAGGAGGAAATGCCAACGCCGTAAGTTGAAAATTAATTTTGTTTATTTTAAAGATTCTTCAAATTCAAAAGGTTATTGAAGAAGAACTTTTTAGTTGGTTTAAGACTGGAAATATTTCCATGTGCAAGAGATTTTCAAAGTATTTTCAATAATTTCAGAGAAAATTTTTTGCTCAACACAATTGTATGACCAACGATGCTCAGCAGAAATACACGTCTCGAACTGCAATGATGTATAAAGATAAACTATCGCAAGCATCCGCAGAAGCCATGCGACATTACGGGAAAAGGGTAATTATCTTTATTTTTTCTTATCTCAAAAAAATGATATTTAAACGAAACGGAATCTGAATTTTATAGTAAGGAATAAATTAATTATAGGTATATGTTCCTCCACTTCCATACAAATCGGTGAGCTGAAAAATCCCCGGTTTTTCCTTGTTTGTCAAGGATATTCACATTATTCCTTGTGTTATGTCTTAATATCTTCTATACTTACCAATACTAAAAATTGTGAAGATGTTTTAATACCTCTTTATTTAAGTTTTTAACTTTTTACTAAGGTTGTAACTATAAGTGTAGTGCATTTCGAGTGACTTAAATTTAAAAAGTTTTATATAATACAATGAAATTATTAAACATTTGTGTAATTTGAATATTAAATTTTTATTATTATTTTTTTTAATGTAGCTGCATTTGGAGGAACAGCCAGAACCGGAGAAGGAAGATCAAACTGAGATAGACTTTTTCAAGGAACATGAGAACCTCGAATCCAACGAAATCACAGTGCCTAGGGAGGAAAAATCCATCACCGCGTTCAGAGCTTTCGTGGAATCATCTCCGAAAATATCTCCGAGTATCGAGGCACCTGTAAATACTTGGGGACCGTCCGTTAAATTGTCCGATGCCAGTAATCTTTCTACGGAAAGAAAATCTACAATCGGAGGCAGGACAGTTCAACCGAAGAGAGCTGGCGTGAGTACAATAAATTTAGAGAAATTTATTGTAAGTTCACAAGGATTAACACTGAGAAAGTTCACCTGTTAAAATGCGTGATCATGTGTAAAAATAACTAATAAACCATATTATGTTTCTTTTAGCTTGGAAAGAAAGCGAGTGGCTTCGGAGGAGCCCAGCGAGTAAAGACAAACTTCGACGAGTTGGAAAAAAACGCCATGGAAGCTTCTCGAGACATAGTAAACAAAGACTCCCAAGAGAGAACCAAAGAAGAGCAAAACGAGATTGACACTCGATTGGCCTATCGCTACGAACAGAACTTGACCATGCAAGCGAAAAAACAGGAAGAAAAAACAAAACAACTTACTCCCTCAAAAGCTGGACAAGCTGAAAGACTCGGCATGGGATTCAACACTCGAGGGTTAGTTCCATATACATATATATGTCATTGTTTACACCCGAAATCAGTTAAAACCAGTTTTAACTAGTTAAAACGCGAAAATACCAGGAGCCTTTGTCAAAACTAGTTTAACTAGTCAAAACGCGGAGTAACCAAGTGCTTTTGTGAAAACCCGAAGAAATTCTAAATTCCATCTGATTTCGTTTTGTTTTAAATGAAAATATCAGTTAAAACTAAATTCACACAGTTGTGCTTTTGAAGGAACTAGTTTTACACACACTATTCAGTGAAACTCCGACATACTGAGTTTGCAGTGACTGGTCACAGAAGAGCGATTGGTTACATATCGAACCACACTGAATACTACAGGTAAAAATAGTTCTTTCAAAAGCGTAATTGGGTGAATCTATAATATTTTTAACTGATATTTTCAGTTAAAACACGAAACAAGATGTCATTTGAAAAATCTTCGGGTTTTTACAAAAGGACTTGGTTACTTCGCGTTTTGACTAGTTTAAACAAGTTTTGACAAATGATCGTGGTAATTTCGCGCTTTAAGTAGTTAAAACTATTTTTAACTGAATACGAATTAAAACGGTAACATGTATGCAAAATCTGATATCTTGATATTTTACTACTATGTTGGAAAAAATCCCAGTAAGTCTACTATTTTCTCACAGCACCCGCTAATGCGACTATTTTTTCCTTTGCCTTAAAAGATATTTTCGAATTTCTTCGCTAATTGGCTAAAATAACATCTCAAACACCGAAATATGTAGCAAAAAGTCATCTCAGCAGCTAATCATAAAAGAATTTTTAAAAAATTGAGACCATTGCAATTTGTATAACTTCTCGTTGTTGCAGTATAATTAATACAAATTTAAACTAATAGCGTTGAAATTGATCAATGTGTAATTGTGTGAATCCTTCAACATTTAAACATTTTATTACAAACTGCAAACCTCAATATTCGAACATTTTCAAGTCGAAAACCTTCGAAATGAATTCAAATTCGATTATTAAACAAAACAAAAAACGAATTCATTTTTCAATACTATACTGCATCAAATTCTGAGTAATGTTAAGTTTAAAGTGTTCAATATTAAATGAAAGCTTTTGTAATTACACAAATTTCAACTATAAGTGACTAATTGAATAATTACACATTTAAGAGCATTTGTCATTAATTTTAAATCTGTTTTAAATTGGATTTGGATAAAAAATTAATTCTTTCAAATTAAAAGCGTCCGACAATCAGCAATAATAACATTCAAATGTGATAAGTATCAAATTGAAAGTGTTCAACGTTCACTAAATATATTACTTAAACATTAAAAATTGTTTTGTTTCGAATTTAAATCTTTGAAAATTTCTCGATCTCAAAAGGAAAGTTTTAATAGTATAAAAAAATATTTTTTTATTTTAAATTTTTGAAATAAATACGTTCCAAATTGAATAATATTTGAATTTGTAAAATCGTATATTATATTAACAACAAAAATTTGAAAGTTTTTTGTTTTGAAAATAGTTCAAATTCGAAATCCTTCCCAATTAATAAGAATTCTTATTAAGAGTTGAAGAGAAAATTGACATTTTTCGGCTTCAGAAGTATTTCAATTTACAAGCAGAAAGACTTGGAACTTAAATAGTATTCCAAATTGAAAACCTTTAAATTATTGAAATTCTAAAATTCAGAAAACTGAAGTACAAAATGCATGGAAACTACTACATATAAACTTGTCTTATTTGAAAATAATGCAAATCGATAAAATTAAAAAGTTTAGAAATAAATATTTTAATACCTCTATAAAATGTAAAATTATTGATATGCACTACCGACATTTAGTATCAAACCACTAACCGAATGACCCATTAACAATTAGCCTTGACTTTGAAAGGTGATAGCGCCGTCCAGAATATAAAGTTTTTTTTTCAACCGTTGGAAAACTTATTATATTCTGCGTTAAATGAGCCCTAGTGGATGGCCTTGTGGGTTTTAAATAAGCACGTTAGAAGGACAAAAATAAATTCCGATTTTTAAGGAATTTTACACTTCAAATTCAACTCTTGGAAGGAACTAGGAAAATGAATTGATTCATTTGATACTTCACAGAAGTGATCTTTAGGAGTTCACCATTAATTTGAGCCATTAAACATTGAAAAATCTTCAGGGGTTCTGGACATCATAATTTGTGCGAGCATGCTAAATTTAAAATACATTACGGAACCGTCAAAGCACGGTGCAATAATGTATTTTAAATCTAGGTTTTTTTATTTTGAGGTTTGTCATTTGGTTATGACTAAGTTGAAGCTGGTTTTCTTGGCAGCACTAAATTTGAATTTTGTAGTATTCGAATTTAATTTTCCTTCCAAAAATGTCAATAATGGTAAATTTACTGATTAAAATGTTTTAGCTAATGAGTTCTGTAATGAATACCTTTTAGGGAGATGAACAAAAAAATGGGAGATTTAAATGGTATTTTAATTAGTTCTTAATCGAATAATCCTGTAAATTTCGCACTGGTCCCGGTTCTTTTAGTATCCTAGAAGACCCAAAATGATTTTTTTGAAAATAGCTAAAAACAACTATTTTGAGATTTGAAAATTTGGTAGGACCAAGTTTAAGTTAACGTTCATTATTCGACAGCACTAAATTTGAATTTAAAGTATTTGTTTGATTTAATTTTATTCACAAAAAATTTCAGTAATTTCAAATTTACTGATTAAAGTCTTTAATTAATGAGTTCTGTAAATTAAGCGACAGATAGAAAATTCGTATCTGGCGAACTCTATACCAGGTTTATATAAATTTCTATATATTTAGTATAGAGTGCGCCAGATACATATTTTTTATCTGTCGCCGCGAGTTGCGTAGTTTCTTTTAGGACCCATCGATGTTTTAAATACCATGTATATCCCAGATTTTTCCATTTTTCATCCTAAGTTTTGAAGTTAAATTATTTTTAAAAAATCTTTGGTTTTTTCCGTGGTTTTTCTTTCTTTGGGTTTTCAGTGGAGCGAGCCATTCTGCCTTTGGAGACATGAGTACGATTACTCAGGAATCATCTTCAAAAGTGTTCACTTCTTCAGAGCCGAAGAGAGAACCGGAGAAGTTACGATCGATCGAGGATGACGTCCGAACGATAACATTCGAGGATGCTCTTGATGATTTTGCATTCGAACACAGTTTTAGGAGTGCCGGAGCGAATAGCAAACCTCGTAATGACGAAGTGACTGTAATTGCTGAGCCAGAACTGCCGAAGCGAGCTGCGCCGCGTCAAAATTACTCTAGAGTCGAGAGCAAAACTACCGCTGAGGGTGAGGCTCAGAAGAAATTCGGAAGTGCCAAAGGCATCAGCAGCGATCAGTACTTCCGTGACAATGCCAATGATGACAATGTTGGTTTCCAAAACTACATTTTATTCCTTATAATTCAATTAAACACAAATTAAAACTAATAAAGAAAAAAAACGTTGCTTTTTTCCAGTGGGAACGGAAGAACAATTTGCGTCGTTTCGAGGGTTCATCGAGTATTTCATCAGCAGATTACTTCGGAACTGGTCAGTCGAATCCGACCTCGCCGACTTCTTCACTTTCAATGAACCTCAGTGGTAGAGGTGCAAGCGTCGATCTTGAAGATGTGCGTGAAAGTGTGAGACAGGGAGTCAGCAAAGTAGCAGGAAGGCTAAGTTCACTCGCCAATGCTGCAGTTACATCAATACAGGACCGTTATGGACTTTGAACAAAAATCTTGGCACTAAATATTGTTAATGATGAAGTTTTCTTATCCGTGTTGTTCTGTGGATTGTAAATAAAGGCTTCCGAGAGCGAGAGAGTGAAGGTGAAGTTCCCTCTTACTGTTTTTAGGTATTAAATAAAGCGTTCTGTAAAAAAATTGTGTTCTCTCTACCCTTCCCAGTTGAGCTTTCCGTGGCTCAGTGGTTGGACGCTCCGGGTTTGAATACTACTAATGAGGAAAATTGTTCTATTTACGGATCGAACCGAGGTTCTGATTGTTCATATTCCACATTAAGCTGTACAGTCAAGAGAATAGTGAACCCTACCTGGACCGATGAAAACCTCTTGTGCAAGGACAATAGTCGATTCCTACCCCTGCAAAAACGGATTGAAAAGTATTTAGAAGTATTATAATTGTTTTATGTTGCATATTAAATCGCATTTAAATGAAAACTTAACGTTCACAAGAAATAAATGTGAAATTTCATTGAAAAGGATTTATTTCAATGTGAAATTGTTGAAAAGTTGAGTTCACAATATCTCGTGAATACGAAACAATACTTTTTTATTTTACCGTTTTTGTAGGAACCTCAAACGTAATAAATCCTTTCCGGTTAAAAAAGACATTTCCACCTCAAATTGAAGAAACTCTATTTGTAAAAATTATTTATTCATAACGAATAATACGGCACCTACATCCGTAAATAAATAAAAAGCCATATTTTAACAGCGTGATAAAAAAATTCAAGAACAAAAAGTATGTGTAGAGAAGACTATAAAATAATAAAAATGAAATGTACAATGATACTTTTTCTTCTCGCTCTATTGAAAATTTTAAACTATCTTCGGTATTTCTAACTTTGATATTAATAGACGAGTATTTTTAAATTAAGTATAGTACTGTAATATACAACTTCTATAGAGAACTTTCGAAGATTCCTGTGGAAATCCTCGAGGTATCGCCTATCGATTCTAGAAGTTCAGAGTCCGCTGGAACTTGCTGGCACTTGGAGACTAGATGAGAGTATGGTTTTCCGTGAAGGAAAAAAACGAGGACGACAGTCATGTTATCGCACCCAATGTCCATGAGAACGTCAGGCGCTAGACAGTGTTTCAGTAAGTCCTCGCAGATTTCCTCGGGATGTACAAATTGCTCTTCGTCGTTCTTTTTTGGACAGGCTAATCTACTTCTAACGAACTTTACCGCGTCCTGGTTTGTCATCACGTCCCAGATTCCGTCGCAAGCGAGAATCAGGAACTCCCAGTCTTCGGTTATTTCAAATTCCTTCACGTCCGGAAGCACTTATATTGAAAAAGAAAATATTGTAAATAGGAAAGTTGGCGAAACACTCATCACAAGTAAAAGAAGTAAATGAAAGCCAGGATATTTTTCTAGGAGCATAAACTTTTACAAATGGCCCCCTCCTCCTTTACTCTTGAAAAAATCTCGAAGCCTTCCAGAACATTCCGAAACATGACAGAATTTTACAAATAGAGGAATAATTCAAGAAATCCCAGAGAACTTTTGAATATTCTATACAATTCTAGTATATTTAAATCTGAAATAAAATCTGAAAACACTAGCATATTCTAGAACATTCCAAGAAATTGGAGATATTCTGAAGCGCTCCAAAACAGTACACAATATTATAGAAAAATCAAGATAAATGATAGCATTTTTAATTATAATAATTCTAGAATAATCTAAACAATTCAAAAGAAAAGTTATAAACAAATTTACAAAATTCTTTAATCTGAACTTAGAAAATTACCAGTGACGATTTGTTCCTCTTGTGGCTTGCGATTATTCTGTTTGAACATAAAATCTCCGAAGGCACGAGACAAAGCCAAGTGTCTATTGACTCTCCCGAATTCAACCCAACCACCTGCGGCTTCGATTCTCTTTTTTTCAGTGGCCAAGGTAGGTTTGTGGTCTTGACTTAGAGCGACGGCTCGACCTCGAACACTTGCAACTGCTCTGCTGTCCCCTGCATTAGCCTGGAATTACGTAAATTACCTTTATTAAATTCCATTCCTATTTGTTAAAGCGATAGAATTTAAATACGTACTTTCGAATTTAAAGGCCCCTGAATCGATAACCGGAAAAAGTAAACAAACAAATTTTGAATTCGGTTAATATCTTCTGTTCTCTTTATTTGTATTAAATTTTTTTTAAATGTCCTATTACTTAAACAATAATGGCAAATTTGATATATGGACAGTTTTTGCTGGTGAACAATAATAAAAAATTATAAATTCCAAAAAAGGTTTTTTGTGATTAAAATTTTTTTGAAAATATGCAAGAAATATTTTTTTTTAATTGAGTTTAATTTACACTTTTTTCTAATTTAAACATGCCGAACCTGAAATTTCTTTAACTTGAACCAAAGAAACGTGTTATTAGACATTTTCAAATTTTAATTAGAAAAATTATACGATTTTCGATTGAGTCTTCTAGAATAAATCAATTTCAAACTGAAAACCTTTAAAAATTGAACAATTTCAAATTGAAGTATTTGAAGTTCAAAATTCTTAAATTTTACTTGAAATACAAAACGTTCAATTTTAACGCTTATGAAAAAAATTAATGACATGTATTGATCCAATACATTTTATGCGAATAAGTATTGGAAATTTCATACTTAATCGCGAAAAAAGTATTGGTTCAAATACTTACCAATATCTTTTTCAGAACAGAATTTAAACTTGAAATATTACAAAACTCAGCCATTGAGGCACTGAGAATGACAACTCGTTAAAGCCCCCTTTCTTTGAAAATTGTTTTTTGTCATAGCTTAAAGTACTTTGGGTCTATACCTATCGATAAGCAAACACTTTTGCCCAGGGATTTGAATGAAATTAAGGGGCGTTTTATGATATTTGCCAATTATTTCGATAAATTAGAAATAATTCGGCTAAAAACTAAGCTCAGCCTGAAAATCCTTTTTGTTTCTTTCGACATAAAATTTGGAAGAGACAATTCTGTGAAATTCAAGAAAGACAACACTGTGCCTCCGTAGCTGCATTATTTTTTTTAGTAATTTTCCATACTTAGCATAGGTTTTAGGTAAATTATATTGAATTTACGAAATAATGGGAACATATAAAAAAATTCCTATTTTTTAGAGCAAAATATGAAGACAAAAATCGATTTAAAATAATTAATAATGACAACAAGGTAAAACCCATTTCGTTTTCTTCTCTCTTACTCAGAAGTGAGATGGTTAAACTGTTTTTTTTTTCTCTCACATGTGATGTTTTTTGGTGATAAAATATCATTCTTAAACCCTTTTGGGGCTTTCATTAGAATTAAAACATGAAACAATGTATTTTAAAATAATTAAGAATGACATCTAGGTAAAGTTCATGTAGTTTTTCCTCAGTCTTACTCAGAAGTGATGCGAAGGATTAAACTTCTGTTTTCTGTCACGCGTGACTTCTTTTTGTAATAAAAGATCGTTTTCTAGATTTAAAACATGAAAATAATTATTTAAAAATAATTGAGAATACCAATTAGATAAAGCCCATTTCGTTATTCCTGAAAAACTTTTTTTTTGGGCTTTACCTAGTTGTAATCCTCAGTGCTTTTGTTTCAAACTGCAGCTCTCAAAATTGAATAATTTTAAAATAGAAATATTAAGTACATAATAATTTCTGTTTTGATTCCCAAAGAGATGTTTGGGTATAGTACTTATACTGTAGATTTATATTAAAATACTTTTGACCTTTAACATATTTATATTTAAATATATAAACGCTTCCAATTTCGCAAGGCCTAAAAGTGAAAAATTTAACTCACACTATGAAGAATGTTATCTTTAATAAGAAGAGTAATGGCAGTCGAGCCTGCTTGTTTTTCTCTTAAAGCTGATTCATTTTGCATGTCCTTGTCTAGTTCAAGAAAAGCTTTTTGCATCGCCAAACTGATATTTCCATTCTTGAACTCGCTTCTCTTCGTTATATATTCGTGCAGGTGTTTACTAACATGGTGTGATATGGCTGCTCCTGTAAAAAAATATATTTCAGTTGGAAACAGTGAAAAAGGGATTTAGAAATTTAAAAAATATATATTATTTGAGCAAACAGGAAATCATGGATGTTTAAATAGCATTTAATAATATAAAATGCTAAAACTCTATGATTTTTGTCACTAAATATTATTTCGGACATATTATTTGACATATATCAAGATTTGCTGTAGCAAATCGTCGCCATCTGGAATAATCATGTTTTTTCACTTTTTGGATTGTTGGCGCAATTGAGGCATCGAATATGTTTTTGGTATGATTCAGATTATAACAATATTTCACGATTATTGGGACATCTACCTTAGTATGGGAAATTATTCTTTTAATCGCAGAACCGTGAAACTCGAAGAATTAACAAAGGAAATTTCAACTACAGACGCCTGTTTTACCTCAAGAAGAAGTACATTAACAGAGTGAAAAATTTCTTAAAGAAATAAAGTATATCTTTTCGAGACACGCGTTTGAGTTTCTCAAAATAAAAATTATTGAACAACAATTCTTTTGGAGATACAAATAAGCGACACTCTTTAAATCTTGATTTCATTTTTTAAAAAAATCATTTTTCAAAATGTGTGAAAAATGTCTTGAACACTGAATATATATTTTTAAATCCTTTAACGTAAGTTCATAGAAAATAACTACACAAGTGCCGAGAAAAATCCTTTTTTTTTTAAATTAAAGTGTCGGGTTTCACGGCCATTTATTATTATTATTATTATATCATTAAGCCGTTTCCCTTTCGGGGTAGGCGTGAATTGCTCGGTTGGATAGTAGTAATTTGTAATCCAAGAAGGCGAATTGAAAAAAAAATTAAATTCCTAAAGGAAAAAATAATTTAAATAAAATGTTGTGTTTCTTGTGAGATCATTTGACAATTGCCAAAGTGACAATGTGGTGGACTGTGAGCTAAAAAATAAATTTGTAATCCAAGAAGGCGAATTGAAAAAAAAATTAAATTCCTAAAGGAAAAAATAATTTAAATAAAATGTTGTGTTCCTTGTAAGATCATTTGACAATTGCCAAAGTGACAATGTGGTGGACTGTAAGCTAAAAAATAAATGTGCAATGCAAAAAGACGGATTTTTAAAAAAGTTGAATTTTCAAACAAAAAGTATGATTTAAAGAAAATAGGGTATTTTCAGTGAGTTTAGTTGCCAATTGCCAGCTTGACAATGGGGTGGAATGTAAGCTAGGAAATTAATTAACAACTCAAAAAGACGAGTTTAAAAAAAAATTGAATTCTTAAACGAAAAAGATGATTTAAACTAAATGGTGCGCTTCTAGTGAGTCTAGTTGCCAATTGCCAACGTGACAATGCGGTGGACTGTGAGCTAAAATGTGAATTTCAAAACAAAAATACGGATTTTTAACAAAACAGTTGAATTTTCAAACAAAAAGGATGATTTAAACAAAGTACGGTATTGTTAATGAATTTAGTTGCCAAAGTAACAATGTGGTGGACAGTAAACTGAAAAATAATTTTGCAATCCATAAAGATAAATTGAAAAAAAAAGTTGAACTTTTTTAATAAAAAGATAATTTAAACAGAATAGTGTATTTCTTGTGAGATCAGTTGACGATTGCCAACGTGACTGTATGGGTGATTTCAGTGTAAGATACGGTAATATATCAAGATGAATTAAAAATATTAAAATATCAGACTTAATAGTCCTTTTTCAAGAAAGTAGGAGAAAAATAGAGAAATAACTGTTTCAAAATAATGTTATTATTGCTATCATATTAGACATTCGAATAAAAGAGACGAATTTCTAGTTTAATTTTCAATCAAGAAGTATAACTTTTCTACAATTTTTTCAAATATTTTCAAATAAAGTGTTGAATTCTCAAACAACAAAAGAAAATATTCAAATTTCACCAAAAAGATTGGAATTTTCTATAGAAGAGGTTAATTTTTTACCAAGAAAGAAGACTTTTACCATAAAAGATGAATTTTTTTATCATGAAAGATGAATTTTCTACCAAAAGACGAATTTTCAACATTTGAATCAATCGAACAAAAAACGAATTTTGAATCAAATACTTGGATTCACAGCCAAGTAAATAATTTTTCATTCGAGAAAGATTGATGAAATTGTTTATTATTCAGCTTAAAAAATTAATTTTCAACGAAAAATTCGTTTGTTCGGTAGATAATTAATCTCCTCGGTTGATGAAAAATTTAACTATTTGGTTAAAAATTAATGTTTTCCTTTGAATATTCATAATTTTACTTGAAAATTCATTCACTGCTTTGAAATTGAAGATTTAATAATGTAAAATTTTATTATTAAATTTTTATTAAAAATAATTTATTTCAATCCAAGAAAAAGGGAACTTTCAACAAAATAGTTACATTTTTAACCAAACTGATGAATCTTTGATAAACAAAATTATTTCTCAACAAAAATTGTAATAGTTGATATTTTAAATGAAAAATAATCTTAATTTTAGTACCAAACTGTTAAATTTTAGTAAAAAAAAATCATTTGAAAAAAAAGAATAAACAATTTAAAAAAAATGCAACCATTCGAATTCAACCAAAAATGTTCAGTAAATTGGATAAAAATTCAAGTATTCAGTTGAAAACCGTCTTTTTCGGCAGAAAAATAGAAATTATAAGTAATTTGTTAAAAATTCGCTTTTTTGTGCGGAAAATTAATTTTTTAAATTCAAAATTTAATGCTTTTATACTGGGTTGGATATTTTTCTTTTCCAGTTGAAAATTCTACTATTTGTTTGGAAATTAATATCTTAATAGTTTGTAGAAAATTCTACTTTTTCGTAAAAAATTAATCTCCTTGGTTGAAATGTATGAATCTTATTGAAGATTCATGATTTAAGATTAAGAATTAATTTATTCGGCTCAAAATTAACTACACCATTTTTGGTTGAAAATTTTTCATTTTTATGTCAAAATTCAACTATTTGGTTGGAAATTCATGTATTTTGCTGAAATTTTTTTTTTGTAGAAAATTAATCTTCACGATTGGTGAAAGTTTCAACTATTTGGAAAATAATTTTTTCCTTTGAAGATTCATAGTTTTAGATGTAAATTGTGTTAAAAATTATTTTGTTTAACTAAAAATCAACCTATTTTATTTTGGGTTGAATATTTACATTTTTTAGTTGAAAATTCAAAATCTTGGTTAAAGATTCATGTATTTTGTTAGAAATACATATTTTTTGGTAGACAATTAATCTTCATTGTGGAAAATTCATCATTTTAATTTGGAATTTAATCTGTTTGACTGAAAATTTAACTTTAATTAATTTTCAAATTTTCCTTTTTCATTGCAAATCGATTTTTTATTTGGCAATTCGACTCACCTTTTTGGTTAAAAATTTAACTTTTTGGTAGAAAATTAATTTTCAATTGGTTCAAGATTCATAATTGCAGTTCAAAATTCATTTCTTTAATGAAAAATAAATCTTTTTTGTGTTGAAAATAAATTTTTTTAACTGAAAATTTAACTATTTAAGTTTGGGTGAAATATTTATCTTTTTTAGTTACAAATTCAATAATTTGGTTGAAAATTTATATATTTAGTCGACAATTTTTGGCAGAAAATTAAACTTCATGGTTGAAGATTGATTATTTCAGTCAAAATTCATTTCTTTTGTTGGAAATTTTTTTTTTTCGAAAATTAATTTGTTTGACTGAAAATCAAAATATTTCACTTTGATTTAAATAAATATATTTTTTAGTTGAAAATTTGAAAGTTTGGTTGCAAATTCATGTATTTACTTGAAAATTCGTCTTTTTGGCAGAAAATTAATTTCTGTTACAAATTCAAGTATTTGGTTAAAACTCATTATTATTTTGATTGTAGATTTATGATCTTATATGAAAATTTATTTCTTCAGTTAAAAACATAACTTTTTCGTCAATAATTTTTTTTTGTGTGTTGAAAGTTAATTTGTTTAACTAAAAATTCAACTATTTTATATTGGATTTTTATTTTTTTGTAGTTGAAAATTCATATTGTTAATATAAAATTCAGCTTCATGGTTATGACTTATGGTTATAATCACAGTTTCTTTTTTTTGTAGGATAATGCAGGGTACAGTAGCTTTTTATTGGCTAATTGGTAATTAAGCCGGGTTAAACAGCGGGCCAACGCTTTCTTGCCCGCCTCGTTCGGCGACTCGCTAATTTAATTTTCAGCTTCGTCAACCGTCAAACTTTCCGTCCGTTAAAAACTCAACAGCTACCTGCAATTGCAAAAAAATTTAACTGTGAATGTTAAAATTACCTTAAGGAGAAAAGGGATGTACTTAGGATAAATACTTCAATAAAGGGATCCCCACAAACATTAACTTTCCAAAATTCGTCATAATGTACGATCGCTAAAACCTCACCAGCTACCTGCAACTGCTACAAAAACTTTAGAAAAATTACCTTCAGAGAAAAGGTGGTCCTCTCCTCTCCTCTCCTTTTCTCCGTTCTTGCCCCTTTTCTCCTCTTCTCCTCTTGACGCTCCACTCCACTCAAACCTTGATCTTACCTCTTCTTTACTATCCTTTCCTCTCCTTTCCTCTACTGTCTTCTCCTTTTCCTTTCTCTCTTCTCTTCTCTTTTTTCTGAGTCTCAGAACATATAATTCAATAAAGGAATCCTAACAGCAATTAACTTTCCAAAATAACATTGAAAATTAGTCAAACTCTGCGTCCGTTAAAACCCTGCCAGCTACCTGCAGTTGCAAAAAATTTCAACTGTGAAAGTTAGAATTACCTTCAGGAGAAAAGGGATGTACTTAGGATAAATACTTCAATAAAGAAATTCTTCCAAATATTAAGCTTCTAAAATTCGTCAAAATCTACGTCACCTAAAACCTCACCAGCTACCTGCAACTGCTAAAAAAAACCTTTAGAAAAATAACCTTCAGAGAAAAGGTGGTCCTCTCCTCTCCTCTCATTTTCTCTTTTCTTGCCCCCCTTCTCCTCTTGACTCTCCTCTCCACTCAAAGCCTAATCTCCCCTCTCCTTTCCTATCCTTTCCTCTCCTTTTCTCTTCTGTCTTCTCCTTTTATTTCCTCTCTTTTCTTCTCTTTTTTTTTGACTCTAAGGACAAATAAATCAATAAAGGAATTCTAACAGTAATTAACTTACCAAAATAACATTGAAAATTAGTTAAACTCTTCGTCCGTTAAAACCTTGCAAGCTACCTGCAATTGCAAGAAAATTTAACTCTGAAGTTTAAATTACCTTCAGGAAAACAGAGATGTGCTTAGGACAAATATTTCAAGAAAGGGATCCTCTCAAATATTAACTTTCCAAAATTTGACTAAATGTACGATCGCTAAAGCTTCACCAGCTACCTGCAATTGCTAAAAAAAAACTTCAGCAAAAGAACCATCAGAGAGAAGGTGGTCCTCTCCTCTCCTCTCCTTCTCTCTTTTCTTGACCCTCTTCGCCTCTTGACTCTCCTCTACTCTCAACGCCTGATCTCTCCTCTCCTTTCCTCTCCTTTCCGCTTCTGTCTCCTCCTTTCCTTTCCTCTCTCCTCTTCTCCTCTTTTTGACTCTTAGCACAAATAATTCAATAAAGGAATCTTAACAGCAATTAACTTTCCAAAATATCATTGAAAATTCGTCAAACCCTTCCTCCGTTAAAACATTGCCAGCTACCTACAATTGCGAAAAAATTCAACTTCAAAAGATTAAATTACCTACAGGAAAACAGAAATGTCCTCAGGACAAATATTAAAATAAAGGTATCCTCACAAATATTAACTTTCTAAAATTCGTCAAAATGTACGATGGCTAAGACCTCACCAGCTACCTGCAACTGCTAAAAAAACCTTTAGAAAAATTACCTCAAGAGAAAAGGTGGTCCTCTCCTCTCTCCTCCTTTTCTCTTTCCTTGAACCTCCTCTCCTCTTGACCCTTCTCTCCTCTTATCGCCTAATCTCTCCTCTGCTTTCCTCTTCTTTCCTCTTCTTTCCTCTTCTTTGCTCTTCTGTCTTCTCCTTTTCTTACCTCTCTTCTCTTCTCTTATTTTTGACTCTTAGGACAAATAATGCAATAAAGGAATCCTAACAGCAATTAACTTTCCAGAATAACATTGAAAATTAGTCAAAGTCTTCGTCCGTTAAAACCTTGCCAGCTACCTGCAATTGCAAATATATTCAACTGTGATAGTTAAAATTACCTTCAGGATAAAAGGGATGTCCTTAGGAGAAAAACCTCAGTGAAGAGATCCTCACAAATTTTAACCTTCCAAAATTCGTCAAAATCTGTGTCCGCTGAAACCTCACCAGCTATCTGCAACTGCTAAAAAAACCTGTAGAAAAATTATTTTCATTGAGAAGGTGGCCCTCTCCTCTCCTTTTCTCTTTTCTTGACCCTTCTCTCATCTTGACCCTCCTCTCCTCTCATCGCCTAATCTCTCCTCTCCTTTCTTCTTTTTTCCTCTTCTGTCTTCTCCTTTTCTTTCCTCACTTTTCTTCTTTTATTTCTGACTCTTAGGACAAATAATTCAGTAAAGGAATCCTAACAGAAATTAACTTTCGAAAATAATATTGAAAATCGGTCAAACTGTTCATCTGTTAAAACCTTGCCAGCTACCTGCAATTGCAAAAAAATTTAACTTTAGAAGTTTAAATGACCTTCAGAAGAAGCGGGATGCACTTAGGATAAATACTTCAATAAAGGGATCCTCACAAGTATTAACTTTCCAAAAATCGTCAAAATCGACTTCCGCTAAAGCCTCACCAGATACCTGCAACTGCTAAAAAAAACCTTCAGAAAAATTACCTTCAGGGAAAAGGTGGTCCTCTCCTCTCCTTTTTTCTTTTCTTGACCCTCCTCTCCTCTTGACTCTCCTCTCCTCTTAACGCCTTATCGCTCCTCTCCTTTCCTCTCCTTTCTTCCTCTGTCTTCTCCTTTTCTTTTCTCTTTTCTCTTCTTTTTGACTCATAGGACAACTAACTCATGAAAGGAATCCTAACATCAATCAAATTTCCAAAATTACATTGAAAATTAGTCAAACTCTTTGTCCGTTAAAACCTGGCCAGCTACCTGCAATCGCAAAAAATTTCAACTTAAAAATTTTAAATTACCTTCAGGAAAACAGTGATGTCCTTAGGACAAATATTTCAATAAAGGGATCCTTGCAGATATTAACAATCCACAATTCATCAAAATCTACGTCCGCTAAAACCTCACCAGCTACCTGCGACTGCTATAAGCTTCAGAAAAATTACCTTCAGAGAAAAGGTGGTCCTCTGCTCTCCTCTTCTCTCATCCCCTAATCTCTCCTCTCCTTTCCTGTCCTTTCCTCTTCTTTTCTCTCCTTTCCTATCCCTTCCTCTTCTTCCATCTCCTTTCCTCCTCTGTCTTCTCCTTTCCTTTCCTCTCTTCTCTTCTCTTCTCCTCTATTTTGACTCATAGGACAAATAATTCAAGAAAGGAAACCTAACAGCAATTAACTTTCCAAAATAACATTGAAGATTAGTCAAACTCTTCGACCGTTAAAAGCTTGCCAGCTACCTGCATTTGCAAAAAATTTCAGCTCTAAAACTTTAAATTACCTTCAGGAGAGGCGGCATGCACTTAGGATAAATACTTCAATAAAGGGATCCTTGCAGATACTAAATATCCGAAATTCGTCAAAATCTAGGTCCGCTAAAACCTCACCAGCTACCTGCAACTGCTAAAAAAAACCTTTGGAAAAATTACCTTCAAAAAGGTGGTCCTCTCCTCTCCTCTCATCCCCTAACCTCTCCTCTCCGTTCCTCTTCCTTCCTCTGCTTTCCTCTCCTTTCCTCTCCTTTCCTCTCCTTTCCTCTCCTTTCCTCTTCTGTCTTCTTCGTTCCTTTCCTCTCTTCTCTTCTTTTCGACTCTCAGGACAAATAATTCAATAAAGGAATCCTGACAGCAATTAACTTTCCAAACTAACATTGAAAAGTCGTCCAACTCTTTGTCCGTTAAAACTTTGCAAACTACCTGCAATTGCAAAAAATTAAACTCTAAAAGTTTAAATTACCTTTAGGAAAACAGGCATGTGCTTAGGACAAATATTTCAATAAAGTGATCCTCGCAGATATTAACAATAAAAAATTCGTCAAATTCTACGTCCGTTAAAACCTCACCAGCTGCCTGCAATTGCTGAAAAAAACTTTTGTAAAAGTACCTTCGAACAAAAGGGGATATACTGATGTCAAATATTTCAGTGAAGGGATCCTAAGGGCAATTGACTTTCCGAAATAACATTGAAAATGCGTCAAAATCTTCGTCCGTTAAAACTTCACCAGCTACCTGCAGTTTCTGAAAAAAGTTCAGAAATAAAATAACCTCAGGAGTAAAAGAAATATACTTAGGACAACTATTTCAATAAAGGGGTCCTAACAGCAATTAACTTTCCAAAATAACATTGAAAATTAGTCAAACTCTTCGTCCGTTGAAACTTTGCCAGCTACCTGCAATTGCAAAAAAATTTAACACTCAAAGTGTAAATTACCCTCAGGAAAGCAGGGATGTGCTTAGGACAAATATTTCTATAAAGGGATCCTCGCAGATATTAACTTTCCAAAATTCATCAAAGTCTACGTCCGTTAAAACCTCACCAGCTACCTGCAATTTCTAGAAAATACTTTAGAAAAATTAACTTCTGACAAAAGGGAATACACTTAGATCAAATATTTCAAAAAAGGAATCCTAAGAGCTAATAACTTTCCAAAATAACTTTGAAAATTCGTCGAAAAATTTATCCGTTACAACTTTATCAGCTGCCTGCAATTTCTGAAAAACTTTTAGAAATAAAATTACCTTCAGAGAAAGAGGGAAAGTGATGAGAAATATTTTAGTAATCGGATGCAAACGGACATTAACTTTTTTAAATACTTCAAAAATTTGCCAAAATCTCCGTCCGTTACAACTTCACCAGCTACCTGCAATTTCTAAAAAACTTTCGAAGTTAAAATTTCCTTTAAAAAAACGGATATACTTTAGACAAATATTTCAATAAAGTGATCTTATAGGCTATTAACTTTCGAAAATGAATTTAAAAATTCGAAAAATTATCCTTCTGTTAAAATCTTTTCAGCTACCTGCAAAATGCTAAAAAAAACCTCTTGAGTTGAAATTATCTTTAGAAAAAAGGGAAATATTTCAATGAAGGCATCCTAACAGAAAAGTTGTACCATTACAAAGTTGATACAAAATCCCAATTTCGAAATTCCCTTACTTTCCCTGACTTTTTCTTGACTTTTTCCTTACGATTTTTTTTTGTGAAAGTTCTAAATTTTTCTCTTATATATATTAAAAAATACGTGTTTTCAACTAAAACAGATAAATTTAAAACCAAAAATTAAAGAGTCAAATTTTCAGTTCAAAAAATTAATTTTCGACCAAGAAAAAATATATGTTCCACCAAAGTGATGCACTACCAAAGTGATCACACAAAAAAATATTTTAATTTTTACTTAACCAACAATAGAAATAATTTTTTAACTTTTTTGTTAAGAAGTTCTCACTTATAAGATTAATTTCCTGTCAAAGAAAAGCTAATGTCCAAAAAATAGTTGAATTTAAACTTAAGCCAGATAAATTTCCAAACCAAAATAGAATAATTACATTTTAGGTTGAGAAAATTAATTTTTAACTAAAAAACGAATCTTCAGCGAAATTGTTAACTTTTCTGCTTCAGAAATTAATTTTTTAATCAAATTATGAATCTTCAGCCAAAAAAATTAATTTTTAACAAAACAAGTTAATTTTTTTTTTAATTATTTAAAATTGCATTACTTCTTTAGGGTTTCTTGAATTAAACAAAAATTCATATCTTTTCCAGGTTTCCTGGGTATTTAAGGTCTCGCGTCAAATCTGATTTTTAATATTTTGAAGCAGGCACAATTAAAAAAAACAACATTTATTTATTTGAAATTTCAAATACTTGTTTAAGTTTTTCATATATTTTTTTTCTAATTCCATGTCTTTTCCAGGTCTTCTAGATCTGGCAGGTCTTGCAGCAATCCTCATTATTGAGACTGTGCAGTAAATTTAAACAAAAAAATGCAGTCATTTGTTTGAAATTCCACTGCTGGCTTGGATTTTCCAAACCTTGTTTAAAATGCCATGTCTTTTTCAGCACTTCCAGGTCATTCTGGTCTTGTGGCAATACTGATCATAAAAACTTTGAAGTAATTGTTAATAAAAAACTGCAATCACTTGTTCAACATTCCGTGCCCTGTTTAGGTTTTACAGAACGCTAATTTCAAATTTTGAGTCTTTTCCAGGTCTCCTAGGACTTTTAGGTCATTTTTGGCAATCCTGATTACTATTGAGACTTTGAAGTAGGTGTAAATATAAAAAATCATTTATTTAATATTTCATGACCTGTTTATGTTTTCCAGAATCCGATTTAGAAAAATACGTGTCTTTTCCAGGTCTTCTAAGTGTTGTAGGTCTTTCTTGGCAATCCTGGTTATTATTCAAACCTTGAAGTAAGTGTAAATAAAAAAATGCAATTATTAGTTTAATAATTCATGACCTTTTTAGGTTTTCCAGAACGTTTTCCTAAAAAATTTAGAGTCTTTTCTAGATCTTCTAGGACTTGCAGGTCACTTTTGGCAATCCTGATTATTATTGAGACTTACAAGTAGGTGTGAATAAAAAGAAATCCAATTATTTGTTTAATATTTCATGACCTGTTCAGGTTTCTTAGAAAGTTTCTTTCAAAATTTTGTATCTTTTCTAGATCTTCTAGGTCTTGTAGGTCATTTTTGGCAATCCTGATTATTATTAAAACCTAGAAGTAGGTGTAAATAAAAAGAAATAAATCATTCATTTAATATTTCGTGACCTGTTTAGGTTTTTCATAAAGTTTCTTTCAAAATGTTATCTCTTTTCTAGATCTTCTAGGTCTTGTAGGTCATTTTTGGCAATCCTGATTATTATTGAAACTTTGAAGTAGGTGTGAATAAGAAGAAATTCAATAATTTGTTTAATATTTTATGAACTGTTTATGTTTTCCAGAATTCTTTTTCAAAATTTTGTGTCCTTTCTAGATCTTCTAGGATTCGTTGGTCATTTTTGGCAATCCTGATTATTATTGAAACTTCGAGATTGGTGTGAATGAAAAGAAATCCAATCATTTGTGTAATATTTCATGACCTGCCTAGCTTTTTCCAGAACATTAAAAAAAATATCCTATCTTTTCCAAGTCCCATAGGAATTGTAGGTCATCTTTGGCAATCCTGATTATTATTGAGACTTTCAAGTAGGTCTGCATAAAAAGAAAGCCAATCATTTGTTTAATATTTCATGACCTGCTTAGGTTTTCCAGAATGTTTTTTTTCAAAATCTGGTCTCTTTTGTGAATAGTCCAATTCTTGTAGGTCATTTTTGGCAATCCTGATTCTTATTGAGACTTTGAAGAAGGTGTGAACAGAAAAATGCAGTCATTTTCTTTTAATTCCGTTACTGGTTGATGTTTTCCAGAACGTTTTTTCTTCAAAATTTCGTGTCTTTTCTATGTCTTCTATGTCCTGTAGGTCTTTTTTGGCAATCCTGATTATTACTGAGACTTTGAAGTAGTTCGGAATGCCAAAATCTAATTATTTGTGTGATATACCATTACTTGTTTAGGATTTTCAGTTAGTTAAAAAAAAACGAAGTGCCTTTTTCAGGTCCCATAAGTCTTCTTGGACTCTGTTGGCAATCCTGATTATTATTGAGACCTTGAAGTAGGTGTCAATAAAAAAGATGCAGTCACTTATACAAATTATCATGACGTGCTCAGGTTTTCCAGAACGATTTTCCAAAATTTCGTATCCTTTTGAGGTCTTCTACGTCTTGTAGGTCTTTCTTGGCAATCCGGATTGCCATCGAGATTTTGAAGTAGGGATGAATAAAAAAGCCGATTATTTGCTTAATATTTCATGACGCATTCAGGTTTTACAGAACGTCTCTTCAAAATGTTGAGTCTTTTCTAGGTCTCATAGGTCTTGTCGGTCTTGTAGGTCTTTTTTGGCAGTCCTGATTATTATTATTGGAACTTTGAAGTCAGCGAAAATAAGAAAAAAATCTAATTAATAATTTATTACTCCATAACTTGGTTAGTTCTTACAGAACTTTTTAAAAAACTTCGTACCTTTTCCAGGTCTCCTAGGCATTGTAGGACTTTCTTGGCAATCCAGATTATTATTGATATTTTGAGGAAAGTGTGAATGAAAAAAATTCACTCATTTCTCTATAATTCCATGAAATGTGCAGGTTTTCCAGAATTTTTTTCGAATTTTTGCGTCTTTTCTAGGTCTACTAGGTTTTGTGGGTCTTTTCAGGCAATCCTAATTATTATTGAGACTTTCCAGTAGGCGTGAATGAAACAAATCCAATTAATAATTTAATAATACATGACTTGTTTGGGTTTTCCAGAATGAAAAAAAAATCGGTCTTCTCCAGGTCTCTTAAGGTTTACACGTTTGTCTTGGCAATCGTGATTATTATTGAGACTTTGAAGTAGGCGTGAATAAAAAAAATGCAGTCATTTATTCGAAATTCCATGACCTGTTTAGGTTTTCAGAAACACTTTTTTTTCGAAAATTCGTGTCTTGTTGAGGTCTCCTACGTCTTAAAGTTCTTTTTTGGCAATCCTTATTATTAAGACTTTGAAGTGGGTGTGAATAAAAAAGAAACTTAATCACTTATTCAAAACTTCATGACTTGCTGAGATTTTTCAGGATTGAAAAAAAAATTTGGTGTCTTCTCCAAGTGCCCTCAGTCATGTAGGTCTTATTTGGCAATCCTGATTATCATTTAGACTTTGTAGTACGTGTAAATAAAATAAGCCTAATCATTTGTTTATTATATTCATGACCTCTATAGGCTTTCCAGAACGCCATTCCAAATTTCGGGTCTTTTCTAGGTTTCTAGGCCTTGTAGGCCTTTATTGGCAATCCTGATTATTATTGAGACTTCGAAGTAGGCGTAAATGAAAAAATTCAATTATTTGTTTAATATTTTAGGACCTGTCAAGGTTTTTTTGAGCGTTCAAAAACGTGCCTTTTTCAAGCCCCCTAGGACTTGTAGGTGTTTTTTGCAATCCTGATTATTATTGAGACTTTCAAGTAGCTGTGAACAGAAAAAATCCAATTATTTGTTTATTATCACATAACCTGTTAAGGTTTTCCAAAAAGTTTTCAAAACAGACGTGTCTTTTCCAGGTCTCCTAAGACTTGTAGGTCTTCCTTGGCAATCCTGATTATTATTGAAACTTTAAAGTAGGTGTGAATGAAAAGAAATCCAATCATTTGTTTGATATTACATAAAACCTATCAGACTGTGAAATTTTATTATTCTGTAAAAAATGTTGTGTCGAATTAAGAACTCTGTGCCTAAGCATATCTCGATCATCTATATTTTCAACAAATTTAATATTAGACTCAAGATCTTTAACCATATCAAAAACTATATTGCGTTTATTAGTTAAAAAGTATGGACTTTTATTTCCTGATCTCAAAACGTTATTAACTTTATTTGCAATTTTTTCATCACTTAAATTCACGATCGAAGGATCATTATGACCTGCATTGATTATATATTTTTGTTTATTAATGTTTAATCCTTCATGAAAGCTACTATTGGAAAGTAAATTTTGAAATTTTTCATTTAATCGTTGTGTGTTGGAAAATCTTCTTGTAATTATGAAGTTGATTTCCTAAAATTTACCTGTAGATATTAGACGGTAAAGAGTCTCTTAAGCTAATCTTAACATTATTGACATTTTTAGTGAGGAATTCTAAATGAGTGTTTAAATTTATTTGGAATTAATTTGGAATCACTAATAACCTGCGCTCGAAAGAAACATTTAAAAAATTTATTGTTTGCAGAGTTTAAATTTTTGTTAAATTTCATTTTTTTTTACATTCCTAGAGGTCAGAATAGTGAAGGGAAATCGCCAAGATCGAGAAATCGAAACTGGAAATGCAGCGAATTTTTGAAATTCGATTATTGCTGTTTAATGAAATTATCTTTATAACTTGTGGGTTTAAATTTTTTTTAATTTGTGGATTTAAATTTTTTTTAACATGTGTACACTTTTTTAGCATAAAAATACATTAGAAAAAAAATCGACACCAGGATTCGAAATTAGAAGTACAGTATATTTACAAAATTAGGAATTTAAAATATAATTGAATTTTTTCTCGTGTATTTTCATGCTAAAAAACGCACAAATGTTAAAAAAAATTAAACTGCAAGTTACAAAGATTTCTATCGATTTCAAATTAATTATACTTTTTTTATTTTTCGGATATAAATAAATTTATAAATATTAATCAATTTGTGAAATCAAAGTTTTCAGAAGAATTGGAAAAAATATATTTATAACAAAATATATTAACAAACTGTTTATATAGAGTACCCTACAGAAATTTTTAAAATAAATTTAAAAAAATTATTTTATACATTATACAAATTGATGGAATTGTATTACACCTTCACACTTCCATAAGCAATTTGAAAAAAAATTGTAATGTATTTTAACCCGGCAACTTTCATAATGTCTTAAATGGTCTTTCGAAATTTATTTTTAAAATTTATATAAAAGGATTACTTTATAAAAAAAAAAAATCATAGTATATTTGATTATATTTTTATTTCATGTGTTTTTGTAATTTCAAACATTAATAAGATTAGTACGCTTAATTAATTCAATCTTAATTGAACTACTAATTTACTAGATTTGGAAAATTAGAATAATTTTTGAAATAATTTTTGTTAAGAGGGTAGATGATTTAATGTTTAACCCGATGGATGATTTAATGTTTCGGGCTATTTCCCAATTCACTCACGGTCAATTTTTAATTTTCCCCAGTCAATTTAAAAGAAACCAAGAAATCTGAATGATTTCAAACGATTTTTAAAGTTTTTGGGAGATTTCTGAACATTCAGAAAATTAAAAATATTTCTGATTTGGAGTAGTTAATTTTGGAAATGAATTATAATTCTGAGTTTGGTTATCAGGTAATTCTATGTCATAGAAATTACAATACTTCAAGAAGAGAGAATTTTGTGAAAGAATTAAATATCCAAATTCAAGCACGAATTTTTTAAAATGTTTTTCTTCTAAATTTTAATTCAAATTATTTTCAAAAACTCCCGTTTCAATTCGAAAATTCTCTGTTTTATGTAAAATAATAGTACCGTACGAAAATTCCCTGTCCTAAGATTCAAATTATGAAAATTCCCTATTCCAAAGTAAAAATTCTCGCAAATTTGTATTTGCAAAATGAAAAAGAATTTTTAAGTTGCAACAAATTCTTATTTGAAACAAGGAAAGTTAGAAATTTGACGAATTCTGACTTGAAGCAGGGTTTGTTCTGGAAAATTTCCTTTTCACAAAACAGAACTTAAATTATTTTATAAAATTTTCAGTCTCATCTCAAAAATCGCATGTTCGAAAACAAAATTATAATTATTTAGAGAAATCTTTTGTTATATTTAATTTATTTATTTCTCGTCTAAACTCAGAACTTTAATTCTTTCAGAAAATTATCTATACCAGGTTATAATTAAATTATTTTTTGTAATTCCCTGTTTGAAGTCAGAATTATATGTATTTACCAAATTTCCTATTATGATTCAAAAATATAGTTTCCTTTTTCCAAAATAAAAAGAAAAAAGAAAAGATTTCAATTTTGAAAAAAAAAACAGTTGAATTCAACCAAAAAGGACAAATTTTTAAAGAAATAGTTGAATCCTCCACCAAAACGGATTAATTTTTTACCAAACATTTTTGCAAAAATTGTTGCACTTTTGATACAAAAAATATGAATTTTTAAATAAATAGTTGAATTTTCAAAAAAAATATATATCAACCAAATAATGAAATTATCAACCAAAAATGTAATGGTAGACTTTTTAATTAAAAAGAATTAACTTACAAAAAAATAGTTTATTGGTTTCTATTAATACGATTAAAAACGAGAGAAAAGGAAATTTTTTTGAAAACAGGGGAAAAAGAGAAATTTTCTAAAGGGGAAATTTTTTTCTAAATTCTATAAATATACTTCTTCATTTTAAAGAAATTTGAAAATCAAATAAAATTTGAAGTTTAGCAATATGCTATTCAATTTTAAATATTACGAATTTGCACAATAAGGTTTCCTTGGCATAAAAATATCGGAAACGTCTCACGATCCGCGAAGAAATTCACCGAAACCCTACGAACTGTAAAATTATTTCACATCTCGGGAATTCAAGAATTGAGAATTTTACTCAGTCAGGTAAACACCGACCAACGATAAATTTCACAGCACATGATAAAGTATTCTTTTCAGAAAATACACGGGAATTCCGTGTACAAGAGATATCACCTGCCAACGAAAGCATAAATATAAATTTAGAAAAAGTCATGAAACTTCCTAAATCATTTTAAAAATAAATTAAGTCTCGAGAGAAATTGTCAAGACTTACAATATTTTCCATTTGCTTCAAGTAGTATCATTTATCAAAGGACCATTTTTTCTTTCACACAAAACGAATTTTTGTCAGACTAGAAAACAATATTTTTGTCACACAATTTTTACATTGGAACATAACATTATTTTTAATACCAAATTTCAGTATTTTATAGTATTTATTATCTAAAATAATAGGAAAAGAAAGAAAATATTGGTGATAAAGGATGAAAATTGAAGTCCTAACATCAGAATTTATTAAGTAGAGGGCTATCATCCTTGGGTCGCTCCTTGTCCTCAAGACACTCAAGGGTTTCGGATTGCCGATTTACCGCCGTTTTATGGTATATAGAAAATGAAAAAACATCGCATTTTTGTTTAAAAATACCAATTTCTGACGAAAAACATTAACATAATATAAAATTGTTGGAAAATTTGAAATATTGTTCAGATTATTATGGTCTTGAGTTTTAAAATAGCAATCTTCAAAAAAAAAAGCTTAATAGCCTTACAATTTTTTCAAAATCATGAATCCTCTTTAAAATCTAATTATTTATTAATAAAACTGTCAACTTCTGATAAAACCCCTGAAACAGTCCGAAATTGTTCAAGCTTGTAAATTTTATTATTTGAAACAAAAATTATTGAATATAAATTTCATCATTTTTTGTTTAAAAATAAAAAGTTAGGGAGAAACAAACCAACATAACCCAAAGTTGTTAAAGAACGGAAATATATTCTTTGAAATCCAATAATTATTTTATTAAAAATGGTAATAATATTCGATGAAAAACACTATTATAGAAAGAAATTGTTAAATTTTTTTCAATCTTTTTTGAAATTAAAAAAAAAATGAATTTTCAACGAAAAGCACTAACATAAGAAAACGAATACCATAACTCAAAATTGTTAAAATACGTAAATCTTCTTTGAAATATAATTTTAAAAAAATTGTTAAATACCAATTTTTGATGTCAAACTCTTACTTAAAATAAAAAACCGAACTATAATTATTTTTATTCTGAAATACAAATTTTTTAAGTAAAAAACTTACATAACATAAAATTGTTAAAAAAATGTGAATCTTCTTCAGAGCAATTGAAAAAAAAAATTTAAATCCGTTTTTCTCACGAAAAGCACTAACATAATCACAAATTGTTCAAAGATTTTTATTTGAACTAATTTGTTGACAATTTATTCCGTTAGTTCAAGGTTCATCTTTCGGGTTGAAAATTCAACAATTTTACTCAAAACTTATATTTTCAGGATGAAAATTCAACTAAAAAATTCGTCTCTTGGCTTGAAAATTCAACAATTTGCATGAGCTTATTTTAATTTTTTGACTGAAAAATCTATATTTGTTTAAAATTAGTCCGTTTGGTTGGAAAAGTCATCATTGTAGTTAAAAATTCATTTTTTTAGTTAAAAATTTGATCAATTTGTTAAGAATGCCGTTTTTTGGTTAAAAGTTAATTTTTTTTACTGAAAATTTAATTTTTTAAATTTTTAGTCGAAAATTGATCTTCTTGAGTTGGAAATTCAACTATTAGTCTAAAAATTCATGTACTTTATTGCAAAGTCATCTTTTTTGGTATCAAATTAATCCTTTTGGTTGAAAATTAGTCCTTTTTGTTAAAAATTCAACTATTTTCTTGAAAGTTAATTATCTTCTTGAAATTTATTTGTTTCTTCTTACTTAAAATATTAATTGTTTATGATTGAAGCTTAATCTTTCTCCTTTGAGAGTTTGACTATTTGCTTAAAAATTCAAGTATTTAATTAAAAATTCTACTATTTTGCTGAAAACTTAATTATTTTGCAGAAAATTTAAGTATTTTATTAAAAAGTCATCTTTTTTGGTAAACAATTCAACTGTTCTTTTAAAAATTCGGCTATTTGGACAGAAAATTCGTCCTTTTTGATAGAAATTTGTTGCTTTTGAAATAAATTATTTGATTGAAAATTCAACGGTTGAAAATTCATCTTTGTCGGTTAAAAATTTAATAATTTTTTTAAAAATTAAATTATTCGGTAGAAAATTTCATTATTTTGTAGAAAATTTTAGTATTTTATTAAAAAGTTATCTTTTTTGGTCGCAAATTTAACTGTTCTTTTGAAAATTCGTCTATTTAGACAGAAAATTTTTCCTTTTGGATTGAAAATTCATATGTGTGGGTTAAAAATTAAACAATTTGTTCAATTATTTTGTTGGAAATTTAACTATTTTCTTTAAAAGTCATCTATTTTGGTCGAAAATGCAACTGTTTTGTTGAATGTTTGTCCTTTAGAATTGAAAATTCATTTTTATGGTTTTTTGGCTTGAAAATTTCACGATTTGGTTAATTTTTTTTTCATTCTTGATTGCAAAATTTTTTTTTGGTTGAAGATTTATATTTTTATTCGAAAAGTTCATCTCTTTTGGTTGAACATGCAACTATTTGGTTAAAAACTATTTTTCAACTGTAAATTAAACTGTTCCGGTTTTGGATGAAAATTTATCTTTTATGTTTGAAAAATTGAATCTTTTTTTGGTTGAAAATGAAATTTTTTAACTTAAAATTCAACTATTCCATTTGTGGTTAAAACTTGATCTTTGTTAGTTTTAAATTGAACTAACATATTTGCTTAAAAATTAAACTATTTTGTAGAATTTTTTAAAATGTAAATTTAACTATTAAATTTTTAGTTGAAAATGTATCTTTGTTAGTTGGAAATTCGATTATTTATTTTAAAAAAAATTTTTTTTCGAAAATAAAGTTTTTTAACTAAAAATTGAACTATACCATTTGTTATTGACACTTGATCTTTGTTAGTTTTAAATTCAACTATTTGGTTGAAAATTTAACTGTTCGGTAGAATTTTTGTTAAATCAAAATTTAACTATTCTATTCCTAGTTCAATTTTAAATCAATCTTCAACCAAATAGTTGATATTTTAAACTACAAACAACCAATTCTCAACCAAAACTAAAAAAGTTTATTTTGAATTGAAAAAAAAGTTAAATTTCTACAAAAAGTTAAATTTTATATCAAGTTGTGGAATTTTTAAGCTAAAAAGACAAATTATCCAGAATATAGTTCAATTTACCATAAAAAATATGAATTTTCGACAAAAAAGTTAATTTTGAACCAAAGAGATAAATTTAATTGAATAATAATAAATTTGATTGATTTAATTCAAATTTATTTTTATATTTATCTTTTAACAAAGAAAATAAATTTTTCACAAAAAACAGATTTTTGATTTTAAATACAAAATAGTTAAATCTAGACAAAAAAAAATAAGTCGTCTTTTTTTGTGCAAATAAATAAATTCTAAATTTTAATATAAAATTCTATTATTTTATTCCGTTTATAAAAAATTAAAATGTTGGTATTAAAAAATTAATGGTCAGGGAAAATTAATAATTGGTCTAGGAAAAATCAGGTTTGGTTGGAAAATTCATCATTGTAATTAAAAATTCATCTTTTCAGTTGAAAATTTGATTAACTTGTTTAATTTTTTTTTTCGTTGATGATTCATTATTAAATGAAAATTTAAGTTTTTCATTTGTAATCGAAAATTGATCTTTTACCGTTGAAAATTCAACCATTTGATTAAAATGCATCGTCTTAGGTAGAAAATTAAAATGTTTGGTTAAAAATTCCACTATTTGGGAAAAAGTTTATTTATTTTGTTGAAAATTCAAGTATTTTATTGAAAAGCAATCTTTTTTTTTTAACCAAAAATTCAACTGTTTTATCAAAAATTCGTCCTTCATGATTGAAAATTTTTTGTTGTTGAGATTAATAATTTTTAAATTTCAATCTTAATTTTATTATTTTATTCCGTTTATAAAAAATTAAAATGTTGGTATTTGAAAATTATTGTTCGAGGGAAATGAAAAATTGCTCTAGAAAAAATCAGGTTTGGTTGGGAAATTCATCATTGTAATTAAAAATTCAGCTTTCCAGTTGAAAATTTGACTAATTTGTTAAAAATTATTTTCATTTTTTCGTTGATAATAATTAATTTTTTAATGAAAATTTAACTTTTTCATTTGTGATCAAAAATTGATCTTTTTCAGTTGGAAATTCAACTATTTGTCTGAAAATTGAATAATTTTGTTGAAAATTCGTCTTTTTTGGTAGAAAATTAATCTTTTCGGTTTAAAATTCGTCTTTTCTTTCAAAATAAACTTATTTTGTTGAAAATTTGATTATCTTATTGAAAATTCATTCGTCTCTTTTTTTTTAATATCAACTGCTTTTGGATAAAGTTTAATCTTTTTTTTTAAGATTCGACTATTGGGTCGAAAATACATCGTTTTAGGTAAAAAATTCAAATGTTTCGTTAAAAATTCCACTATTTTGCACAAAATTTAATTATTTTGTTGAAAATTCTAGTATTTTATTGAAAAGTCATCTTTTTTTTACCAAAAATGCAACTGTTTTATCAAAAGTTCGTCCTTCTTGATTGAAAATTTGTTGTCGTTGAAATTATTAATTTTCAAATTTGAATCTGAAATTCTATTATTTTATTCCATTCAAAAAAAATTTAAATGTTGGTATTTGAAAATTATGGTCAGGGAATATGAAAAATTGGTCTAGGAAAAAACAGATTTGGTTGGAAAATGCATCATTGTAATTAAAACTTTATCTTTTTATTTAATAATTTGACTTTTATTAAAAATTATTATTTTTTCGGTTGATAATGAATTTTTAAATGAAAATTTAACGTTATCATTAGTGATCAAAAATTGATCTTCTTCGGTTGAAAATTCAACTATTTGTCTGAAAGTTGATGAATCTTGCTGAAAATTCATTTTTTTAATTTCAACTGTTTTGTTAAAAATTCGTCATTCTTGATTGAAAATTTGTTGTTGAAATAAATTATTTGGTTGAAAATATAACGGTTGAAAACTCAACAATTTAGTTAGAAAGTCAACTATTGAAAAATTAATTATCTTGTTAAAAATTTAGGTATTACATTAAAAATTAATTTTTTTTTTGGTCGAAAGTTCAATAGTTTTGTTAAAAATTCGTCCTTTCGGATTGAAAATTCATTTTCTATGGTATAAAGGGGACGACTGGAAAATTACCGAATAATAAAATTCTTGAACAATTTATAATATTACCGAATATGAAAATTCCCGTATAATAAATTTCCCGAATTTAAACAATCAATTTTTTTTATAAATACCATTTATTTATTAAAAATACAATAATCAAGTATTTTTATTTGTAACAAAATATTTTTAATGTTTCTAAAATTATTGTTTGAATTTCAGACAACAATAATTGAAACAGAATATATATTCCTGAATAAGAATTTTTTCAATTCTTGTTATTTTAAATTCTGACAATAATTTTAGAAACTTTAAGGATTAGGAATAATTTTTTTTATGAAAAGATTTAATTATTGTATTTTTATTAAATAAATAATATTTATAAAAAATATAGTTTAAATTGGGGAATTTTCTAGTTCGAATATTTTATAATTCGGAAATTTTCGGTTGGAAATTTTCTAATATAGGAATTTTATTATTCGAGAATTTTGTAATTCAGGAATTTTATTATTCGAGAATTTTCCAATTCAGGAATTTTACAGTATCGGGAATTTTATTTTTCGAGATTTTTCAGTCGTCCCGTATAAAGTTCTATTTTTGGTTGAAATAAATAAATTATAAATTTTTACATTTCAATCTAAAATTCTATTATTTCATTCGGTTTATAAAAGATTAAATTGTTTGTCTTTGAATATTATATTTTATTTTTGAAAGCGAGATTTTCGACATTTTCGATTCACCTATTTTTTTAGATAGGATAATCTGAATTTTTAAAGGACTCTCAAAAGGTTGAAAATGCATGAGGTTCTATTACGAAGTGTACGACAGTATTCAGTCATACAATTTATGAATAGGATATTAAATTCCAAAGGGGAATTTCATTTACAACCAGGCCGGTTTCAATGCAAAGAATTCGGATAGTTATCTCGGAAATTTGAATGGACGAAGTTCTGGAAAATACATCACTAGGTTCATGGAAAACTTATTTTATGTCAAAATAGAAAAAAACCAAGCTTTATTAAAATTAGTGAGACAAAAGTAAAAAAAGCTTCTCGTGGAACTCGAAATTAAACTAATTTGAAAAAAAAAGTACATAAATTTTGAACCAAGCAGTTAAAGTTTCAAATTTAAAAACAAAATTAATTTTCAACAAAAGTTAAAATATTTGAATTTTCAGTTAAAAAAATCAATTTTAGGTAAAAGAATAGATTTCTAACCAAAGAGATAAATCTTCAAACAAAGAAATGAATTATTAACAAACTATTTTCACTTTCGAACAAGTAGTCCAAATTTCAAGCAGATAGTTGAATTGTCTACCAACAAAGATGGATTTTTAACAAAAAATGTATTTTTCATAAAAAATCAATAGATGATACTTCAACCAAGAAAAATTTCAATTTTTATTAAAAAATAGTTGAATTCAACCAAATAAGACGAATTCTTGATAAAATAGTTGAATTCTCAACCAAAACAGATTGGTATTCAATTAAACAGTTGCATTTTCAACCAAACGAGATGAAATTTCGAAATAAAAATATAAATTTTCAACCAAACAAAAATTTTCGTTCAAGAATAAAAAAAAAGTTAACCAAATTGTGAAAATTTCAATCAAAAAAAGTGAATTTCTTACAAAACAGTTAAATTTTCAACTCAAAAATATGAATTTTTAACAAAAAGGTAATTTTTAATAAAATAGATAAAATTGCAACCAAATAGTAGAATAAACTTATCTTCAATAAAAAAAATTCAACTTTTTGGTTTGAAATTATCTTGTTTATTTTAGGATTCAATTATTTTGTTGGAATATTTTTTTGCCTAAATTTAACTATTTTGTATTCAAATTTAAAATCTTTTTTGGTTGATTCACAATTTTAGTTGAAAATTCATCTCTTTGGTTGAAAGTTGAACTAATATGTTAAAAATTTATTTTCCTTGTTAAAAGATGATTATAAAAAAAATTGAAATAAGTAAATCAAATTTTTCTATTATTATTTAATTAAATTTATCCCCCTGGTTAAAAATTAACTTTTGTGTTAAAAATTCCTATTTTATAAGATAAATTAAACTGTATTGTGAAAATTTCATCTTTTCAGCTGAAAAATTCCACAATTTGGTATAAAGTTAAACTTTTTTGTAGAAAATTAATTTTTTAATTAAAAATAAACTATTTTATTTGATTGAAAATTGATTCTTTTTAGTTTGAAAATTTAACTATTTGGTTGAAGATTGACTGAAAATTTAACCAGAAATAGAATAGTTAAATTTACATTTTCAACTAAAAATGTAATATTTAAATTTACAGTTGAAGAAAATTCTACCATATAGTTTAATTTTTAGGCAAATATGTTAGTTGAATTTGAAACTAACAAAAATCAAGTTTTAACAACAAATGGAATAGCTGAATTTTTAGTTGAAAAATTTCATTTTCAACCAAAAAAAGATTCGATTTTTCAAACATAAAAGATAAATTTTCAACCAAAAATGGAACAGTTTAATTTACAGTTAAAAAATAATTTTTAACCAAATAATTGCATCTTCATCCGAAAAAGATAAACTTTCCGAATAAAAATATAAATTTGCAACCAAACAAAATTTTTTCAGTCAAGAATGAAAAAAAAATTTAATCAAATTGTGAAATTTTCAAGCCAAAGAAGACGAATTTTACACAAAACCGTTACATTTTTAAGTTGGAAATATGAATTTATAATAAAACGGTAATTTTTAATAGAATAGTTAAAATTTCAACCAAATAATCAAATAAACTTATCTTCAATCAAAAAAATTAATTTTTTGGAAGTAGTTCAACAATTTGATTTGAAGTAATCTTTCTGATTTAAAATCAAAAATCTTTTTTGGTTAAAAATTTATTTTCGTTGTTATAAGATAAATATAAAAATAAATTTAAATTGGATTATTCAAATTTATAATAATTATTATTTATTTAAATTCATCTCTTTCGTAAAAAATTAACTTTTTTGTTGAAAATTCATATTTTGTATGGTAAATAAAACTGTATTCTGGATAATTCGTCTTTTTAGCTTAAAAATTCCACAATTTGGTATAAAATTAAACATTTTTGTAGAAAATCAAGTTTTATTTTAAAATTAAACATGAACTATTTTATTTTTGTTTGAGAATTGATTATTTTTAGTTTAAAAATTCAACTATTGGGTTGAAGATTGATTGAAAATCGAACCAGAAATAGAATAGTTAAATTTACATTTTAAAAAAATTCTACCGAACAGTTAAATTTTCAACGAAATAGTTGAATTTAAAACTAACAAAGACCAAGTGTCAACAACAAATATAATAGTTCAATTTTAGGTTAAAAAACTTTATTTTCAAAGAGACAAAAAAATAATAATTTTCAACAGAATAGTAGAATTTCCAACTAAGAAAGAAACATTTTCAACTAAAAATTTAATAGTTAAATTTAGAGTTGAAAAAGCTCTACAAAATAGTTCAATTTTTAACCAAATATGTCAGTTGAATTTAAAACTAAAAAAGATCAAGTTTCAACAACAAATGGAATAGTTGAATTTTTAGTTAAAAAATTTCATTTTCAACTAAAAAGAGATTCGATTTTTCAAACATAAAAGATAAGTTTTCATCCAAAAACAGAACAGTTTAATTTACAGTTAAAAAATAATTTTCAACCAAATAGTTGCATTTTTAACCAAAAGAGATGAGCTTTCCGAATAAAAATATAAATTTGCAACCAAACAAAATTTTTCAGTCAAGAATCAACAAAAAAATTCAACGAAATTGTGAAATTTTCAAGCCAAAAAAGACGAATTTTTCACAAAACAGTTAAATTTTAAACCTGAAAATATGAATTTTTAACAAAAACGTAATTCTCAATAATAAAGTTAAATTTTAACCAAGTAATCAAATTAACTTATCTTTGATCAAAAAAATTAATTTTTTGGAAGTATTTCCACAATATGATTTGAAGTCATCTTTCTGATTTGAAAATTGATCTATTTATGTATAAAATCAATTTTTTTTTGGGTAAAAAATGCAACTATTTGGTTTAAAATTAAATTTTTCATTTGAAGATTCAATTACATTGTTGGAATATTTTTTTTTTATAAATTTAACTATTTTGTATTTAAAATCAAAAATATTTTTTGTTACAAAATTTATTTTCTTTGTTATAAGATGAATATAAAAATAAATTTAAATTAAATTAATCAAATTCATTATTATTATTATTTGATTGAATTCATCTCTTTGGTTGAAAATTACCATTTTTGTTAAAAATTCATATTCCTTATGGTAAATTGAACTGTATTCTGCATAATTCGCTTTCTCTAAAATTATAGAGGCTTCGGAGTTGTTAACAAACCGAGGGACAGACATATAAGCATGATTCTTTCAGTCAGTATTTAGAATCTCTAGCATGTGAGTATTGCAATTTGAACTGCATCATATATTCAAAAAAAGTGCTTGAGGCCAATATTATAAATAAATTGTTACCGGTTCAGTCACATTTCAAGTATGTGAATCTGTAGGGAGGGATACTGTAGGGAGGGTAAAATCTGACTACCGAATTACAAAAAAAGGTATGCCTAACTGTAATTTTGTTGTACTTTTTTTGTATGGACTAGTAAAGTAGGCCGCCATATGTGCTGTAATCCCCTTAGCAGGTCAAAAATGTTATAGGAACATCGAATAAACAGCGAGGGACATACGCATTGAAATCTATTTGAAAATCGCCCATAGACGAGTCTTGCCTCGCAATCGAAATTAGTATTATTAGATATTATTTAACATGAATAAAGTAAAAATGCAGCAGATGATTTGCATTGATTAAAAATAATTTGGAATATAATACGCGCCACACTTTTTGTATCACTAAAGATATAAAAAATTGTCATACCTTGCTTTATCCAATCCAGTTTTTCGGTCCGATTATGACTTATCTTTGACATTTGATAATTCTCAGCACGTGAGCACCTGTTATGCGTAGATCTACGCATAAAATAAATTACGATAACCACACTTTATCGACAGAGATGCTGATACTATAGATATGAAAAAAAATTAATTACTAGAGAAATATTGACAGTTAATAAATCAAATTTCTAAAATGCCCTTATGAAATAGAAGTATTTGTAAGTATTGGATCTAATACTTTTTTTGCGAGTAAGTATTGAAAATCCAATACTTTTTCTCTCAAAAGTACTGGATCCAATGCTTACCAATACTTGCTTTTCATGAGGATGAGCAATGATTTCAATTTTAAATATTGAGTAATAGAATATTAAAGCGACTAGTTAAAAATTATGAAGTTGTTCAAATTATACACAAAAAATATTGAAGAAGAATACTAAAAGTCTAATTATCATTTTTATACATGATTTCAAAGAATTGAAAAGAAGAGTAAGGTTTTGAAGTAGTTGGGGAAAAGGAAAGAGAATGGTAGATATAAGAGTATGATCAATTTCAGTTTTAAATACTGATGCTTTATTTCATATAAATTATTTTATAAATGTATAAAAGCTATAAATACGTAGTATCTATCTATTTAGGAGGCGGGCGCAGTCGGGGGCCGACGGCGTTTTGCCATCTATGTACATTCGTTCATTCACGGAACCGGCTGACCTACCATAATCTACCGGTCTCCTTCGCTTACATAATAGACAAATGTGTGATAATAATATGTATGCTTAGGTGAGCCAGTGAGTATAACAACTGTGATCTACAAAGTGCAAGCAGAAAGTGCCTTATCTATAGGGGTGGTGGCAAAAAAAAAAAAATTTGCCTGATAGCGAAGACCTACAAAAGATGGCACACGTAAGGTGGAGCATGTAACAGCAATGGATGTTCAGATAACAGAACAAGACCAATTGCTCTAATCGTGTTAGAGCGCCAAAGCTCGTCCCTTGACTGGTTCATAAATGCATCACCCAACTAATGATGTATGATGGGAGCACAAGCGAGGTAGTTGAAATGTCCACGAATCGCCCATGCTGAAGATTGGCAGGTTAGACGCTTACCGTCTCAGCAAGTGTCGATTTGACTTTCTGTCGTTCCACTGACCATGGCTCCTTAGAGAACGGTCAAACAGTTGGACTGACTATCACTGTGTGACTAAGTAACTACTTCGGTGTGTCCCATGCTCCTAGGATGTATCTAGCTTTAGGAAGGAGACTTTGAACGCTTTTAGGATCATTGACCGGTAGAATTGTGGGAGGTTGCCGTTTTCGCCGAGCCGATATGAATGAGGTGCTGATCCGTTTACCATTTACCATGGCCTCCATATCCTCCATCGTGTCCACCGTTTCCACCACCGGTTCCTGAGCCTCCTCCAACGGCACCTGAGCCTCCATGACCTGCATCAAATGAGATTGATGAGATGAAAAAGAATTCATTGAAAATGCTTATTAACAAGTAAAGGATTTAAGATACTCACCTCCGAAACCACCTCCGGGAGCAGCAGCGGCGGCTGAGCCAGAGCTACCGTCGTCACCGTTGATTCCACCGGTTCCGGCGTAGAAAGCAACACCACCATAGCTGGGTCCAACGAGGTTAGCGGTAGCCTGGGATGGTCCTACGAGGGTGGCAGTTCCTTGGGATGGTCCTACGAGGGTGGATGGGCCGGCAGCGGGTCCAACAAGGCTGGATGGTCCAGTACGGGGTCCTCCAATGGACTTGGCTCCTTCTTGGGGTCCAACGAGGTCTGATGGTCCAGTCTGGGGTCCAACATTAGCCTTGGGTCCTTCTGCGGGTCCAATGTCGGACCTTCCACCATACACTCCTCCGGAGACGACCTGTTGGACTCCCGCGGAACCAGCAGCATGAGCTGCTCCAGCGGCGTAGCTAGCACCAAGACCACCGGATCCCAAGCTGGATGCACCACCCTGGAGAGAGCCTGCGGTTTTAGCACCAGCGGCGAGTCCACCGCTCAGACCAGCTCCTCCGTGACCTCCATAGCTACCTCCGTGACCGGGGTAAGCCGATGCAACGGCGAGGCATGCGAGAACGATCTGGGGGAAAAAGCAATAACTTTAGCACTTTTGCCTATGCAGTCACACTGAATACACGACTTTAACCGAATGCTTTTCGAAGAAATATTTTGTAATAACATAAAGATGTTGTTGATGGATTTACTTGATAACGCGTTAGTGTGGAAACCAATTTAGGAAAATGCAATTTAATTTTCTTTTGAAATTCAAACTACCATTCAGATTTGACTGCAAATAGTCACAATTATTACAAGTCATACAAGTTGAATATCCAAGTTTTGAAAATGTAGTTTGCAAGTTTTTTGAAATTATATTTTCTAATGAGAAAGGCAAAGATAGAAATGAAGAGGGAAGAATTGTGAATAGATCAAAACTGAAAAAAGTGAGTTATGTAAAGTGAAAATGAAACTGACAAAAGGCAATTATTTCTGATAAGCAGAAAGTCGGAAAATCGGAACACAATGGCAGTTGAAAAATTGCGATGAATACTTACGAAGGCCTTCATGGTTGTTTGGTTTGTTTGTGATGAGCTGGTAGCTTGATGAATAACTGACTTGTGCTGGGTCTGTGGGCCTTATATACTCCTACCTGTACCCTAAACACGCTCCACTATCACTATCCTTTCGAAAACCGCGCATTGTCCACTCTCCTCCTCGCTGAGAATACCCAGAATCCTCCTCCTTCCGGTGGTCCTCCACCTGTCGAATTGGAGAGGTTGGTGAAGGCGAACGGTCTCTAGAAAGACAGGAATTAGTTAAATATAAGTTGCTATTCACTTCCTCGTGGACGGCAGTCGAGACTTGCCTCTATCCACAAGTCGGTACCGAGACCGAAGCCTGCACCAAGTGCACCCGATATTACTTAATTTCTTCTCAAAATTTTTGTCTCTACAAAGCACCATCTCAATTCCTGATTAAAAATTACATGGTCATCTTGAATAAATCATTGCACTGTGAAAACTAGTGATCTCTTCTCTTATGGTATCATTTTTTGGTTGTCCTGTTTTTGAATAGGATGGCGTTATGCTATTATTTTTAATTTAAAACAAATGACTCGGGTTCATACCCGTGGTCTCATTTTAGTACCAATCGAGAATGTTTTTCCTGAGTCTTAATTTAATACTTGAAATTAGCCCTGAAAGAATACGCTTTTTTACAGCACCTAGTGTCGCTTATAATTAATGGCACTATGAACTGTATTTTAATCCTTTATTTTTCTATCGCATAAAAAAGCTCTTTTGATATTATGTTTTTAAACTGTGTTCAGCGAAGACTTTTGAGATTCTACAGAAAAAATGAAGAAAACTCAGATCATATATATTTACCAAATAACGAATAGTATCTTTTAATACAAGTGCGCGAAGATAGCAATGCCCGCACAAGTGGGAAGGCGCAGCATTAACCCCGAGGTGAGTCGTAGGGAACCGAAGATGATCATGCGTGGAACCTTTAGTCAAAAATGGATCTAAAATTTTTGTTAAAAAAAGAGTGTATAAATTTTTGTTAAGCAGAATTTGAAAATTGTGCAAAAATGTATGAAGCGCAGGTTTTTATATTGTTTCGAGTGATATTATTATTAAAAAAGCAAAAAGTTTTATATTTTACTTATTTTCGTAATGGTTTGTCATGGGAACATAAGATAGTGGCCTGTTTTACAATCTCCATGTTTGTCGGACTCATGAAAATATCTTCCTTATTTCTATCGATAGCTCAATAATAAACCTTTCTAAATTGAAGAGGACGGTTTTGTGCATAAAAAGTATAATTTCGATTACTCAAAGCTGGATTTTGACACATGCTTAAATCATAATTTTCAAAATTGAATTCGCCGTAAATTATTATCACTAGAGGGTCTCACATGTTCACAGAAAATGTATTTCATGTTTCCTTATAATACATTATGAATTAAGTTTCTAAAGTACTACTACATAGCCACGCTGGACCCTCTTAAATAAAATGCTTAAGCCTTGAACTCAAGCCAACATATCGTTAATAATCATGTCAATTTCAGTTTAAATTTCCCTTGATTGAAAATTAAATAGTAAGATTCGGTTAAATTATCCTAATTGAAATATGTGAACTTGTTTCTAAAAAATTTGATATAGTTCTATCTATCCACTAAATTAAGACTTTACTTAAGATGACTTTACTTTAAAAGTTATAATGAGTAGTGGACAGCAAAACGAGGGAACTCGCTGAAAAGATCTTACAATATGCTGAATCTTTCTCTAAGAATGAGAAATTATATAAATGATTCGAAATAAATCAGAAAGTTTAAATTAAAATTAGAGCTTACAAATAATCTCAGAAATTACATTTAAAATAATGAAATGTTCGAAAGAGCCAAGCGTTATTATTGCTAAGTGCGTTATTAATATGCCATTTGTTTAAATTCATGTTCTGAGAACTGTGTTTCCTCATTCATGCTGTTTAAATGTGGATTTACTTGTTATTTCATAACACTTGTTTCCCGTGCGAAGAAAAATATTTTTAAAGTCTTTATTACAAAGAAGAAAAAGAAAAAATTCATTGAATGTTCTAAGTTTTCACGCCAAGTGATGATCTTCTTAGATGCTTCAGCTTTATTTTCAAATTAATAACATGCTAGTCACTATGAGTATGCAGATGAAATTTATTACAAAAGGATTTTCGCAACGGTCTCACCAATTTTGGTGCTTTTTATTTAATTTTATCAACAACAATGTTGTTATCTTAAAAGTATAATTAACCGCCAAATTGCGACACACTGTAACATATAATTTTCATAATTTCAATTAATTAATTAATAGAAACGACAGGTCTTGGAATAAAGTATACTTTTAAGAAGAAAATATTGAGGCTCATAGAATTAATTGAATACATTTATTAAAGATTAAAACTCACCTCGTAACAAATCTTTTCAATTATAATTATTTTAATGTATCATAATTTTTAAAACTCTTTTTGAACTATGCAACCATACAATGACTAATTCTATCCTTAAATTTAAGATTTTTCTAAATACCTACAGCGCTCTTGGAACTTAAAGCAATTTCTTGAAAGTGTTCTGAATTCCTTAGCTAATTTCCTAGGTTTTGAGCAAAAACGCTCATTTTCCTTATTATCTACGACATATATATATATATATATATATATGTATATTGAAACCTCACGATGTTGGGCGTGCTTTTCTAAGCAGATATGTACAGATTTCCATTTATTTAAAAAAACTATGAATTCCTTCCTTCTCAATCTTTGGAAACTTCATTAACTTCAATTTATTTTCAAATCTATTATAATCCCTTGCAAATATCTTTGCTTTTAGGAATATTCGAGTCACATTTTTTTTAACCTTGTTTTAAATCAAGAAATGAAAACTAAGAAAATGTAGTTTGTTAACTAATATTCTGTTCCCAAAAAATAAAATTGATAAATCAATTTAAAAATGTTTTGATGAAGTATATTCAGTTCGAAATTTCTTTTTTCTCAATGAAAATATCTAATGTAGAAATTCGTTTATTTTATGAGCATATCTTAGTATAAAAAACAATTTTTTTACTGAAAGGAATGTATATAATGACGCATTAAATATATTAAGCATAGTTAAATGCAAATTTATGAATCTTATAAATATATTTTAAATTATATTTAGTGCAAATAATGCTTCTTATACAACATTAATGTGAGTAATAAATAATAGACTACTTCAGGAAAAACGCAAGAGTCATTAATTACAAGTTTCTGTCCTTTACCGAGAAAACTGCTTTGCTTCATATGGTACAATAACCTCATTAACTTTTTCTATACTTTCCCTTCTTCTGTACTCGAGTATTAAATCTTGCCCGCATAAACTAAAGGAACAGCTATAGTATCTACAAATTCGTCTATTCTGCATATGCTTTTTATCATTGTTAGGTTAAGAAAAACACATATCTCGTATTCTTAACAAAGTTTGCTATCCTCCTTCCTTATAAAAATAACTTCCAAGGATCCCTCAAATATATTTAATGAATAAGCAAACATTCCTTTCTGTATTTTTTATTCAAATTATAATGCTAGTTGTAAAACTTCAATACTGTAAAAGAAATTAATTTTACAAATTTAATATTGGATGCAAGGAAGCATATGAATATTTTGTCGTGGTAAAGAATTTTGATAATATTTACCTAAGCTATATATTTGAAGAACAAACATTTTCTGGGTAAAAATCAAAAAGTGGAAATTATTCAATTTTAAACTGTTGTTGTCAAAAGTATTTCAAAACAGCATAAAATCTTTTTTTGATATTTATATTGATGACAATAAATTTTGATGAAAAATATTTAATTGAAATCCTTTAACAAACGTTATATGTCGAAATAATTAGATCCGTATTTAGATCCATCATACAGGTAAATTAGGATTTATTTTTGTTTTCATTTACAATATCTGTAATCAACAACAAATTAAGTTGAAGCTTTTTTTAAATTACTTTAAAATTAAAATATAATAAGAACATAGCTTCTGTTGCTTTTTCCAACTAAATTCACTCTCTGAAATAAATTTTGTGTTACCAGATGACAAGATTATTTATAATTTTCATAATATTTCAAAGCATACATCAGGTAAGAAATAAATCTATTTATTAATATTTTCTTAAGAAGCTCACCCTGGAAATATGCTTCTTCTAATAATAAACCCGTGCTACCAGATAAAACTACATTGATGTACGATCTGTCGTGTTGGGCATATATTTATTAATTTAATATTTGTTAACATTTGAATAAGAATTTTTAGTTTAAATAATATTTTTTATAGAAACAAAAATTAAACGAATGATAAAAAGTAGCTAATTAAAAAGAATTCATCAAAATATTCTATTGAAATTAAAAAAAAAAGTGGGCGTCCGCATGATAAAGGCCATTATAGCTGGTATGGAGTTATGTATGGAGACATATAGTCGGATCAATTCCCGAAATTTAAAGCTTAAAATGAACCCTCTAAGCCAAAAAACGAGTCTTTGGGTCATTTTTTAAGTTAGAACTTCGAAGAACCGTTTTTCGAGAAAAGCGCATCTAGACTTGGCGAGTGCCGTAAACACACATGTTAAATTTTTTCTTTGAACATGAAATATAACTACTTGCAGTTACTATCTATATATTAGTATAGTTCTAATTATTTCACTGAACGTCCTAGTATTATCACCCACTCAAATACAAAAATAATGATTCTTACCTCAACTTAGAAAAATGCGAATATTTCCTAAACTAGAACCAGCCATAAGGGCCCTTTTTGTGCGGACGCCCACAAATAAAGAAAAGGATAAGTGAAGAAAAAACTAGAAAAGAAAAAAACATTAGAACGAAAAAATTAAAAAGTTTTTGTACTTCCTCCAAATTTGCGCAAGAATCTTGTAAAATTCTCTTCCGTTAAATCTCTTCCGGCTTTAACAATGACATTCTCATCACGCTTCTCGCGCTTCGCACTCGATTTTGGTTCACAGTGTAAAATTGTCTGCATTAAGTTCAACTCTATCACATCAAATGAATATTATATTTATTTCTGTACCTCGGTTTGGGACTGATTATTCAGATATTGTAAAATAATGTACAAATTTTATTTTTTATGATTAATTTAATATTTGTTCCTTATTTTGCACTAATTTTTATTCTCAGCTAGCCTGAAAAATGTATTATTTCAATTGATTCATATCGTTACAATTCATAGTATGCATTGATTTCAAACATATGTGTTTTAATTGTGTTGTTTTTCTAATTAAAAAAAGTGTGCATCCTATAATATAACAATTTTGTTAATTAAAATTTTATTGAATCTTGTGTCGTTCTTCGAAAAACTTAATTTGTTTATTTTCAAGATTATTTTTTGCGATTTAAACCAAAAATACGCATCCCATAAAAAAATAATTGATACCAAATTTGTAGATTTTTTTGGTGTAACAACTTTTGTTTATTAATTTTTTTTGTACCTTGTGTTATTTTTTTCAAAAATTTAATATTTTCATTTTTAATGTTAGTTTTTACGAAGAAAACAAAAACTGCGCTTTCAATAACAGCGTAATTAATAATAAATTTGTAGGTCTTCTTTGTATAATAAACTTTTGTCCTTTCATTTTTTTCATAGCTTGTGTCGTTTGTCTCAAAGTTGAATTCTTTTATTTTGAATGTTATTTTTTTACGAATAAAACAAAAACTACGCATTTCATCCAAAAATAGTTAATAAAAAATTTGTAGCCCTTTTTCGGCTGAATAATATTCTTCGATTAATTTTTTTTCTTAGCTAGTGTCGTTTATCCAAAAATTTAATTTTTTATTATTAATGTTATTTTTTGCGATTAAAACAAGAACTACGCGTCCTATCAAAAAATGATTAATAAAAAGTTTTTATCTCTTTTTTGGGTGAACAACTTTTGTCTATTAATTTTTTTTCTTCCTTCTTTCGTTTTTCCACAAATTTTGGATTTTCATTTTAAGTTTATTTTTTACGATTAAAACCAAAACTATGCATCCTATCTAAAAATAATTGATAAGAAAGTTGTAGATATTTTAAGTGCACAATTTTTGTCTATTCATTTTTTTTCGTAGCTTGTGTAGTTTTACCAAAAATTCAAGTTTCTATTTATAATGTTATTTTTCACAATTAAAACAAAAACTAAGTATGCAATAAAAAAATGATCAATAACGAATTTGTAGCTCTTTTATAGATGAACATCTTTTGTCTATTAATTTTTCTCGTAGCTAATATCTTTTGTTCAAAAATTCTATCTTTTTATTTTTAATACTGCTTTTTACGAATGAAACGAAAACTACGCGTCCTATAAAAAATTAATTGAAAAAAAATTGTAGATATTTTTTGGGTTCATAATTTTTGATAAATCATCTTTCTTCGTATCTTGCATATTTTCACCGAAAAATATGGTTACATATGGTTCTCTTGTAGGGCTTTCAAAAAGCAACGTTTTTATTTTTTTTTTACTTTTTTCATATCGTGCGTTGTTTGGCTTAAAAGTTTCATTTTTTTTTAATTTTGCAAATGCTCTCACTCTGATAATTTTCTTTTTATCAAAAAAAGTTTCGAGAATAAATTGTTCGAATTTTTGGGTACTATGGACAGCCGTGCATAACAATTTTAAATCTTGAAAAAAATGGTCTGAACAATTTTCAAAATGCTCTAACTTTCTGAAATTTCATCCAAAATAGCTGGCTTACGAACTCGTCCTTTCTTTTTTTACCTTTAAACAATGTGCCAGAGCGCAATTCAACTATAAAATTCCGTCGAAAGTTATCTTGTTTACAGACGACAATGCCAACAGCATACAGACAGACACCGACGTAAAAACTATTTTTTGTAACTCAGGGGGCCTCAAAACGTCGGCATTTGACTGAATCTGCGAAAGTCATTTTCCACATGAAAGCAATACCTTCTTATTGATGAGAATGTGAAAAGATAATATAGAAATACATTTTTATGTTGTTCAGAGATTTATGTATTATAAAAATTTGAATAAAGCGATAATTCCAAGATTTCTATACATTTATATTGTTATTGATTTCTATTCAAAATTTAATATTTTGTAATCAAAAAATTTTTAACAAATTTGGGATGTGACTAATTACGCCTGTTAAGCGAGAACTTCGTAAGCTCGTTACGGTTATTATCAAGAGTATAAAAGTCTATTTCAAAATTTGAATCTTGAATGTACGGAAAGTTAAAAAAGAGGCTGCATCTAGTCGTCCCGAAAAATTGCGGAAATTTGAAAGGGCATAGACTGGTTGTCCTGAAAATTCTAGACGACTAATCAAGCCTATAAAGAAAATGTTCTTAAAGACAATTCCAGAAAAGATTAAATTATCAGCAATTTAAAATTGTCGAATTGGAAAATACACAAATAATAAAACTCATGGCACTTTATAATATAACCCAATTTTAAAATTTCGAATAATAGATATTTCCCGAAATTTTACAGTCTCAAATGCTTTATAATGTCGGAAATCTTATTTCAGGAACTTTCTATTATCGGGGATTTTGCAGATTCAGTATTATCATAAACTTCTCGGAGTTTTGTGATTCAAGAATTTTCCAATTCCAGAATTTTATATTCTCCGAAATTTTATAATTTTGTGAATTTTCTATTTCGAATATTTTCTTTTTAAGGAGTTTTACAATGCCGGGAAATTTATCTTTCGAAATTTTTGAGTCGTCACGAAATATTTTCTCGAGATTTATTTTTATAGAATATTAGGGGGTGTCTAATTTAAAATGATTTCCAATGTAAGTCGCCCTACATTTTTGGTGTTACTAAAGATATAACAAATTTTCATACCTTGCTTTATTCAGTCCAGGTTTTTGGTCCCATTATAATTTTTGTTTGAAATTCGCTAACTCTCCTGCTACGTGTTGACCCAGCCACGAAATAAATTACGATTACCATACTTTATCGACAGAGATGCTGGTACTAAAGATATGAAACAAAAAAAAAAATTAATAGTGGAATATTGACAGTTAATTAATCAAATTTCTAACATAAGCAATACTTTTAAATTGAAATATTAATTACTAGAATATTAATGAGGCTAGTTTCAAATACTGAAGAATGTTTTCCTTATGACCAAGAAGTATTAAAGCAGAATAGTAAATGTCGCATTACTAGTTTTGTAAATGATGATAAAGAATTGAAAAGAGTGAGCTATAGAAGTAGTTGGAGTAAAGGAATGAGATTGGTAGATATAAGAGTAAGATCAATTTGAGTTTTAAATACTGATGCTTTATTTTATATAAATTATTGTATAAATGTATAAACGCTATAAATACGTGATATCTATCTATGGAGGAGGCGGGTGGGGTCGGGGGCCGGCGGCGTTGTGATATCTATGTACATTCGTTCATTCACGGAAACGGCTGACCTACCATAATCTACCGGTCTCCTTCACTAACATAACACGAGTATATGTATAGCATCTATATACGAATAAACGGCATTCACATATAGTATATTTTGTGATGAATATGGATATATATATATATATATATATATATGTGTGTGTGCGAAGAAGAAGAAAGAAGAAGTAGTAGTGTATATGGAAATATATACTATATATCAGAACAATATACTACTATATACCAGAAATCGTCCATGCTGAAGGCTGGCGGGATAGGCGCTCGCAATCTCAGGATGAACGGGAATTGACTAAATTTGTTGGATCCCAACTACCGAAGGGATCTCGGCAAGAATCGCGACACGCGATTACCCTGGATCGATTCGCCCGTTCCCCCTGCCAGAGCAAGTATCGATTTCACTTTCTTCCGTCCCACTGACCGTGTCTCCTTAGAGGATGTCCGAGTAGTCGGACTGACTATCACTGTTTGACTGCCTGACTACTTCGGTGTGTGCCATGCTCCTAGGATGAATCAAGCTTTGGGAAGAAGACTTTGAGCGCGTTGAGGATCATTGACCGGTATAACTGTAGGAGGTTGCCGTTGTCGCCGAGCCGGTATGACTGAGGTGTTGACCCGTTTACCATTTACCATGGGCTCCATGGGCTCCATATCCTCCATATCCTCCATCGTGTCCACCGTTACCACCTCCGATTCCTGCACCTCCTCCGATGACAGAGATGGCACCTGCACCTCCAAGACCTGCACCTCCAAGACCTGCATCAAAAGAGATTAATTAGATGATAAACAATTTCTGAAGAGAGCTCATCAATAGCTCATCAACAAATAAAGGATTTGAGATACTTACCACCGAAACCACCTCCGGGAGCAGCAGCAGCGGCGGAGCCTGAGCTACCGTCGTCACCGTTGATTCCACCGGATCCGGCGTAGAAAGCAACACCACCATAGCTGGGTCCAACGAGGTTGCCCGCCGAGTGTCGCAACTTGGCCAGTCAGCCCCCCCCCCCCTTCTAAAATAGGTAAAAAAAACCGGTGACATTATAGCATTTTAGGAAAGCTTACATTCTTTTTCTGAGTAGTACCTACAATGACATTTACGAAAATACAGATCAGCCCGCCCACTGTCGGATCGTTTCCACACCGCACCCTCTCAAAAATGTTTTAAAACGTTTTGCCATTTAAGCATTTATGAAACCGTACATTTTTTCTGTAAGCAGTATTTACAATGAATGTCACAAAATACCAGTCAGCCCCACCCCCTTCCCCGCCAATATGTTAAAAAAGTAAAGAAATTTAACCATTTTAATGTAGGTCATTTAAGAATGTTGTAAAAGCTGAAATGTATTGCTATAGTACTTAATTACTTAATTTGACACAGGAAAAAAGTGGACGTTTCTTTAACATATTTTCGGGTCGGGAGGGGGGGGGCCTGGCCAAGTACCAGCACTGGGCAGGTTGAATGGTATTTTCGTAAATCCAATTGTAGGTAATACACAAAAAATTTGAGCGATCCTGAAATGATTATGTGTGAAATATTATGTGAAATGTGAAATTGATACTGGAAAGAACACCTGATCGAATATCCTTGATTTAAAAAATGCATATTTTTGTATTTGTGGTCTAATGTGGAGAAAGGGTGGGCAGAAGGAGAATGCGAAGAAGAAGCTGAATCTTCCGCCTACTCACGTGCAGGTTTTACAGGTGTGCTGCTTCGGTAATTACAGTAATAAAATAATGACAGGTTGGCATGGCCCTCGAGGAGGTAAGTGAGCTCTCGCTCACCACGTTCGATTTGAGAGCACTCGAGGGAATACAGAGCGGTTCTTAAGGGGATTTTCATGGGTTCGGACGCGCTTGTACGATCGCAATTAATGTTGTGATGATCGTACGTGCGTATGAGGTTGATCTACCTGCCGTTTTCCTTGCACAGAAACTCGAGGAGTTGAAAGCACTTTACGTACCTAAAAGGGAATAGGTAATATTGTAATGCAATCAAGTCAACAGTTCTGTAATCTAAGCTTCCGTTAAAAAGTCTTTACACTTACGAGCGCTATTTCCGGCTAAAAGTTTTTTTCTCCTTTTTTTTATGCCACCTACTCGTAAGTTTATTATATTTTAATTTTAAGTTACAAGTGTCAAGTTATGTACTTTTTTTTCAAGTGGCCTTTTTTGAAGCCTCAATTATACTTGAGTATATTCTAGTTTTATTCTAATTTAATTGAACGAAATTACATTTTTGCCGGAAAACAGTTGAAAGAAAATATTATTTTTCAAGCTAGAATCTATATTATGTTGATGGCTGACTATATTTTGTTTAAATAATCAATTTTGATAACGAAGATGTTTGACGAGTTGTATCAGAGTTTCTTTGCTTACATGGCAGTAAACAATTAACAAAAAGTAGAAAAAACAGCATGATAATTACGAAAAAACGTGGGCGGTCAACCGACCGCCCGCCCGCGCGATCGACCGTGTGACTCAAGTTGGCGCGAACGCATGAAGGTTAATTACCAAATGGCAGGTTTGAATTACGAAGTCTGAAATACGAAATAGGAATTTCATAATGCCTCAGAAATTGCAAAACAACATTCATCAGATTGCACCTACGTTTGCGAAATCTCCTTATTAAGACAGACTCACAATGTTTGAAACGCGTAATGGAAGTCTATTGCTTGGCATAGTGGAGTGGCTGATAAAGGGTTGGGGCCAAAAGCGAAACTCCTAATTGTCGGAGGACTTGGCGATATCCAGCGTAGTAGCTTAAGGGGTACGAAGAAGTGAAAACGAGGAAAAGAGTAAGGAGGGGTTGCCTTTTGATTCGGCTTGCTTTATTTCTGCCTAATAAGCGGGTGTGAATGGGCACGGCTGTTACTGCTCCTTTATGTTGTAACTAATTGTAAGTCTGCTCAAATAAGTTGTCATGTGTTTTTTTTTTCGTTTTGTTAGCCATCCTTTCGTCGTCTCTAAAGGGGATGAATAATAAGGGAAGGAAGCATATGAGAGGGAACGAGATTTGAGTTTAACTTGGAAGTTTTTAGATAATTAATCTGAAGAACGATAGAGAGGTATACCGCGAAGAAGAAAGAAATTATAGGAAAGAGAGAGAGAATCGATTTGCTAACACTTCTATATAGGATCGATTGGATGCTATTTATCAGATTATTCGACGTCGATAAAGATCGACGCCTTGTGGCCACTGATACCTCATGATTTATTTATTAATGTCAGATACGTGTGATCCAATAGCTATTTATTAAAAGTTTTAGGAAGTGTCCGCGAAGAAAGGGACCTAACGCGCGGTAGCTTCATTTTACAGGAGAAGTGATTGAAGAGGCGGTTCAACACAGGAACTCCATATGAGGGCCTCACTTTGCAGTTGAATAAAAATTCGAATTTTTCGGATATTGGAATAATATTTTTTATTATTGAGCAGCAAATAAGAAACTATAGATGTGTGTGAAAAATTAAAAATCTATTTTTTCTGCATTAGGTCCCTTTCTTTGCGGACGGTCACATATATGAAATATTTATGATATAAATATGTATTTAAATGAATAACAGATGGAGTTAATTTTAGATCTCTTTGAAAGAACTTTTTATAATTTACTTTCTGGTTTTCATTCCAAGCAGAGTTTCTTTGGTTTGACTTTTCCTAGAAAATACATCTGGCATAAGTTCAGCGGTGGTTAGTATCGTTTTTCTCCCTTCGTGTTTTCATGATAGCCGGCACCTGTGCAGACAAACATTTCGGTCTCCCGTTTCCTCTACTTAAAAACTGGTAATTACCTCGATATTGGCATTTACTACAACCATTCGTGCTTCGTGATCGCCAACTAAAGGTTTTCTGTTAGCTACATTCAACTGTTCGATCCTTTTAAATGCGAGGTTTGAATAGCAATTATACTAATTTTAATTAAGAAATAGCAAAATTAGGAAAAGTATCTCTTTCTTTAAGATGTGGAGTATGATCACCATCAGTCTAATTTCATTCCTAATTGTTTCCAATTATTTTATTTCTGTTAAGAAATTATCTTTCATTTTCCGAAGTAAAGTCATTCCTTCATTCACTGAAGAAGTATAGGGAGACATTTAAATAGGGCAAGTACGCGTCAGGAATATGAGAATCTGCAAGTGGTTGTCCATTTAATGTTGGTGCTACATAAGAAACATTTGTGGCCCAAAGGTTTTTTGAAAATTTTTAAAATATGAGAGTTCTGTCAAATTCAATTTTTAGGTTGGATTGTTTCGAATGATCGATATTTTTGACACTGATAATTGGATTTTAACGAAAATTGGAGGTATTAGAAATGAAATTATGGATTTTGAGAATACAGAACTTTTGAAAACAAATTTCAATACTACTTTTAGACCTCATTTCTTGACCGATTTTGGATTTTGTATAGAACAATTCAGCATTAAACTTTAAAGTGATGCGAGCGAGCCGATTAAAAAAAAATCTATTTTCTTAAACTTCATTTTATAGCAAATAGCGAAAAAAATGTCGATTTTCTTGTTTAACTTTCTTAAAAAAAGGTTTGTATGCCCCAAATCACTTTAATTTGATGCACAGGGATGTGTGAAAGATAGAAAATTTGTTGGCTTGTAAACTTATTTTTTACTAACAAATTGTAATAACAAATACACAATACCATGGTCATTCAATGTTGATGATAATATTAATAATATTGAAAAGAATAACGACAACAACGACAACAACAGACAGACTCCGACGTAAAAACTATTTTTTCTACTCAGGGGGCCTCAAAACGTCGACATTCGATGGAATCCACGAAATTCATTTTTCACATAAGACCAATACCTTCTCATTGATCATAATGTAAAAATATCTTCAGAAAAAACGAATATTATTATTCAACGGTTTTATTATTTATCTGGTATAAAACAGTGAAAAACGAAGGTTTACCTATTAAAATAAAAAAATCAAGTTTTTCAAGAAAAAGAAGTGGGATTAAAAATTACGAAGGGGATCTTTTGGTATGAATTGGTCCAGAAATCTATTTTGCTTTCTTAATTTTTTTATATCGTGTTCCTTTTTCAAGTAAAACTGTGTATTTTGAGTTTTTGAAATTGAAAATTGATTGTTTTTTTAAACGGTTCCGGTGAAGATTTCGTTTTTCCCCAAAATAGTTGTAACAAAATCCCAGATATAAAATCAAGAGAAACATTTTTAGTGTCAGCACCTTTGGGTTGAACTCATTTCAACGGAATCGTGAACATAGTCGGCTTACTGAATGTAAAAATATGTTTCTTGCAGCCAAAGTGAAAACAAAGTGATACAGAACTTGATCCAGAAGATCTCGAGCTTCTTATTTCAGAATAAATACTCACAAGACAGGCATCAAAACATGTCCGAGACTATTTAGTAGACTATTAAACATATAAGAAAAACAATTACATTTCACATACAAGTATAATACTCAAAAAGTGCATATTCAGTATTGTTGAGAAAATCTTCGTTCCTAAATATCCCTGTAAATATTATTTTATGACAAAGAAAGTAAGTAGTGATCACTGAACATGACTAGCAATACAATTTAAAGAAAATGAGAGAAAGACACAACTTCTTCTGCCCATAAATGTCGACACGGCGTTTTTATTTATATAATTTGCTTACAAAATTAGGAGAAAAATAGAATAACAAATTTTTATTAGTGAGCATCACTGGCAACACAATGTTGGGAGAATTCAGACAAAAAACTATTTCTTTTCCTTTATAAATGCCGTTACTGTATATTCGTTCATATAATTTGTTTATAAAATTAACCAATAATATCAGATGACAAATAGCAAACCACAAACCCTGCCGATAAAACCAATTAATTTTAATGCAGAAATACGATTTACAAACAAACAGTCTATAATATTGTGTCTCTGTTATTACAATGTGTTAATAACAATTCAGTTTACAAGTAAACACACTTTCTATCTTCCGTACACGCACGTACATCAAATCCAAGCGATGCAAGGCAAGGTAACATTTTTTAAAGAAAGTTAAGAAGAAGATTTAAAAAATCGACATTTTCTTCGCTATTTGCATTAACATTAAAGTGTGAATAATTGGAAATTCAAACATCGGCTCGCACAGATCTCTTTAAAATTTAATGCTGAATATTTGAAAACAAAATCAAAAATCGGTCAAGAATTGCCGTCTCAAAGTTCCCGGGCTATAAAACCTGCAACTTTTCCTTTTTCTTCTTATAAAAATTTGTAATGCTTAGAGGTGCGTAGAATAGAAAAAAGTGTCGACTTTCCATGATAATAATGGTTATAAAAAAAATCTATTAACAAACACTTAACATTGTGGATTGTTCATTTGTAAAGGATATTTCGACATTAAAATTACTTACTTTTATCGACATTGTGATACTTGCTTATGAAAATTTGTGTCGTATTATTTGTTAATATTATAAAAAAATGTTAAAAAAAAATGCATATTGTGGACATTCACGAGTAAAAATATCTAGCCTTTTCTTTTAACTTTTCATATATTATATTGCCAGTGAGATACTGAGAATAGAAATTTTTTTTAACGATAAAACAAAAGTTGCAGACCATTCTAGCACGACACTGACAACGTACAGCACGGTCTCACTAAAATGATGATATTTAGGGAACCAGAAGAGTCTTCATGACTTTTTATTTAATTTTAAATTAAAGATGATTTCATGAAAAAATCTTTTCATCCATATTAAAAATGAATTAAATGATGGGTATTTCACGAGAAATCATACAAAATTATTATTTTTTACTTTTTTTGGGCATAATTTCGAAATTTTTTAAAAGTTTTATAATATCAAAATACATAATTTTATCTCTAATACCTCCAAGTTTCATCAAAATCTAATTCTCGGTTCCAGAAATGTCGATAGTTGAATAAATTCAACCCAAAAATTCAATATAGCATAACTCCCATAATTTTGAAAATTTCAAACATCCTTTGGGTCCCAAGGTGGCCAATAAGAGAAAAAATTGATATGAAGTTGTGACTAGTGAAATAATGTAAAACTTGAAATAAGGAATGCCCGATAAAGAGAGTAACGAAGAAGCTCTGGATTGGCATACGGAAGGTGAGAGTGACAGTTACGTTCGTAATATTTCAACAGTATCTGAGCTTCAATATTTTTAGAGTTGGTGGCCTCCGCTCGTCAATCATTCCTGGCCGTTTTCCGGAATGAACGCCATCCTCGGTAAGCCGATTGAGAAAGTTACAGAGGGTGGGCTCAAATTCCCATGTGCCCCGTTACTCGTGACAAGAACATTTTCACATGCACACATTTTCACAATTTTAAACTGTAAACATGTCTGGATTCAAAATAAGATCTCTCATGTTCATGAATAAAAAGAATCTTCCAACTGATTTTATTCTACAAATACATAGGTGGAAGATTATTTTATTTTATATTTCAAAAAATTTTTAATGGTCCTTAAATTTGAGAATTCATTTTTCCCTGGATGATCAGATTGCAATAAATACCCTCTGATTGAAATAAAAATAGTAAATTATGGTTTCCCGTAATGATCGTGTATTACAAGATAATAATGTTGAAAATAAAAGTAAAGGAAGAAATTTAATAAAAAATCGTTATCGTCACAATTATGGCTTATCGCATGTTATTGAAAACTATTATCCTCTCAATCACGTGTCGTGCTGCCGTAAGAATTCCTCCTGATTAAGGATCATGTCGAACTTCACCGTCATGCAGACATGCAGAATATTCTACAGCACCTGATGCACGCATCTGCATGCATAATAAAAATTCCGTTACCCGCATCGCATAATCAGCGGCACCTTCTTGCTCTTTGAATAAATCAATATGAGCATTTCAAAAAGCTTTTTTCTTTCATCTAAATTTCATTTAATTGCAATTAAGGGTATCTGCCATTCTGTCACGTGAGCAATTACATGTTATTATATTCGGCGCCTTCATAATAGGACAAATGAAATTATTGTTCCGAAATGTTGGAAAATAGTTCAAACGACATAAGGACACGTCTGCCTGGCCAACTTGAATTTTCATATTTTTTAAATAATGTATTTATTTAATTTGATTTAAGCCAGGGCACTGTAGCCCTGTTTTCAGTTACACTACAAGTTGAAAATGAATAAAATTGCACTAATTTAAAGAAAAGAGAAAACGCAAGTGGGCCAGATAGACGTGCCCTTATATATTTTGAACCATTTCCCAAAATTTCAGTACAGTATATTCACTTTTCTAATTATAGAGCTGCTTAATAAAATAATTGTAATTATTGGTCAAGTGACTGACTGAATCATGCCCTTAATAGATAATTTATTGAAAAAATTATTATTTCAAGTTTTTATATTCTATAAGTTATCATCATTATTACTAAAAAATTGTGAATTTTACAGTACTGTGATATAGTTTATTTCGCATGTACAGACTTAAAGCGGAATTTTTATGAGAAAAAGGAAATAAGCGTTTCTATTGCTCTGAGCCATGAAAGCTTTCTTTTCACGTAATTTTTAATTATTATTATTTTACAATATTAAAATAGTAATTTAGGGCAAATTGTTTTATTTTAGTAGGATTACAAATTAAAATAATAAGGGTAAGCAAAATTAGTTTCCTGCGGCAAAACTATATGATGATGTCTGCAAACTCTGCAGTATTAGCAAAGGTTAATTGTCCATCATAATTAGCATAATACATAAGCCGATTGCATGTCTGCACCATTGCTTTTGAAGAAAACGTGGACAGGTTAGTACTCGAATGTAGAATTCTACATGATCGCCATTAATTCAACGATTGAATTTCTATGACAGGATGATAATACCCCTTTCATAATTCTTCACACCAAAGGTGTAATAAAACTTTTGCTTTTTAGATATACATTTTTCTATTTGTGAAACATTTTTTATCTGTAAGTATAAAATAATCAAATTTTGTTGGAATGATGTGCTTACCTTGATCGTCGCGTGGTGGGGTCTTTCATAACCATGACTTCTGTGATGTCTCCATATTTGGTGAAGTATTCTCTGAGGCTCTCTGCGAATAAACAAGAAAATTCGAATTACAAATGCATTCAAATGGAAAGCTGCTTATTATTCTGTCGTATGTTCGGGTTAATTAATACTTTTGGGTACAGGGGTAGGTTAATGATTTTTTGATGCTGTTTTACATGGGGGGGGGGGGTAACGTAGCCTTAACCATTTCTTACGTAAGATATTTTCAGGTCTGCGAATCACTAACAAAGAAAAGTTAAAAACATTTGATTGCGAACAGTTGTTTGTCAGCGCAATCTAGTGCTTACTGTAGTATCCTAGTGCAGTAAATGTAAAGAAATTATGTTCCTTTATTGATAATTGTCACAGTACTACATGTAACTTACATAATAATATTAGTAGTACCTAATGATATTAGTATTAATATTAACTGTAATAATCAATAATTTACGAAATAATAAATAAATTCATAAATACATAAGGGGTCATCCATAAGGTGTTTTTCTGACAATAAGTATTTAGATTCACAAACGTAAAATTTGATCATTTCTGTACGACCTAAAATGTTGCGTAGTTCGAGACTTCATTTTTAAAGCACAATTTCCAGTTTTCTAACCTAATATTTTTAAATTTTGGAAAATGAACTGCAATGTTCATTTATACAATTATTCTTTAGTATATTAATTATCAAAAATCCTCTTTATCTATCACAAACTTTTTTGTGGAAACTTCATCTTTTTTTGTAGTAATTTCTTTTTTTTTGTTAAAACTGTAACTGTCTGATTGAAAATTAATCTGTTTCGGTTGAAAATTAACTTATTTGTTGAAAATTTACATTCTTGGGTTCAAAATGAAACTGTTTATAAAAAATTCGTATTTTCGGATAGTAAATTCAATATCTTGGTAGAAACTCAGTTATTTGGTCGAAACATGAACTACTTTGTTGGAAATTCATTCTCTTAGTTGAACGTTCAGCATTTTAGTTAAAAATCAATTTCCTATATTAAAAGTTTGACTAGTTTGTTAAAAATGGTTTTTTTCCTTGGTTAGAAATTATTTTTTTAAATGAAAATTTAACTATTCCATTTATGGATGAAACTTTATGTTTTTTATTTGAAAATTCAAATCTCAATTGAAAATTCATGTATTTGCTAAAAATTCTACCTTTTTGTTAGCAAAATAAATGCTGTTTTTTGAAAATTGAAAAATTTGGTTGAAAATTTATATATTTTGTTAAAAATTCGTCATTTTTGGTGAAAAATCAATCTTTTTGGTAGAAAATGTAACTTTTTAATTGAAAATTCAACTATTTCAATTGAGGATTCAAGTATTTTGTTACAACTTCTTATTTTTTGATTATATTCGACTGTTTTGATTTAAAATTGAAAACTTTTTGGGTTTAAATATTAAATGTAACATTTTTTGATAAAAATTCGTCTTTTTACGTTAAAAATTCAAATTATTGCTTGAAAGTTGAACTAATTCCTTTAAAATTAATTTTGTTGCTAGGAGATTCATAATTTCAATTTAATATTGATCTCTTTAGTCAAAAAATTAAACTACTTTTTTAAAAATTCGGTTTTTGGTTGAAAATTAATTTTCTAACTAAAAATTGAACCATTTGGTTGGTAATTCAACAGTTTTATTGAAAATTATTGTTTTTTTAGTTTTCAACTATTATAATTTGGCATTAAAAATGTATCTTTTTCAGTATAAAAATTCAACTATTTGGTAGAAAGTTTATGAAATTTGTTGAAAAAGCAAGTGCTTGGTTAAAAATGTATGTATTTTGTTGGAGATTGGTCCTTTTTGGTATACAATTATTTTTCTTGGTTGAAAGTTCAAGTATTCGACTAAAAATTTATATATTTTGTTAAAAATACGTCGTTTTTAGTAGAAGATTAATCTTTGTGGTTGAAAGTTTATCTTTTTCGTTGTGAATTCAATTATTTCCTTTAAAATGCAACTGCTTTGTAGGTTATACAGGTTTCTAGTTCCAATAATTTTTTAATTTAAACTAAATGATAAAGCGAATCGACATAGCGCTCTAAAATATTTTCAGTTTGATTTATTTTATTCGTATATTTTAAACTTTTGATAAAGTGCATAGTAATAGCATCTTTTCCAAATGAAAAACCTCTGCTCATTATTTAGTCGACTTGAATCAAATAAAATATATTAAATTTTTTTTATACATAAGAGAAAAATGTTCCACGAATTTGATCTCCAAAAGCTCAAAAGAGGAAAAATCCTTTTTTTCACAGAGGAATTGAGTCCATTATCTCGACGATGGTGATAGGAGTGACTTCATTAATAAACTCTAAAATTAAAAGATAAAAATGCTTCTCTTATGTTGACGAAAGTGATGGCATTATTTCCTTAAGCCAGTGCACTTTACTCGTTTTTTTCATGAAGTTAAATTCTCCTCGCCAAGTTTCTGGGCAGAGAATAGCTAAATTACGCAAACCGGTTCACAATAGCTTATTCTTAAGATGAGAAGGAAAGGCTCTACGGGGAAAAGGATTGACCGATTTCTCGTGTCACTTTGCCAGTTCTCCACTTTCCTGAATACCGGCCATAAAAATACGGAACAAGGTCCAGGTTTTACGGCGAAATCAAACTCTAGAGTCGTTAGCGCGCTCGTCTATTAATATGTTTCCAACATCCAGGGAAGAAAAAGATGCCGTGATGTTTTAAGTACGCGTTATAAACTTCACGTGATCGAAGGTGAAAGCTAGAAACTTTAATTCTTGATAGTTATCGATGCATTAAATTGCAACTTGAAAATCGAAACTTTTATTTTATTCGTTCCCTTATTAATAGTAACATGAAATTAGATAGTTTTGGGATTATATTAGTTATTATATAAAGTATTAAATAATTAGTTAATTTAATAATAAAATTGATCTATTTCTACAACGCATTGCATTAATGGAATAAAATTAGTTAAATAATTCCCAACCATATCGAATTTCTCAAAGCGAATAATTCTCGGCAAGTTTCATATACTGATAAAGTTTTCTATATCCTCTTCACACTATTTGAGCGAGAAAAAAAGACTAAATGAAATTACACGTTGAAAATATCGAGTTCAAAAAGGATATCACGCGAACCATTTGGATCATCCTCTTCATATCACCCTTGGCTCTTCCTTTCCTCTACATACATCCCTCGGCCAATTACCGAAACTTTCATAATTGCCATGGCAAAGCTTCATTTAAAACTGTATTAAAACTTTAATTTTTCAGCGTACGGAAATCGAGTAATTGGAGTCGTTCGTTGCATGTCGCGCATTCTCACGCGATATCAGTAAGAAAGTTTTTTTACCCAAGCAGCCGAGGAGAGGTCTTTGGAAAAAATTCCAGGTGGGCAAGATAATCCCAGAGAAAAGTTTTGCTAAAAATTAGTCTTTATCTTATTCGAAACTCATATTTTACTGTTTATTCCGACAGTTTCATTTTACTCTTGGCTTTCTTCTCTTAACTTTTTAAAATCTTATTAAAAATAAAAATTCATTTTATAAATGAGGAACAGATTAAAAAAATTCTTTTATATTATTCTTATCTGTTCCTTTTCCTTTGTCTCACAGATGCAAGGGGATTGTAATGTTTTCCCGCTTATTTGTGAGACCTTTCCATTTTGTCGGCAGCTTCCCGGCCGATATCCGCTGGTGAAACATTGCATAAAGAGAAGAAGGTTCTCGGAATTCCTATTCATATTTTCACAATGCACAAGAGTCGCTAGATGATTTATACACACGGGTGCAAGGGAGGTTCTCGTTAGACTAGATGGCGTGTACCATACAGTGTGTGTAACTAAGCTATACTATATTATCGGATCTCACCCTTTCCTTTCTTCTATATTTCTCTATTGTGTCCTTTTCGTTGCGCATACTCTGTGGGTTCGTGAGGACGAATCACGCATTCGGCCAAAATGGCCGAGTTCCAACTATATCTTACGCCCTATCTAATTATTCACTGTTTTATAGAGACAGCTCTGAAGACCTGGTAGTGTTTGGTAGTTACTTGCTTATTCGTTCGAATGATTTTCGTCGTCGATAAAAAACAGTAATACCCAGTGGTATGCCGAAAAAAACGCTAAAATGTAATTTTTTTTGTCGTTTAGTCCATAATAATTATTAAGTATCCGCAAATAATAAACGAAACGATGAAGGCTTTTTATGACCATAAAGTTATGTGCTTTTCTTCAAATCTTTTTTAAATTTAAAAAGATATATATATATATAATTAAAAACTAAAAGTTAACAACCACCGCAGGGTCCCACTGGGAGCAACTCTCATCTAAAAAATGACATCGGCTCCCAGTAGGACTGCGGTAAATACCATTCATGGCCACGTCTCACAACCGTGAGATGGGTGGTCACAGGACACGATGAAATCACAACAACAGGTCAGCGAAACTTTCGTGTGTTTTGAGGACACGAAGCGACCCAAGAATGACAGCTTTCTGCTTCCTTCCGTGTGAGTCAAATTTTCGACATATGCTGAAAAGAAAACAGATACAATGTTATGCGATAGAGGAAATTGAATTCATTGTGTTTCTCGAAATAAACCTTCTGCAATTGGAGCAGATTTCCAACTACCGCGTCTTTGCAGAGTCCTCGTATCAGCTCCAGCATTGGCTAGCAAAGTAGCCAACGTGTACAACGGTGTCTAATTCGGGTTCCACCAAGCCCAAAAAAGTTGCGATCTCTTTTGGCATCCCACTGAATTTATTTTTCCCGACGGCTTATGCAGTGCAACGTCCTTTTTGAGAATTTGGAAAGAAATGATTCGTTGGCACATCTGTTTGACGCAGAGCCGAGTACTTTTTGATGTAACCAATAAGCGGATCATCAATCTCGAATGAGCTTGCGACCTTTGTTTTGGTTATCGATATTATCAAAAGTAGCAAACGACCTTGTTCTTGAATGTCGTTCACCAAGATATTAGGCCATTCTCCCCCTTTACAACCCCCAGTCACACTGAAGATCATCGGGACCTGGAAATTGTAAATATTTATGTATCATTCGTCAGTGACTTATTATACGTATTGTTTCATTCATTGAGTTTATTTTTATTATTAGCTCCAGAATTTCGATAAGGACCTAGATTATAACATTCAGTTTTTACCTTTGTAAATAAATGAAGATCATCTGGCGCTTCCTGCGAGAATCTTTTGACGTTCTGTCCCTCGAAAACTTTGGATTTTTTCGGCATATATCCAATGCTTTTTATTTCCAAAAAGGCGATCACTTTCGGGTATTTTTCGATATCGGTGTTGTCGTGGGATGTTTTCCATTCTTCGAACTTTTTATAAGTAGCTTCATATCGCTCCTTTGATTTTAGCGGCAATGCCCCTTTGCCGGCTTCTTTGGCTTTTTCCTCAATTTCGAGAGGCGTGACATTTTCTTGTTCCGTAACTTCTGTATCACTTTCTTTGCGAACCGAATTCATTTTATTGAAATGGACAATGATATTGACAGTAGACAAGAGATTGGAGTAGTCACTTGAAGTTGGATGCAGCGCTCGTGGGATCACGATGGAGATGGAGCGAGAGAGAGAACGATCGCGTCACAATAGAGAGATTCTGCTTTCAACCAATCGCGAGCCGTTTTATTTCTTTTTATCCCGCTACGTCATAACTTTTTATTCCCAGGGAGGAAAAGAGAACTCGGCTGCATTCTGCCACTTTCGCTTCGCTCTACAGGCATTGAAAATCGATCTTTCGATGAAGGTATGATGACAATACGATGATAACTCGGAAACCAATGAAGAGTTTATTATGTTTGGTATCATTTTGTGACTTGTATTTCAGTTTTCGATTTCATAGGTGTTGATTACCGTATATTCATTTTCAATAATGTTATATTATTTATGAGAATTGTTCAAATAATATTTTTCTCCGATAAAACTTTTCCTTGAAGAAGTATTATTCCCTAGCAGATTCACTGATTGAGAACTGAGAATAAGCGTAACTTCGAAAAATATTATTGTCCAAAGAAACAAAAAATCTACACACACCGCATTCTATCATATTCAGCAGACCTTCTACGTTAAGGAGTTAAAAATGAAAAGTGAATTCTTTTTTACATTAGAATTTTCCGAATAACAAAATATATAAAATAATATCAAAAATTGATTGAAAATAGTTTTTTTCTATGACTAAAATTCTCATAGTAGATTGTTATTTGATCGACTTCGTTTTTTGCAGTCAGCTAAGATATTTAATCAACCATTCATAAACACAAATTTCTATTTGAAAATTCTAAGTAATAAAGTGTTTTTTCAATTTGTTATTTCGATTTAGAATATAAAACATAATTTGAAAATCAGACATTTAGTATGGTGCACTAAGAACATTGAATAATTTTGATTCGTTGAATTGAAATCAGTATAAAGAGACATCAGAACAGGAAAGTCACTTCGGACTTCGATCAATGTGGCTTGGATGCTCAGCAATTGGATCAACACTATTTGGTTCAACTTAAATTAGGAGGCCTTCATTACTCTGTCTACACGATATACAAATTTTAAAACTTTAAAAGTGTCCTAAATCTCCGCAGGATACCAATGGATTTCTAGAAAATTTGAAGACAAAATTTATTTCATTTAATTTATTTATTCAAGCAACGAACAGGTAGCTCAATTATAAATCCAAGCAACAAGGAGTATTCAATTACAAGTTAATCTCAATCTAACCTTAATCTCAACCTTATCTGAACTTAGTCAATTATTTTATTTTTGTGAGTTTTCAATCATTTCTAGAGATCTATAGCTAATTGAAATATTTTAAAGGAATTGCAAAGTAGGGAAAAAATTCCAAGAAATTGTGTGAAACCGTCAATTAGTTCGAAGGATTTGCGACATTTTAAACGATTGCGAAAGATTTTGAGCTTATTTTTAAGGGATTTCTAAAGTATTTCATGAAATTTCATCAGAATTAGAGAATTTTATTGAACCTACGAGGATTTAGTCATATTCACTAGATATGTAACATGTAACCAATCAGGCTTTTAAGCAAAACTTATGCGAGATCTCGTCACTGCGACTTTTCAAGGAAAGATTAATTCGAGTCATATTCTGAAACGCGACACTGTTCATGCTTATTTTCATCCGTTTTTCGCACTCAGATCCTAACTCAACATCAATTCCTGATTTATATATTCCATGAAGAATTGTATTATTCCTCTTAAATATTCCTACGGCATCGCCATTGCATGTTGATATTGCCATCCTTTCTTCGGTTGAAATCGGCTCAACAATTTTATTATCTCCAAACAACAAATGAATTTATTTATTGCTAAAAAAAGTGTATCTTCGAATTCCTTATTGCACGTTTGAATTTGTTTTGAGAATCAGGCAAATAAATCTAAGTTCTTCAAGACCAAATCCCAATCCAAGTAAAGAAGGACGAGTGGCAGGAGGAGCCCTGGACCTGGCAGGAAGAGGAAGCTGGGCAGGAGTAGAAGACCTGACTGTAGAATTAGGTCTGGCATGAAGAAATATTATTCATAATTATAATTAATATTCAAGTTTCAAAATTTAATAAATTTTACAATAAACTAGGTTCAGATACCATATTATTAGAACATGTATGGAATAGATATATTGATATAGTAAAATTAATTAATCAAATAAATTAATGGAAGAGACCTTTCAGGAGAATGAGATGCCCGGAACCAGTAGCTCCGCGTGATCAGTCAGACTGTGAACTCAACTCTGCAACAAGAAACAGAAGATTGAATTTTCATTTTTTTTCTCCTCTGGCATATTTATTTGCTTCAGCATATTCATTTTACTGATAGAGGGATGACCTAAGCTCATTTTTTCAACTGGAATCACAGTATTATATGTAGGAGTGTAAAAAGGGATTGTTACATTCTTCCACCAGGGTTGATACAAAATCCCAATTTCAAAGTTCCCAGACTTTTATTGACCAATTTTTTATTTTCCCTGACACTCATTTCTTTTTGTTGAGATATAAAATCAACATTACACATAGCAGGTCTATACTGTTAGACAAAAAACTGTTTCTCAATTTATTTTAAGGACTTTTAACAAATTTGAGGGTTTCTATTAACGTGTCCTTCGCCGTCGCGCTGCCTCTTCGGACCTTGACCGGAGGATGAGTCACAAGGGCAAGAAGGTTTTCACCCTCAGAGGGCGTTTTTTAGTGGTGACATCTAGATCGAGAGGATGTAGAGGGTCGTGGATAACACTCGTCTTTCATAAAGTTCTAGAATCTCCCAAAAATGGATAGAAGACAATGAATAAGGTTAGATCGAAAACCGACCAGAAAACTGGTAGGTATTCTGGAAAGAGTATCAGAGAGCTGATAGAGGTTGTGGACAACCTACCCAATAACTGGTGGTTAAAGTTAGGACCCTACCAGAAAGCTGGAGGACAGAAGGAAAAATTCATGAATTTCGAGGATAATTGCGTCCAGGAACCCGGTGCTGGTCTCTTGTTCTTTCGCTCCCGTGCGCGAGCTTTTATGGCCTCCTCCCCACCTCAGCTAACGCTGGATAGAGCACACTAAAAACTAGACATTCATTTCTATTCGCTATCCAGGATCCTTCTTTGGCAGTTCGGATATGAACACAAATAGTCTATTTTAGTACCAGTTTCTGTCTTGTTTAGTTTGTTAACTTCAGATTGATAAATAATCTGAGATAGCGAACTAAATTGATTCAGAGGGTACATTGTTTCAATTGCTCCAAACTTCCATGTTACAAAAAAAAAGAAAGTAGATGAAAATACCAAGGATCAGAAAGGTTTAGGTTGGAACAGTCCAGCTACGGACTCTACATTTATAAATCTTGAGAGTGCAGATCCGAACTCAGACCCTTTAATTTCTGTGAAGTCCTGATCTACACCCGGACCCTTTCAGTTATTAAAGATTTGAGTCCGCAACCGAGCCTTTCTAACTCTCAAGGTTACGGGTCCGGACCCGAACCCTTCAAGTTCTTAATAGTCAGAACCCGGATCCTTGAAACATACGTATGTGCAGTATAGTTACACAGCACATATTTCTGCGCAGTAAAGTAAGGGGCTGGTTATATATGCACAGTAGAGTTGAATAGCAGTTACAGCTACGCAGTAGAGTAGCATGGCGTGTACGGATGCGCATTAGAGTTCCATGCTACTTAAAGATCTGCAGTAATGTTATAAATGTTTATGCATACGCAGTAGAATTGCATAGCACTTACATCAGCGCAGCAGACTTTCATGGAGCTTACAGATGCGCAGTATAGTTGCAATTTACTTACGGATACGCAGTAAAGTTAGAGGCTACTTATATATGCTCAGTAGAGGTACATGGAACTTGTTGACGTGAAATTAAATAGGGCAGCAAGCGTATCTGCGTATTAGTGTTACGCAAAATTGATGGCTGTGCAGTAGAGGTACATAGGACTTGAACCTGCGCAAACGAGTTTAATGATTTTGACGGATGCACAGTAGAGTTCTATGCCACACACGGATGCTCAGTAATTTTGGACATAGAGAAAATAATGTGCAATATCGATGAAGGTAGGGAGTGTTCGAATCTTGCTTCATCGATACGGCACCGAATGCAAGAGAGCGGCGTGCGCATGAGTGTTGGATGCGGCTCAATGCCGGAAGAGGTTCAGAGTGAAGTTAGAAGAGTATCGTGTGATACGTAAAGTGCGGCTAAACGCGTCCAAATAGGGTGCAACGAATTGATTGAAAATACTGTGCTTTACGTGAATATAAAAACTGTTATTATTATGTATACCTGACCTGGCGATTCCTCAATTATCCAACAACTTGTAACGTTAGGAATTTAAAGTATTTTGAATTGAGTTTATTACATTACTAGTAGTTTCAGGCACGCCCTCACAGAGAGATCAATGTTCACAGGACGATCTGTAAGACCGTGGCCGAGTCAAGTCGACCTGTGAACAATGTGCTCCACGTGAATAGACCTGTGCAACACTACAAGTGATGTTCGATATTTCATTCGAAATTAGCATTTTTAATCTGACAGATGGAATTTCTGCTAGACTTTCCTCTGAGTTATAATATCTTGAGATTTGTTCTTTTTTACATTCAGAAAATACGATTTTTGAAAGGACCACAAAACATATAAAAAAATGAATAAACACAAGTTCTTTGCTTAAAAAATATCTACAAATTTTAGATAGAACACGCACTTTTTCTATTATAAAAAAAAGAGAATGAAAATACATATGTCTCAATATTAATTCACAGATGGAATTGTAATTATATACATATCATGCAATAATAATACATTTTTCAGGGTAGCTGTGAATATTTGAATGAGGAGTCGTTGACAGACGTACAGAAAGTCTATAATATAGTGCTTACGGAGATTCCTCGATGTCTTCTGAAGTCTTCTTTTGAACGTTGCCCCTATCCATGTTTATTTTTATCCGTTTTTGAACGTCATCCCATACCATATATATTCCACAGAGAGTTCTATAATTTCTCTTTATTATTGCAAATACGTCACCATTTAGCGCTGCTAATACAGTTTGTTCTTCGGCGGTCACGGGCAGAACGATTTTTTTTATCTTCTTTCACCTGAATTGGTTTACCGCATGGAAAAATGTATTTCCGAATTTCAAATCGCCGGTTGGGATTCTTATGGGGAATAAGCCGAACAGACATTAGTCCTTCAATATCAAGTCCACTTAGGCATAAAGAAGGAAGACTCGCAGAAGGAGATCTTGACCTGGCACGAAGAGAAAGCTCAATTGTATGTTATGTTACTAATTTTGGACTATTTATTATTCCCACGTACACCCTCATTGACGTACATGGATTTCACCACCTCCCCCTAATCCCGAAAAAGCATCGTAAATTTTGGCTAAATACATTTTACTCGTAATGCTTCTCTTTCACAGACACATGCAAAATGTTTATCAAATTCTACTTGACGAGAAATCTTACACTTTTATGTCAAGATATTGTCACTTGAACTCTATCAAATCTTAGAAAATTTATTTTATACAGTGAATATAATGTTTATAGAAAAGTATAAGAAATGTGCTAAAAGAAATTTGCTATATATTGTTTAATTTTTAGGCCGAAAGTCTCTCACATTACACCATTTCCTATATTCTTATTTAGCAGGGAGATGAATGAATTGCTGAAATAACCCTCAAATTCCTAATTCCGAAGCATTCAACCGCGCGTTCGGTCACCCTCGACAACTCTTCCAAATTTCATTTTCTACATATTTCGTCATGTTTAGTCTGAAATGAATTTATAAGCTTGCTGGAATTAACCTAGAATTCTTTGAAATTCACTATGATTTCTTTGTGATTCCTTAAAATTCTTAGGTTGAAGTGAGTATGTTGATGGTAATATATGCCGGAAGGAAAAATACAAATCGACCCTAATCAACTATTTCGCTAAAAAGTCATACTTTCGGATTTCAAATTCAAGAAATTGTTCGGAAATTCATCTATCTTGTTGAAAATTTAATTTTTTTACTTGTAGCGTTAGGAACTTAAAGTATTTTGAATTGAGTTCAAAACACAACAACAACCTTGTTTGAAAACATGTGCCTAACGTGGCAGCCATCTGCTTCGGCTGCAATTGGTAATCCTATAAGGCGCAAAATATTAAATGTGGTTCGGTTCGAGCTAGAATGCCATTTCGTGTCATTATTTTCCACAACAGTACGGTTGTAGGAAACATTTGTGTTATCCAGTGGTTGTTTGTGGAACTAATTAAATGTCATCAGCTGAAACCATTCGGTAAAGGGCTATATAACGCTTTACTTTTCAGGGGGTGTTGCAGGCTCATAACATGGCGGTTTCGAATCAATTTCTCAAAATTATCAAATAACTTATAACGCAATAAATTGTGAATTTTCCTAATAAAAAGATTCACTTTAATCTAACAGGTGGAATTTCTGCTAGACTTACTTCTAATTTACAGTATCTTGAGATTTGTCCTTTTTTACATTCAGAAAATACGATTTTTGAAAGAACCATAAAAGATAGAAAAAAATTAATATACAAAAGTTCTTTGCTTGAAAAATATCTACAAATTTTTGCCTAATCATTTTTTGACAACATGTATATTTAATCGCACAAATTTCGATTCTCATATAGCCTTTGAAAAATTACTCACAATTATGGACATATTATAATATGATATTCACCAATAAAATTGAGGATAAATGCTAACGATATGGAGAGAACAGAAGAAATCATTATCTTTTTAAAACTAAAGGAAGAACAGTTCAATGTAGTTATAAAAAATTTAATTAACAATATAACTGTTGAATATTCTATGGTCTCTTTCATATTATGTATTGCATCATATAGTCGTTATCTCTTAGATTATAGGCATTAAGGTTGTCTTCAGATATTAACATTCCATTAGAGTCAGCTAAAATTAATATTACAATTTATATGACCTTTTATGTTCTAGAAAAATCCTTCGTTTATAGTGCATCATGGAAAACTTCTATTGAGTGTCTGATTTGACAGACCATTTGAAGCTTTGAAACACCAATATAAATTTTCCAAAAGTATAGGGTCTACCGAACTGATGATTTCATAATTACCGGTTTTTCCCTGGTCAATTGCGAATTTTTCTCAGTAAATCGAAAAAAGTTCAGAAGATTCATGGTATTTCAAAAAAATTCTAATTACCAGAGACTTAGAAATAAAATTAAAATTATCCTATGGGAAGAATTATCATTCTTAATGACATTCCTAGTTAAAAATTCTAAATTTACCTAACTTTTCAAGACGCATTGATTCACCTGTTAAACAAACTTTCATGACCTCCTACAATCTAGCAATACCTATTTATGACTTATCAATGTATATTGTTTAAATTGTTCATATGAGAAAAATCTGTTTAATATTGGTTATAGAACAGTGCTGTATCCAATGAAATTGTTTGAGTCTCCAAGACAAGACAATTAAGCTATTGACGAAACTTCAATGACATTTCATGATCAATTGATAGCCAATAGTGATGTTCATCAAATGTCCTGGACATTAGGTACTCAGAATATTTTTTATTATTTTTTTTATATATTAGGCTTGAGATGTTCCCAGTACTATATATTGAAGCCTTCATGAGAATAATATTATAGTATTACTATTTGTTTGAATATGTAGAATCTTTTTTTTATTCAAACATATGTTAGAGTTTGCCGGATACAGGTAAAGTCAATGAAAAATCATAATTTACCAAATCACCATCAATTTCTTATTAGGAGTTAAATTTGCCCGAATTTTTATATTATCTTCACTCTTCACTTAATCAGAAAAGGCATGTAAGATATTCTAGAAAACTTGATAACCTTGTTTAAAGTGAAATCGTGAGGGTGCAATTCTAAGAGTAACCGTTAATTCATTCCATAGTCGGACACCTTTCACAATAGAAGATCTTTGTAGTTTACATGTTCTATGAGTAGGTTCTTTTTGGCCTGTTCTTTCATGAAGTCGGAAATAGGTAAGTTGATCTCTAACTAATAGATGGAATTAATTAAGAAAGGGCTAGGAGTCTTTATATTTTATTAATACATAAAGTATGTAGCCCATGGAAAATTATCTCCTCTTAACCACAGTTGAAAGGCCAGCTCTCTTCCTATATTAAGTGATATGTTCACATTTTTGTTGAATATATAAGAATCTGACACATATATTAAGCGCATGTTCTTGTTTAAGTTAAGATCATCAGTCATGTCATTATATCGGATGCAACCATAGTCGAAAAAAGGCAATATGAATCTTTTCACCAGAAGAATACGAGTGGAGATAGGCATTGAACTCTTATTTCTATGTGATTGCTGTCGTGTCCATAAAGTTTTCCTACATATCTGAAACACCTGCTGCCTCCATGTAAGAGTGCGATCAACATATAACCCGAGGTTATTGTCACAGTCAAGAAAGGGAATACTTATACCGTTAATACTAAGAGCTGGTGAAGCTTCAATTTTGTCACTAGATGGAGAGGAGGGTGGTCCAAGAATGATTGCCTCAACGTTAGACAAGTTGAGAACAAGTCTGCTTTCTCATGCCCACCGTATTATCGACTCTATGTCTTTTGGTACCAACCTTAGCAGTCAGTGCAATGAGGAAACCAGTCTGGAGATATATATCTTAGAATCATCTGCGGATTTATAATTTGCAGTGTTCTTGTGTTCTTGTGTTCCATAACCGTTGTCTCCTTATTATCAATTGCCATTTTGACAACAGTAGTTACTTCTAGTGAGGCCGTGATAGTGCTATAACGAGCACGGAAGCCGTATAAATGCGCGTCAATTAAATTGTTGGTATTAATATATTCAATCAGCTGTTGATGGACTATTCGTTCTAGAGATTTGAATAAGAAAAAGGATAGAGACATGACGGAAACCATTTACTATGTTAGCGTTAGAGACTTTAGGTACAAGTCAGATTAGCTAAATGGATCATTTTGATGAAAATTCTGTTGTTCCCAACAGCATTAGAATTCAGTTTAAAGAGATTCTTCATGAGTATTTCAGGAGATATGTCTGATCAGAAGACGTTTGAATCATCGAAAATAGTATTGAGCTGTGGCGTGATAGTTGATATTGAATATTTGTAATAAATATTGATAAGGCCATGGTTGGAAGAAAACAGAAAAGAGTGTTGTGCGACAGAACTTTATCCAAATCATACCACCATAAGATGAATTTTAGTACTGGATCGATCGGTGTGGTGAGTGGAATGATGAGGCACAATAAACAGACCGGAAGAGTGTACTACTGTTGTCAAGTATTTCGTTTGTTTTTTGTCTCACTGAGGTTAGTTTTGAAATCACCCATGTGTATAATATAATTATGAATGAGAATATGCGTATTGCGTAATGATCTCTACTTCAAGGTAAGAAAAACTTTCAAAAGCGTCAATAAAGCGCAATATTACGTGAAATACAAAATTGACACTTATGGGATCTTCTTTAGAGACACATAAGTTCAGCTTTGGTAAATCAATTCACCCTCGAAATTCATGACTGATTCTTGTTCTCTGATGAATATCGACCAGTATACTAAAACACAGCGCTAAAGTAAAATTAGGATTCCTAACGAAAATTCCTGCCGCGACGAAAAATAGTACTACAAAGAATAAAAAAAACATGTTATGGAAAATGCTAACTTTTTCACTTTCTTTGTTTAACTATTATTACAAAACTAAATAAATTCAGCAAGCCAAGCTTGCCATGTTTTTATTACTTCAATGCTGAACGTTTCTAAGAACTTGAACGCGTGGATCTGGTAGATACGTGCAAAAAAGAAACGTTCCATCGCAACAAAACCTTTATAATTTCTCATTGATGGATTATTTTTAAGAATTTTTTCCGTAGAAAAGGTATTTTTCTGCCTTTCTGATAAAATATTCTGCTTGCAGTTTTTGTTGCTCGAAATTTGTTGACACCCTATGAGCTGAAATATATGCATGCATTATTCATTAAATGAATCAGGTAAATGTTGTCAACATTTCCTTGAATAGAAAATTATGATGAGTGACTTACTTTAGCAGTCGTAGAGTATCATAAATGAGGTTTTCTATGAATTCAATCAAGAAATTCCAAAAATTGGCTGATCTAAGGTGAGTTGAATCAAAAAAACACAAAAATCTCAACATTTGTTTGAAAAGTTTCCGAGGACCAACGCTGTTAAACAAAAAAGCTTTCAAGTTGGTTGTCGGATGCGGCCCCGCAATGATCAGTTACTTCTCACAGTTTTATTCGATCTTGGGTGACAAACAATGATTAATTTTTAGATCACATTTATTTCCAAAGTAAATTAACGTTGTGCATAAAAGTCATCTACAATTATTTTTTTTAATTCTCAGAGGCGGGCGCGACTTGCCTAAGGGTACTTCCTGGATTTCTTCTGGGATCATCTCTCCAACCCTGCCACTGTGCATTTTTATTTTTGCCCGCCTTTGATAATCAGTTGCTTCTGTTGTATAAATTCCACGAAGAACTGTATTATTTCTCTTAAATATTGCAAATACGTCACCATTTGTTGCTGATAATGCAATTGCTTCTTCGGTTCGCATGAACAAACTTTGTTTTCTCTTCTCCTCTTAATTGAATTGATTTATCGTGTGGAAAAGTGTATCTTCGAATTTCAAATCGCTGGCCTGGATTCGTGTGAGGAAGAAGCCGAACAGATTCATGTTTATTGAGTTCAATTCCAAGCTGGCTTAAAGGAGAATGACTGGCAGGAGGAGACCTGGACCTGGCACAAAGATTAGGCTCAACGGCAGAAGAAGTCCTAATTATAAAGTCAGTCAAGTCAGGAGAAGATATGGACATGAAACGATGAGAAGATTCGACAGGAGAGGACACGACCAGATTTACAGGCGAATGACGTCTGGTAGGAGAATAGTATGGTCGAGAACCAGGAAGACCCGGAATAGGGTCGCCATTAGATGAGCAATCGGACTGTGAGCTCAACTCTGCAACGAGAAAGAGAGTATTGAATTGTTCTTGTGTATCCTTTTCCGGTATATGTTGCTAGAGATGTTAAGTTACTGAATACAGAGCGGAAATATTGATTAAAAAAATCATTTAGTTTCAAGAAAAACAATTTTAAAGAAGACGGTCTCACAGCATGGCAGACGACTTTTCGCTTTCAGGCAGTGATAAATAATAACATTTACATTTTTTGTTCCTGAACCATGAAGATATGAAAATATATGCCTTTTGTTAATGTCTTTAAAAACAGTTTGGTTACAAAAATTCTTTATTTCTGGTCTGTGCCTTCGGCCTGACCATTGAGATTACCCTTCCCCCTCCCTTGCGATTTGGACGTGTGTTACTCTCTCTCTTTCACCCTTACAAACTAGTCTTTCCTCTCTATCGTCCCTACCCCTCCTTACCCCCATCTTTAGATCACACTCTCCCACGGTGGCGGCTAGTCCCGCGCTTTGAGCGAGCCTCAGTGCGCTTTCTTTTCCCAAAGCGGCTGGTATATATATATATATATATATATATATATATAATAAAATTTTTGTATAAAAACATAATAAGTTAATATGTTTATGTGAGAAATATGTCCAGAAAGCGCAGTAAATGGAGCCTCATGAAAAATTCTAATCAAATTCAAATAGTCAAATTTAATTCTACCTTGACGAATGGTTCATCCGGAAATACCTTAAAAATGTATTTTTTATGCGTTTTAAATGTCAAAAAGAAAATTTAAAGTGCGGTGTTACATTATTACACACACGGAGAGTTATATTTTGTCAATGAAAAAAATAATCTGCCAGTTTTGAAGAATTGTAAGTAAGTGGAAAAAATGGGATCATTGAAATTCAATTTACTAGGATTTGTTCGCTATAATGAGAAAACTTCTGTAAATCATGCACAACGTTCTTAAGTCATATAAGATTTTTTGTGAAATCCATAACAAAATGTAGGGAAATAAACCGATTTTTTTTCTAGAGAAAGGGTAATTAGTGCGCGTCTAGCGCGCATAATATTCTAGTATAGTAAATAGTCGTTCATTTAGAGTTTGCTTACGACTATATATTGGATAAATTATGTTTTTCTATTATTTTAAACAATATACCAAGGGTCTTGAATATCTTTAAATAGATAAAGTATGTGTTTAGATTGATCCTGACAACAGAATAATGAATAAGACAATTTTATATTTTTGATTTTATAATTCTATAATGAAATTAAAAGGGAAATAATGGTAATTATTAATCCATGGCATGAATTAGTCCAGCAGGTTAGACCGTGCGTACGCTCTCTTTCTCAAGAAGATGTCAGGAAGAGTCGTGGATCGCCCGCAAAACAAAATTTTTAACTTATGAGTTTTTCTTTGGGACCCTATAAAGTAGACTTTTACGGGTGAAGTTCAAAAAGTAATTTTTGATTTGTATTCTATGGCTCATTTCAAAGAAAAATCTTGAGGGTCAACTCGATACACCTAATATTGACGATTCTGAATAAAATCTACAAAAAAGTTTTGTTTTTTTTCATAGGAAATACGTATTAAGCTTCGTGGGGTTTGCGGGACCACCAAACATGATTATTTTTAACGCATTTATTTTGAGGATTCGAAGAAATTTGGGAGGAGGGCGTGTATGCATGAAAATTCGAAGAAAAATGTATTTCGATTAGTCTATCGCAGATCTTGTTAGTTGCAAACCATCTGCAGAAAAGTATTCTTCTCGTCTGAAAATGAGCAAAAAATTATATTCCCGCCGTTAAAATTTCACGGATAGGAAAGCAAATAACAACGAACATGTAACACCCTGTTCTACCATATTCGCCTCTTTTGTTAGTCCTTCCTTCCACGTTTTCTCCCCAAAACATATGTGACGCGAACGGGTACTGACATTCAGTCCACGTAGGAACCTGTACTTAACTATCCATTAAATACGAGCAACCACCAACCGGCGTACGGAGACCATATCTAGAGAACTGTGCCCTAAGTCTTGTACGCCACGAAAACGATTTAGTTGAAAAGTTGTTTAAATGAGGATCGTTATACCTGCTGGCTGCACCATTCTCGAGAAGAACGAACTAGAGAACTCAGAAGATAAAGTTTATCATGGACGTTTATCTTCACGAATAGGAATTTCCGAAGTTTAGAGGAAAAAGAATTACCTATATTTAAGGATGAAATTTAATTGCAGAAGAGTTCTTAGGATTTTTTGTTTTTATTGAAAGTGGGATAATACGAGGTCTGTTCGGAAAGTATCCGACCTTGTGCTCTAACTTTGTACCTAGTTATGGTATTGCCAAAAACGGGTATTTACCGTTTAGGAGAGATCGTAGTCAACTAGAGTACGCAGTTGCATAAACTTCTAACCATGTACGCGTTGTATTTCAGGATGACGGAACGCACCGAGCGAAGAGTGTGCATTAAATTTGGATAAAACCTTGTCCATTCATGTTCGGATACCCTCGTTATGATTCGAAAAGTCTGTGGTCATAAGTCTATGAGTAATACTCAAATTGAAGAGTGGTTTAGGTGATTTAAAAGTGGTCATACTTTATTGGAATGTGACCCTCGCTTTTGAAGGCAATTTTGAGCCAAAATTTGGCTTGAATTGTGGAAAGAGGGCGACTGGGTTCTTCACTATCACAACGCATCTGGCCATTCAGCATTGCAGCTTATTTAGCAATTTCTGGTGAAACTCGACCTTACACAATTTCGGCAGCCTCCATACAATCATGACCTAGCTCCCGGGTTTTTCTAGCTCTTTCCACAATTGAAGTATCCTCTAAGAGGAAAACGATTTCAACACCTAGAGAAGGTAAAACGGAATGCGACAAAGCAGTTGTTAGCTTTTTTGAAAGGTGACTTTAAGGAGTGTTTTCGAAGGTGAGGGTATCACTGTAAGATGGTTGTGGCTTCCAAAGGGGAGTAATTTAGAGGGAATATCGTCAGTTTTCAGTCTGTCCGTACGTCCTACTTTTTCCTCGGGAGGGGAATAGAAGGTGGGAGAGTACCGGAAGTGAGGGGAAGTAGACGAGGGAGAAAATTCAACTATTTGATTAAAAATTACATTAATTTCAAGCTAAACACGAAATTATTTCGTGAAAATTCATGTAATTTGTTGAAAATTGGTCTTCTTATAGAAAATGAATTTTCCTGGTCAAAAATTAATTGTTATAACTGAAAATTTAGGTATTCCATTTGTGGTTCAAAATTTATCTTTTTGAGTTGAAATCCTAATTGTTTGGTTAAAAATTCACGTATTTTGTTAGAAATTCGTCTAATTTGTTAAGAAATCATTCTTTTTGTTTGAAAATTTATCTCTTCAGTTGAAAATTTAACTGATTTGTTGAAAATTTGTTTTAGTGGTTCAAAGTAGACTTGTTCAACCTAAAAATTTCGGTTGAAAAAATCAACCATTTTGTTAAAAGTTCATCTATTTTGTTGGGAATCTTCAAGTTGTAATATAAGTGGATTAAATTTTCTTCAAGTACATTTTTTTCTTACGCAAGATCACCCCCTTCCCCCGCCCCATCGTCAGAATAAACAACACGATTTATCAAACCCCCTCTTCCCCTTAACTTCCTTACGTAATTTATGTATAATCACTTATAAAGTTTGTTATGACCTTTGTCACTAAAAGCCTTGAAGATAAATTTTGAAACAAACCTATTTTTGTATTGAAATAATTGATCTCCTGGGTGCAAAAATGTCTTGATACCTGAAAGAAAAATCTAATTATGATATTATGTTAATAAAATAGGTTTTAATATAAAAACTGTATTTAAAATCCCATTAAGTGCTGAACAAAAGGTAATACATATTTTTTTAAATCCGTTGGTTATTTTTGAGATGTTGTTAGTGAAAATAGCCCTTCTACTTCCATCAATTTATCCGTAACCGTCTTCAAATTAAAGTGTTCGCAACAAAATGTGACACACACCCGGACGATTGTTCAGAACATTGTATTATAAATTGTTGAGTTTCGGAATGTTCAATTGAACGAATAAAATTTGTTTTGAAATTGTTATCAATATAAAGCTTCCTCTACGAGGAGGCATAATTTTTAAATTTTAATCAAAAATGGCTTTATTCAATTCATAAAATAATCTATATTCAAAATATTACAAGATCAGGATTTTCGTTTTTAAATGTTAATGATCAGGGGAAATGGAAAATCAGTCAGGGAAAAGTCAGGGAATTTCACAAATGAAGTTTTGCGGCCAGCCTGTTATGAGCAGGATGGATCTATTATGTTCTTCATAGTAAGAAAGTGTCTGCTCTGTTGGCTATAATTTCGCGATACATCTGAACGTACCACATTTTGATATCCTGATGAAACTCCTCGTCGCGTTCGTAATTAGACGTTTCGCGCGAGTTGGCGGTACGTTTTGAAATTAATATGACGGGGTTACTGATGGAATGGGAACAGTGCTAGGAATGGTGAGAATTTCACACATCGACGATGTCTTGGGATATGTACTTCGAAATTCAACATAGTCGGATTATTCTCTCTTGCAAATTTGCAACGTACATATTACCACCAACCGCAACTTTAGAGTTAGATACTAACGTCGAGAACTTTCAAGGGACGTGAACTACTCCTATTTTACGAGAAATGTAATACTTTAGGTTTTGTATATACGGTTGGATGCTACTACTAGTATTTTATTCATTTGCTCCTTGCTTCATTATTATGTGACACATTACCCATGTTCCACTCTACCCCGTTTACTATTTTATCCCCTGTGTCATATTACTTCGTGTTTCATATTACCCCGTATTCCATATTACTCCAAATATATCACCCTAACCAAAAACATAGACCCGATGTGCCAAATTACCATTATGTTCCATATTTCCACATGTGCTATGCTGCCCTATTTCATATTACCACATTTTTGCTGTCCCATGTTACCCAAAATTAATACTCTTACCAAAAACATAGACTCCATGTGCCATATTATTCCATGTACCATTTACCATATTACCTCATGTGACATATTACCCTATGTACCATATTTCCCCATATATCATAGTACCCTATGTAATACTACCGCATTTTTTGTTTCCACATTAAAAACATACACACAAATTTGTGACTCTTTCTAGGTTTTTAATAAAAAATAGTAAAATATTGTACTGAACATACTATTCTTGCCATAAACACAGACCCCATTTTGTATATAATTGTGTAAAAGATAGTACAACATTGTACTAAATACGCCTCCCTAACCAGAAACGTAGATCCTGTGTGCCGCATTACCAATGCATTTCAATTTCCATTTCCATTATATGTCCCACATTGCCCCGTTTGCCATATTACACGGTGTTCCATACTACCCATTATTCTATATGACTCCAAATACAGTGTGTTTTTTCATCTTGAGACATTGAAATATCTCAAGAAATACGCATCTTTTATTGCAGATTCAGATTCTCCATTAAAAAATACTTAAGCTTTATTCGATTTCACAAAGATTTTAAAGATTTCGGATACATATAAAAGACTTCACAAAGACTTCAATTATTTGACAAAGATCTCATGAAGATTTAAATAATCTTACAAATAGTATCGAATATTAAAAAAATGTTTGAAATATTTCGCAAAGATTTTTAAAGAATTCACAAAGGTTTCACAAAGTTTCAGAGATTTCACAAAGACTTCTATTATTTCACAAATGTTTCAGATAATTTTCAAAGATTGAACAAAGATTTCAATAATTTCACAGTTATTATAAAATATTTCAAAAATATTTGAAATATTTCTCACAGATTTTACAAAGACTTCACAAGGATTTCCATAATTTCTCAAAGATTTCAAATATTTCGCAAAGATTTCAGATAGATTTCAAAGACTTTCCAAAGACTTTTATTATTTCACAAAGATTTCAGATAGATTTTAAAGATTGAGTAAAGATTTCAATTATTTCCTAATGCTTTCACAAATACTTCAAAGGCATTTTTTTGAGTTTTTAATTTGAAATATTTTAGGGAATTTTAAAGGGTAGCAAAGAATTTTTTTATTAATTTCATTAATTTGAACGAATTTCAGAGCGTTTGAAATATTTTAGGGTGAATAATTTCCTAGAATTTCAGAAGATATGGAACGATTTTACAAGACCTAAAAGATTTTAAGATATTATATAATATTTCCGAGGATTTCAATTATTTTAAGGTTTTTAAAAGCTCTGAAGGTATTTTAATCAGTTTTTCAAGATATCTGTAAATATCGTCATAGAATTTCACGGGACGTGATAATATTTTTGTAGTTTCTAAATTATTTGAAATTATGTTTTGGAATTCACCCTGTATTCTTAATAATTTATCCTGAATTCTTTCAAGATCTTTGGTATTCTTTTAATTTTTTTAATTCACTTGACTTCTTCTAAATTTACTCAATTCCATTAAATTCAATGGATTTTTTGAATTTTTTAAATGTTTTTATTTAATTTATCCTCAGGATGAATTGCCAAATGATCAAAGGATTTGAAATATTTTAAGTTATTTTCTCGAATACCTTGACAGGCGTTTTCAGGGGCTTTAAAATGTTTCAAGGGATTTTAAATGATATAAAAGAATTTGAAATATTTCAGGAAATTTCAAATGATTGAACTCAACCAATTTTTTTGAATGCCCTTTAAATTTTTCTAAACTAATTTCAAACTTACGAAATTCTATTGATTTCTTCATATTTTTTATTTGTTTTCAATTAATTTAATTACTTTCTAAAACCAACTTGATTTTGATGAATTTCATCTCATTCTTTTCATTTATCTTGAACTCCTACAAATTCACTCAAATTTAACTGAATTCAATGGAATTTTTTCGATTAAAATTTTTTTTCGAATGCATCTGAATTTTTTTGAATTATTTTGTAATCATTAGTCACATTTTGGTTATAAAGTAGTAGAGTTTCAAAGATTTGAAGGGATCTAAAATTATTTTTTTGACTTCATCTTGAATTCTTAGGAATTTCATCAAATTCTTTTGAATTCCTTGAATTTTCCTAAGCTTATTTCAAAGTTACCGAACTCAATGAAGTTTTTTCATATTTTGAAATTGTTTTCCATTCATTTGATTTCTTTGATATTCGCCTTGAACTTTTATGAATTTCATTCAATTCTTTTTATTTGCTTTGAATTTCTATAGATTAATTCCAATTTCACGGGAATTGATGGATTTTTTAATATTTTTTAATCTTTTTCCAATTAATTTTAATTATTTTGAATTTTACTTGAAATTTTTTGAAGTCTTATGAATTTATCTTGAGTTTGTTACCCTTTGAGCGCGAAAAAAGTACCAGACATCCCAACCCATAAACCCTAAACCCATAAATCCTAACCTATAAACCCTAAAACCGTAAACCCTAAACCCATAAACCCTAAAGCCATAAATCCTAACCGTTAAACCCTAAACCCATACATCCCAACCCATAAACCCTAAACCCACAAATCCCAACCCATAAACCCTAAAGCCACAAATCCCAACCCATAAACCCTACACCTACAAATCCCAACCTATAAACAACAAAATAAATCTTAAACCCATAAACGTTAACCTATACATCCTGTAGAATACACTCCTAAACTCCTAAGCCACAAATTCCAACCCATAAACCCTAAACTCACAAATCGCGACCCATAAACCCTAAACCCATAAACTCTAAATCCATAAATCCTAACCCATAAACCCTAACCCCACATATTCCATCCCATAAACCCTAAACCCTACACCCATTAACCCTAAACCTTCCAATAATAAAGTATATTTAAAAAATTTTGAAAATCTGTTAGTCAAAGCGGATGATGCATTATGAGACTTTATATAAAAAATTGTTTCAGCATTGGGTTTAGGGTTAACGGGTTTAGTGTTTATGGGTTGGAATTTGTAGGCTTAGTGGGTTGAGGGTTTATGGTTTTACGGTTTGTGGGTCTAGACCTTATGGGTTGAATATTGTGGATTTAGGATTAGGGTTTAGGTTTAGGGTCAATGGGATTAGGGTTTATGGGTTTACGGTTTATGGGTCTAGGGTTTATGGGTTTCGTGTTAGTGGGGTTAGGGCTAATAGATTGAGTATATTTGGCTTAGGGTTTAAAGGTTGGGATTTAGGTTAGTTTTTCAAAAAAATGTGAGCCTCAAGTTCAATGTTCAGGGATTTTGAATAAGGATTCATAAGTTTTCTAAGTAAAAATTTTTTTTTCAAGATTCAGGCGATGTGCGTCTCTTTGAAATTTAATTAGTAACGTTTCCAAAAAAAATTATTCAATTTGGGCAAGATTTGTGACCTCTGGGTGGTTTTGATCAAAATTAGTGCTCTATCCCCAGTGCGCGCCGCCTCTGGTAGACTGTTTAAGGATCAACTTTTGGGTCCGTTGTATAAATTTCCGATGATTCTTCTATTGTTTAATTTTTGCTGCCAATGGCAAGCTTGTAAGCTGGTGTTTAACTCAGGATGGTTTATGATTCCAGGTTGGTTGTTAACTGAAAATGATTTTTGAACTCAAACTGATAAAATTCTAAACTTAAACTCATTTTTCCTTCATAATCGACAGTATTAATGTACGTTGCCCTTCTTCAGATTCACCTATGGGCGAGTGATAATAAAGTAGGGGTAGGCCCTTCCAATACGCGTGCATTATCGGTCATGTAAAAGAGTTGGAAAAGTCTAAATATCTAATTAGAATTGAGGATCTCAGATATGCCCATGTATGGTTAATGATGCAGTGGTCCTGATGCACTATATCCCTTCCTAAGTACCACAGGGGTAAGTTGTTCTAGATAAAGAGGTAAATTTATGTAAGGTAGAGTTAACAATCAGAGATAAAAGATAGTGATATGCTGATATTTGGAGAGTGACTTAGTTTGTCAAGATGCATGGTATCCCTTCTTACATATCGAAGGGTAGGAAGTTCTAGATGTAGTAATAAATGTAGGTAAAGTATAATATTGATTGATTGAAGATTACTAATCAGTTATTAGAGATTGTAGCATGCCCATATTTAGTGAATGACGCAATTGTCAAAACTTGTACGCTTTCTCAGACATCAAGGGGTGGAAGTTCTAGATGTGGTGGGATTTTTGTGTGAGTTAAAACATCCAATCAGCACATATCGAGAGTGCGAATACTCCCAGGTTTAAAGAAACTGTAATAATGTTTGGGTGTAGATTCGAGGAATTGAACTTCCTGTTTGTTTGTATGAAGCGTTTTCTGAATATAGAATAGTTTTGCGATTTGCTTTCGTATCATGCTGATTATCGATGATTGATTTTTCCATGATGAATATTTTAGATTATCGCGAGCATCTGGTATCTGGTGCATGGGAATGCATGATAAAAACGTAAGAATGATACAGATATGTCATTCAGGTTTCAGTATTTTCAGGCGTAGGAGATTGAGAATAAAATAAATGTTTATCGTTATCCTGATGACTGGTTGATTATGTTTATTGATCATAAAATTTCGGAAATGACAGTTTGGTATTGGATTTCATCAAGGTTTTTACAACATTCAAATATAATCTTTCAACTTATTGATATATTATTAAATATGGATGTTCTCTAATTATAATCCACATGTTATAAATAATAATAATTATCAAAGTAGCTGGACGTGACATTATCAAAAAGAAGCAATTTACCAAGTTTTAAAACAAGTCAAGAAATGTTCGCAAATATATTATACGGAAACAGGAGTTCTTATGTGGAAAAAGTGAATGAATGAATGAAAAGACTATTATTATTGATTCCTAATTTGTGAGGTAGTTTATTCCTGTCAGTTGCTGTAAAAATTTAATGTTTTTAGGCGATTTTTAATGTTTTCGAAAGGTGCAAAATATCTTCTTCTTTATTAATTTTTTTCTTTAAAGAGAAAGAACCTATATAGGGTTGTAAAATCTTTCTTCTTCTTTTACTACCACCCCAAAGAACGATCTATATGTATGGTTTCTGTAGGTGGTGCAAAACTCAAGTTCGAACGGTCTATACCCACACGGAACGGCCCTCATAAAAACGTTGATCCTTTTATCGCTGACGTCCTTACTCTCGCGTGTGGATTTCCGACAACGCGAAATACTACCTGATATCAATAACGGCCTGTACAACGTCACTGTAAGTGATCTTAGTTTAACCTACCGGGATTACCCATCTAATTTATTGTCCAGTACAAATTTCTTTTGCTGAACGTCTGGGAAACATAAATTGGTATTTATAGGGAAAAATCTTTTTTCGGTCCAATTCTTCAGGACCATTTCTTCAGAATTGTATAATAATTAGTTTTTGATTTTAAGTATTAAATAAATCAATGAGGAAAAATGTACCTCAGCCCGGACTTGAACCGGAATCGCCACTATACATGAGTGGCGCGATAATTTGTAACAACACCCAAGCAGTGGCATTAGAAAATAAATTTAAAAAATAAGGTAATTTTTTTGACAATAGTAGTAGTTGAATTTTCAATTAAAGATTATCAATGTCCAAACAAAGATAAAATTGTTAAAGTTTCTGTTTGAAAATTCAATTTTTAATAACAGAAAAATAGAATTTTTAACAAAGTAGTACGATCTTTAACCAGGTAGTAGACTTTTTAATAAAAAAATAATAATCCTGAACCAAAAATATAATAGTAGACTTTGCAGTGAAAAGGATAAACTTTTATCGAAAAATAGTTTGACTTTGTTATTGGGTTATATTATTTGTGAACTCTGTATTTAGATGCTATACTTTGCAAATGAAATGAATAATTTTAAGTTTTTTAAAGAATTAAGACAAATTATTATTTACATTTATATGATAATTGTTTTAAAAAACTATTATTTTTAAATTCGGTGAAATCTAAAAGGTAATTTGTTAAAGCAATCGATCTGATTACGAAGCGTTATTGTACAATTCTGAATACATAATATCAAAAAAGTCGGTGAATTATGTTTTTTTCTCCTTATAAATACCAAAAAGAAAGTTGTTTTTGAAATAGCATTTCATTGAGATACTATGACTAAAAGATGATCTATATATATATATACTCAATTGTTGAATTTACAAGGCTTGCAAATTTTTTATTGTTCAATTGTTAATTGATGGAAAACTTTTTAGGTCTTCAAATTCGAAAAATTCGACCTAAAAAATTATTATCATTATTACATTTAAAATTGGGATCTATTCTAATATCTGAGTGAATTTCATTTTGCGTAAAAATATTAGAAAATTCCGTTGCGGAAAAATTAGTTTTATTATTTGAGTGGAGGAAGTCTCGCGTGGTTTAAATCTCCGATTGATAGATATTTGACAGACATATCTTATTTTTCTATTTTCAGTGGATTTTTTATCCCTGGATAAGCTGTAAAATTGCATTTTCTTGTAAAATGTTAAATATTGTCCTCTGAAGTAATTTTTCTACGCGCCTCAGTAAAAAATAAAAGCAGAGAAAATTTAAAATAGGTGTCATGTACCTATATTTTTTAATTTAAGGTTCCCTAATTTATTTATTTTCGGTAGTTTTAAAAAAAAAGAACAAAAATGTCGTGAAAAAATCCTGGTCATAGCTACAAAGCAGGTGCTGAAATTCAAAATTCAAAATTATTCAAAATAGGCGCCCAGCGCCTACGAGGAAGGGTTTTGTAGGTTTTGGTCCTTATATTTTGGGCCCTTTGTCAATTTTGGTCCCTGTGTGAATTTTGGGCTTCATGTCATTTTTCAGCCACACATCTTTTTCGGCTCCTATGTTTTTTTGGGCCTTATGTAAATTTAGGCCCCATTTTTATTGTGGGCCCAACACTAATTGAGGGTCGAGTGACGGACAACTTTGAACGAAGCAACTTTGCACGTGGCCAACTGTGCACGTCGATGACCGGACGGACAACTGTGCACGTCCATCTGTGCACGTCCAAGTCCAAAGGAGCCCATATGTGCACGTCGAAATTTCGACGGGTACAGTTTTTCAAGTACTATCTGCGCACGTGCACAGTTGTCCAAGTACCATCTGTGCGCGTGCACAGTTTTCCAAGTGACAACTGTGCACGTGTTCAGTTGGTAGTTGGACAACTGTGCATGTCGAAATTTTAACGTGCACAGATGGGCTCCTGTGGGCTTAGACGTGCACAAATGTCACATTCCTAACTGTGCACGTGCACAGTTGTCCCTTGTTCAACTGTGTACGTTCATAGATGGAACTTGCCTAACTGTGCACGTGCACAGGTGTCACTTGCCAACTGTGCACATTTATGTCCTTACGTAAAGGTTTATACGAGGGTGGTCCTTTATATCTACGTATAATAAATTTTTAGCAGTTAGAAGTATTCAATCCTGGTGGAATAGAGCCTACTAACGTTTTTAAAGTTTGTTTAAAAATATTTTAAAGATTGTTTTTATGAAAAAATGCATACCAAATTATTATATTATATAAGAATTCAAGGAATTTAGAAAATTCAGGGAATTTAGAAAATTCAAGGAATTCAGAGAATTCAATGAATTCAGAGAATTCAAGGAATTCAGAAAATTCAAGGATTTCCGGGAATTCAAGGAAATCAGAGAATTCAAGAAATTCCGAGAATTCAATCAATTCAGAGAATCCAAGGAATCTGGAGAATTCAGAGAATTCAAGGAATTCACAAAATTTAAGGAATTCAGAGAATTCAAGGAAGTCAGAGAATTCAAGGAATTCAGCAAATTTAAGGAATTCGATGAATTCAAGGAATTTAAGGAATTCAAAGAATTCAACGCATTCAATGAATTCAGAGAATTCAAGAAATTCAGAGAATTCCAGCAATTCAGAGAATTCAAGGAATCCAGAGAATTCAGGGAATTCAAGGAATTCAGAGAATTTAAGGAATTCAGAGAATTTAAGGAATTCAGAGAATTCAAGGAATTCAGAGAATTTAAGGAATTCAGAGAATTCAAGGAATTCAGAGAATTCAAGAAATCCCAAAAATTTAAGAAATTCCGAAAATTCACGGAATCCAGAGAATTCAAGGAATTCAGGGAATTCAAGAAATTCAGAGAATTCAAGGAGCGATAATTATTTCGATTCATGTATTTTTACTATCACTTTCAATGTAAGTTGCTACTAAAGGTATTATCTCTTTGTTTGTCATGACTGGGTTTCTCAATACACGGCGTAAAATAAAATGTAATTCAGTAAAAGGAAAAGTTAAAAAACTAGGGGTAGGGGATTATATAGATTCGGATCACTTTACTATAATAATTAGCCTAAAAGAATAAAGGAGTAATAACAATAAGGATGAAAAGAAAGTTAAAATACAAACACCAGGAAGAGGGGATTGGTGAATAGAAGAGAAACAAAACAATAAGGGATATAAAAAGAGTATTCTAGCAAACAAGCAAAAAATAAATTAGTAAAGGAGGGGGTAGAACTGGAAGGGATGAGGAATGTAAAGACAAGAAGGAAGTAAGAAAGGAATTCAGATATGGAGAAAAGAAAAAAATAGTGAAAAAGAATATAAGAGAATAAAGGAGTTTAATCAGAAGTGTCATAAAAAGAGAAGGAAAATAAAAGGTTGGACTAAAAGGCGGAGAAGGCTATAACGGAAGGAGAGGTTTGGAAGGTAGTCAATAGAGGGAGAAAAATAAGGAAAAGAGTAAAACAGGATATTGAGATAGTGAAATGGAAAACATATTTTATGGATCTGCTAGGAGGGATAGAGAGGAAAGCGAGAAAGGCGAGATAAGGAGAAAAAGATGGTATGGAAAGAAAAGACGAAGATGTCATAACAAGGGAAGAAATATTCAAGGTGTTAGGAATAATAAACGACGGAACAGCACCTGTTATAGATGAGGTTTCAAATAAAGTATGGAATTATATGGCAGGGGAGAGAAGAGGGAATAGTCACGGCTAATATACAATAGAGTATGGAGAGGAGGATAAGGTTTGATAAAGAGAGTATCGAAAGTTTTCAGAGAGACAGAGAGTAGGGTAACTTAGAAGAAGAAATGAAGAGAAAAGGATAAGGATGAGTTAGGATGCGAAAGGAAAGATATATACACTGGGATATGCGGACGAAATAGTGTTAATGGCGAGAAATGAAAAGGGTTGTTTAGAAGAGGAGGGAAAAATGGACTGAGAGATGGAAGGGACTAAAGTTAGAAGAACTGGAGGAGTTTAAATAATAGGGATATACCTTGCAAACAAATTGAGATAATAGGGCTAATATAAGAGAAAGGATAAAAAAGCGGAAGGGGTAATGAAACAGATATAGAGTATACGAGAAAGAAGGTTTATAACTATGGAGCAGATATGTGGAAAGGAAGGAAAGGGAAGAGATTGAGTAGTTACAAGAAAGTTATTCACGGTGGAAAAGAAAGAGATAGTTTAAGGACTAGAGGAGGAAAGGAAGAGGAGATAGATGAGAGAAGGAAGGAAATGGAAGAGATTAAGTAGTTAAAAGGAAGTTATTCAAGGTGGAAATCAACGGGATAGTTTAAGTACTAGAGGAGGAAAGGAAGAGGAGATAGAGGAGAGAAGGAAGGAAATGGAAGAGATTAAGCAGATACAAGAAGGTTATTCAAAGGTGGAAATCAAAAGGATAGTTTTAGTACTAGAGGAGAAAAGGAAGAGGAGATAGAGGAGGAAAGGGAGGAAAGGGAGGAAAGGGAAGAGATCGAGTAGTTACAAGAAAGTTATTCAAGGTGGAAAACAAAGGGATAGTTCAAGTTCTAGAGGAGGAAAGGAAGAGGAGATAGAGGAAAGGTGTTTGAAAGAAATATAAGAAATGAGAGGAAGGGTACTAGAATGATCGAAATGGGCAAAAGAAAGAAGGTAGATTTTTAGGGCTAGAGATGCAGGCAAGGGGGCTGGAGTAAACTTTGAAGAATTGGAAAGTAGGGATAGGGAAAGGCAATTATTAGAAAGATGGGAGATGATTGAGAAATCAAAATATAATAAATGGTATATATATATATATATATATATATTGCAAGAAAAATATATTAATACTTCAACTTTAAAAAAATAAAATTGACTTCAAATTAGAACTTACCAACAAGATTAACCAAAAAAGCGAATGCAAGAAGCATATTGCGAATGAGAATTTTAATTTTCTCCTGATATTACGTGCGTCGTAACGCACAAGTTTGGAATTTATTAAATACTATTTATACTCGAATTAAAAATGATTACGAGACTACAAAGTACTGGTGAAATCATACATTTCATTAAAATTTACAATGTGTGCAGACTTCGTAGCAGGTGCAATAAAATATCTTTTAGTCAAGATAAATGTATGAAATTCATAAACAGTCGTTAACATAACCGGTGTTGTATTTTTCTTTTTATAGCATAGCAATCCTTTTTCGAAAAATCTATAAAGTTGGTTATAAATAAAAATAAAAAAATTAATTTTCGGTGACGAAAACTGAGAAAGCAATGAGGATTGATTGTGTTTCATATTTAACCACGAATTGGCAAAATTGAAGTCGTAAAAGCAAAAGAATTTTGAAATAAAAAGTAAGGATATCCAGGGATTACAAATGTTGTATCGTATTTCAAGATATTACAAATCTCTCATAAACGGAAATTTCTCGAATAAATTTTTATAAAAAAATATTTAGACATTTGTGTTAAGTTACAATCTGAAAGATGGCGTGTTAACAATTATTATTAGTGCATTTAAAATTGATAACCATTCTTTTCCTATTTTGAATTTTCAAACTTTTTGGCGCGCTCACTAGAGGTCACTACGCTTTTGTACGTCCACTCTTGTCACTAAGGGTGGTGCTTCTATTTACTTCTTGCACACTCTATGGCTTAATCACTGCTTCTGGTTTGTTTCAATCAGCTGGTTGATTATTATTGTCCGTCGTCGTTTTTAACTACTCCTAAAACGCTTTGGTTTTACTAAAAATTATTTTGACTTTTCATAACATAATGACATTTTATACCAGGATCCCGACCGTAATAATTCGCCATATTGTGATGAGTTCTTTGTAATTCAAATTGCTCATTTACAGTCTGCGAATCAACAATCAGAACCATTTGCTCTTCGAAAGCCACAATATCAGGCTTTCTGAGCCCTTTATCAGTTTTTATGAGTGGTTCTTCTCTAACCACAAAGCCTTGATTTTGATACGACTTGCGTCAGATCTGGAGCATCGTTGTACTACGTGATTCAAAGTTTCTGTTGCATTGCAACCTGCTCTGCAACTTCTATCTTTGAATCTTTCTCTAGCGGTTCTGGATCGTGTTGGAATGACACTAATGCGAAATCGACATGAGTTTATGAAATCTTTTCCACTCAGAAAGCTGGTTCCATCTTGAATCCACATGTGTTGACCTGGCGTTTCTTTAGAATGAGTGAGGCCTCCACCATCCACAGATTTGTGAAGCTTGTCGGCTCACCGCACCGTTGATTAATGTCCTCATGTGAGTTGAAGATAATTTCATTTTCCATAATCCCCTGATTGCATAGATCGATTTCCTTTCAAAGGAATCTGTGTATAGCTGGATTGATTTTGTTTTTTACTATGTTCAGTCTCTCTCTACGTAATAATGGCGCCATCCATCTAGTCGTCGGAATTTGTAACCTTCCTTCCGTTCGAAGAGTTGTTGTTGCGGTCCAAGAGGACCTCTTGTAAGGTCTTCCATGCCCTTTTATAGGATTTCTTTAAAAAACGATCTTCTTTCATCCTGCTGATGTGAAGGGAATTCCAAGGTATATCCGTGCATTCATTATTTTCATTACTCTTAGTTTTCTCTGGTCTACCTTGAAACCAACTCTGAAACTCTTATCAATATTTTTTGATAAATCACACCTAGTAAGAAACCCACCCAGACGATCCAGCAACATTTGTAGTGAAGATGTTAAACATGGGTAATGACACAGGATCTACCTGTCGCACACCTCTTCTCGGGTAGTTTTTATCTGAGGCTCATCCTTGTCCCTGGAGAATTGTAAAACCTTTACGATATACATTATTTATGTGATTAACGAATTGTGCTACTATACCAAAGGAGCGTAAGGCTTCTATTAGCGCCAGATTTGAGACAGAAGGAAATGCGTTTGCGACATCTACGGATACAATATTCTGTGGTTTGAAATTTTCATGGCATTGTTTCAATATAAAGTCTAGTTGAAAGATGTTGTCTCAACATCTGTCAACTTTACTTCTAAATCCTCTTTGTCTTTGGTCAATTGTAATCACTTGTTCCAATCTATTGGCAAGGATTCTATATAATCCTCTTACAATCACTGATGGTATCGTCATTGGCCTATATGTGTCTGGTTCTTTCTCATATTCTTTCTCTGGAATAAATATGTTTCTAGATGCTAAAAGCCCTTCTGGAAGTTTTTCGGTCCAAATGATCAGATTGAGGATATATAGAAGTACCCCTTTTGGGATCTTTCCATAATCCTGCCCTGATAAGCCATCTGGTCCCGGAGCTGATTTTGTTTTTACTTTGGTCTTTTCCATTGAAGCGGGGTCGCTATTTCCCGAACGAGTAAACAGTCACGAAAGGCTAATCTTCCTCCGCACTTGGGTTACCGAGTAGGGTGGCATGAAAACCCTCATTCATCCAACCACTATCGTGGTGAGCATAAAGAGAATTTCTAAGTTGCTAGCGCCTAGGTTTGAAACTGAGGCAGCGAAAAGCCAACATTTTTATGGAAGACATCAAAGCTACTTATGACAGTTATTGCCGAACTACAAGAGTCCAAAAGGCTGGAAAGACACACGGGTGGAATAGGAAACTCGAAAGCTTCGCAGAAAAACCAGAGAGAGGTTCAGACGTGCCTGTTCTAGTAAAACGAAGAAAATATGGACCTCATTCACAACGATGAGGGATGAATACAGGGGTGCAATACGTAAGTCAAAGCAAGAGAGCTGGACCAACTTTTGCACAGACATCGAGAAGGGAGCTGAGGCGGCTAGACTAGATAAGCTGCTTTCCCTAAATCCGGACGCTATTCTCGGCACTCTGAAATTGCCCGGCTTTTCAAGATTTGGAGAAAAGGGGGTGACACTTCAAAGGCAACCAAAGTTGCCTGCAGCTCTCCTGGTCCCGAAACGGCAGCTAGCCACCGAGATTGTCACCCCCGGCAGAGTCAGGTGGGCCCTGAAGGTCGGGACATGTCTAGGCGGCATGGACGGCTACGAGAGTAGTCTTTATTTCGAAAGCAGGTAGGATCGGTTATACCTTACCCAAGAATTTCGGTCCCATCAGCCTGACATGTTTTCTACTGAAAACGGTGGAAAGACTTGTGGATTGATATATCCGCGATAAGGTCTTTCCATCTGGAGGAGAAAGGCCTCACAATTGGAACTTTAATGGACATCGAAGGATCCTTCAATAACACCTCTGGAGAGGTGATCAGGGAGGCGATGATCACATATGGTGTCTGTTGCAGTCGTGGAATGGACTGCTTCATCTACTCTCGAGTTCGGGCCACCACGTCATAGGCTATGCGGACGATATACTGGTTATCGTGCGCGGCCAACATCTGAATGCGCTCTCCGGAGCAATGCAGCAAGCACTGATGATAGTGGATCCATAGTGTGAGAAAACTGGACTATCCGTCAATCCGAGTAATAAAGACACGGTTGTTTTTACCAGAATGTATAAGTGGGGAACCACGAGTACACTGAACCTTGAAGGACAACAACTGGAAATGAAAGAACGAGCTAAATATGTAGGAGTCATTCTGAATAAGAAGCTGTCATGGAACGAGCTTCTGAAAAACAAGTGCAAGGAGCTAGTAGCGACTCTAAGGCAATTTGGATGATTTACTTTTGCCATGTCTCAATTTGGAAGATTTGAAATTCGAAACTCCTGACTCTTCATCTTCAAGGTCATCACAATTTAAGAATTTTTATTTATACATCTTTCAAAACTAAATAGTTTTTAATTAAGAATCTTAAAAATTAAAGAGTTCTAAATTGTAAATCTTTAAAATTCAAGAACTTGTAGATCTTCATTGTAGATGATGAATCAACTTCATTGTAGATCTTCAAAATTGAACTACATAGTTTTAAAAATATTTAAATTGACATACCTTCAAAATATAAATCTTCAAAATTAAATAAATTTCATATCGTTAAGATTGAAGAATTTGAATTCTAAATCTTCAAAATTGTAAAAATTTGAATTGTGAATCTTTAAAATTGAAGATTCTTCAATTTAAAAAATTTACAATTAAAGCATAATGCGAGTTTTGAGTTTTACAATTGAAAACGCTGTCATTTGAATGATTTGCATTGAATAAATTTTCCATTTTAATTTTCAAAATTGATCTATCAAAAAAAATTGTTCCAAATTACATATAACTTTAAAATATAATTTTTGAAATTGGAATAATTTGTAATTCCAAATGTTGAACATTCAAAAATTGTCAATTGTAACTCTTTAAAATTGCAGAACTTTGAATTGCAAACCCTTTAAAATTGAAGAATAGGTAATTTTGAAATGTAAAAATTGCAAAAACAAATTATTATCAATATTAATAACTGGCAATGTTTCACAATAATTAAAATTTCACAATTGAATAATAGTATCGAAATTTTGGTATACGTAGCCATGATATATAATTAATTAAAATTATCGGAATGCTGTTAAGTAATAAAGTACATTTATTTAGTCTAATTAAATGTGAATCAAATATTCTATTAAATTATTATATTTTTAATTATTCCAGTATACAGCTCTCCGGGAGTACAGTATTGTTTTTTTTTTCATTTCTCACAGTTTGGCCGCAAATGTTCGTTGAAATTACAGAAAATTAATAATAAATATAAAGTTTATTCTTTTAAAATAAATCGGAATCAAATAAACAAATAAAAATTACAACTAGATAAGAAACAAAAATGAAATTGTACATGATGAACAAAAAAGTTTTCTACCGTAGGATTTGATATAAAAATGTTTGATAAAATTATAGAAGCATATGTCCCCCAATATCTTTACATTAAAGATAGGAAAACATAAGAGAAATTTTTCCTATTTCATGGAGAAGAAAGTCCAGAAATTTAGAACAGGGAAAACCTGAGAGACACAAAGAATTTTCAATAAACTGAAGTTGAAGTTAATTTTTTTTTCTTAAAAATAAAACTTCAGGCTGAAGAATTATTGAAAAAAAGTGTCACAAGGTGAAGAGATGCAAAACTGCGTCACCATGCGATATAGAAGAAACACTTCACTCATGCATAGTGGTGTTCCTGGTTCAAATACTGGTTGAGGCCGATTTTTTTTTATTCCTCCAAAAATAATAGATCACTAATTGACACTATTGTATATTATCGTAACAAAATTAGGAAAAAAACAAAATTTATCCTGTTGTTATTTTCAGATCTTCAACTTCTTTTCGGTACAATTTTTGATTCGCTACAGCCACGCATCTGCGATATAATTAACTGTCTTTGCTCTTCTGTTTCAGTTCTTATTACTTGATTGGGTGGATGAGAAGCTCCAACTATAATTCCGTCAATATTTTTGTGCACCAAAAATTCTATGCCATTCGCAGTAGCAGCATACGTTTTAAGATAATAACGCCCATCAGAGGGCCCGATGCGTAGTGGACGCTCATTTCCATTTAACTTATAAACATCGAGTAGGCGTCTATACTCATCTCGATGAAACATGAACTGTAAATTTGTACCTATGATATCAATTTGAAAAAATTTATCGTACTCTCCTTCTTTGTCAGCAATTTCCTGAACATCGTTATTGAATGTACGACCCGAGCTTATCCTTCCTCCTGCACGAAGAGTAACGTTTTCCACGTGGAAATTTTCCTCCGGTACGTGCATGATGAGTGTTGGTTTAGGGTTAGGATTTACGGGAACTCGCGGTGCATAACGAAACTTAGCGTTCAATCCTGCAAAAAAAGAGCTGTTTTCTTTAGTTGATTCAACATAATATTTAATTGAGTGAACAACATGGACTTCCGGTTTGGCGAGGCTAGCAAGTAGACGTGGGCGAGGTGCCAGAACGAGTTTCAGAGAGTGTTTGAGAGGAAAAGTGCGAGAGAAGGTGATAAAAAGGTAAAGACTTGTGCTTGGGACTAGTGGAAGCGAACGCGAGGAAGGAGGTGAAGCAGGGGAGATAAAAAGTGACTGGAAAAAGTAGCACGTGCAAAAGTGAGGTTAAGGTCGGACTGGAAGGATGCAGGAAAAGGACGAAGTGCCAGCGCTGCCTGGTGGTGGAATAGCAAAGGTGAAGGAAGGAGGTTGACTAGAGTGGTAGTGCGAGTGTAGTCGTGCTGGCGCACGACAACAGAGAAGAGAGAAATGAAGGACGAGAAGAAGCAGACAGTGGAGGTGCCTGGAATGCAGTGAAGGAGCTGGAAAAGCAACAGGAAAAATTCTTGGCATGACTGAAGCTAGATTGGGATTTGGAGAGGGCGCAAATGAGAGGGGAAAGGGAGATAAATAGGAGGAGAAGCTTCGAGGAAACTCTGCAGAAAATGGTAGCGAAGTTAGAGCAACTCAGCACGAGGTGTGAGGCAGAGAAGAGCAACAAGGAAAAGCGACAAGTGGGAGAAGTAGGATGCCAAACAGGAGAAGAGGACAAAACGTGGAGGGACATCAGCCGAAGAAGCCTGCATAAAAAAATTGGTTGAACGAAAAGGAAGAGAGAGCGGAAAGGACAAGGAATTTAGAAGAGCTGGGAGTTGGGAAGGAAGAAAATGAACTGATGAACGTGGTGGGACTCTTGTCCGCACATACGATGATCGTGGCAAAAAGGGAGAGGTAAAAGAAAAAAGACGGTGGGATGCAGCTCCAGTTGATTCAGAAGGACTCAAATGAAAGGGAAATGGTCATCCAAGAGTGGTTGAGAAGGGAGAAGGAAAGGATGGAACCTCGGGGGAGGAAATGGACTTGAGATTTATGAAGGCAAGAGTAGGGGAGACGATCTGACAGTGGAGCGAGCAGGAAGAAGAGATGATAGTGACCAGTACAATAACAAAGAAGACAGAAGGAGAACAAAATGGGAGGAGGATTAGCGTGACGGAGCATGGTAGAGAAGGAGAATAAGTGACTGAGTGCTGAAGTGGAAGAAGAAAAAGCAATGATGAAGGACAGTGATAAGTGATAGTGAGAAGGAAAAAGTGCTGCGGCACCAGGTATGAAAAAAGGACGTGTTTAGAGACGCTAAAGAGAATGGAAGAGAGATCATATTTTTGGAAAGTTCATCGCTGTTTGTGAGTATGGGTATAGTTATGTTGTAAGATAGTGTAAGATGAGTTTCTGGATAAGAAGAACTGTTGAAGGGAAGATCAGCTCTTCATGTGATGCTTGATGCTAGGTCATCACGCAGAGAAATGCAACAGGGAATGATAGGAAGGACATGAAAAAAAGAAGGATCAATACTAGAAGAGATAAAAATAGGAGAAGACAGGTGGAACATCGCAAGAATATCTGCGAATATTGAAATAGGCTAGAGAAATTAGAGGAGATAAGAGCAATGATGAAATAAAATAAAACAGAAATAAAGCTGATAATAGGAGGAGATTTTGATGCGAAAACAGAAGATAGAGGAGGAAGGGAATGCAGAGGAGAGTGAGGCACGCAAAAAAGAATTTAGTGAAGGAGGGGGTAGAAGTGGGTTTGATAATGCAATAAGAAGATGATGAAAGTAAGGAAGGGATTAAGCAAATTGAGAAAAGGTAAAAGAAGTCGAAGAGAATATAGGAAAAAAAGAACGAGTATACTCAGATATGTTATAAAAAAGAGAAGAAAAATAAAATACTTTAAGAGGAGGCGGTGAAGGCTTGAAGGGAAGAAGAGGTTTAGAAGGTAGTCAACAGATAAATAAAAATAAGAGAAAGTGTAAACTAGGATATTAGGATGGTAAATTAGTAAAAATATTTTGTGCGTTTGCTAAGAGTGGTAGAGAGGAAAGTGAGAAAAAGAGGAAAAGATGATGCGGTCAGAGACGCGAAAGAGTTGATAATAAAATAAGAAATAGATAAGGTGTTAGGATAAATGCACGATGAGAATGCGCTTGGTATACAAAAGGTACCAAATAAGGTCTGGAGATAAAGGGGGAAGGAACTAAAGGAATGAGCATTGCTAGTGTGCAATGAAGCATGGGAAGGAGAGGGGTAGCCAGAGTTATTGAAAAAAGGTGTAGTCGTATAGGTAGTAAAAGAAGGCCAAGTGGAGGAGTTCGAAAGTTAGACGAGAGTGACGCTAATGCCAACTTTGTGTAAGTTATATGTAATTGTAACATCAGAGAAGTTCAATAAAGAAGTTGAGTAAAGGAAGATAGTGCTACCAAGTCGGCCAGGGTTTAGGAAACGAACAGGGTTGATGTAAAAGTATGTGTCTTAGTCAAGATAGAAAAATGTATGGTGAAAAAATTGAGGATAAGAGAGGGTTTAATAGAGATAGTATAGGAAATTTGCAAAGAGACAGAGAGTAGGGTAACGATAGCAGAGCAAGTAGGAGATAGTTACTGGTTGGAGATAGGAGAAAGACGAGGTTGTCCCCTAAACCCACACAAAGATGATGAGATTTAGAAGATGAGGGGCAAAAAGAAAAGGCTGGAAGATGGAAGGGAGTAAAGCTAGAAGAAGTAGAGGAGGGGAGAAAAAAGTGGCATGGGTAATAAAGCGGATAAAGAGTGAAGGAAGTGAAAGGTTTAAAACAGATTGGAGAAGGACAATGTGGTTATTTGATACGCTGCTATAGCCAGTATTAGGATGTGGAGCAGATGGAGATAAAGGGAAGGGAAAAGATCGAGAGACTACAAGAAAGGGATATAATGTGGAATTGAGGAGTATACTGGAGGAAGCCTGGATATATGGTGAGAGAAGAAGAGCAAAGTAGTAAACTGAGTACTTGAGTAGGAAAGAAGGTGGAAGTTTTAAGGGAAGCTAATGCACGAAAAGGGAAAAGAATTAGCGAAAAAGTGTTTGAAGGAGGTAGAAGAAACGAGAGAAAGGGCGATAAAATGATCGAAACCGGAAGAAGGAAGAAGGAAGTTTTTTAGCTCTAGAGGTATGGGAAAGGGGACAGAAGTAATTTATGAAACATTGGAGAAAAAACGATTAAAAAAAGAACTACCTCGATACAAGAAGTACATAACAATTAAATAAAAATGTTAAAAAGCAATACCTTTCCCAATTCACAAAGAAAAAAAGAAAAAATTATTCCCTTTGACCATAAGAAAAGGTGGACAATAAAGAATGTGCCCCGCTTCATGATGGCAATCGTTACTTGGGAAGCACTGAAGAGTAGCAAAAATTTGTTACTGATTTATGGATTGTTTTTTTATATAATAATAATCAATTTTTTCAGTGTAAAGAAAACGAAATTCATCCTAAAACTTTAAAAAATAAAATTGATTTCAAATTAGAACTTACCAACAATATTGAACAAAAAAGCCAATGTGATGAGCATATTGCTAAAAAGAATTTTTATTTTTCTCTGATATTTCACGTGTACCGTGAAAAAAAATTGAGGGTTCATTCAATCCTATTTGGACTATGATTAAACCTTACGACGCAACTATTCAGTACTTTTGAAATCTTGAAGTAATTTAAAATTTACAATCTGTCTAGACTAAGTAACAAAGGCAATAAAATAGCTTGAAATTAAAATTAATTTTAATTAAATTTAAATTAAAAACAGCTACAAACATAACTTGATCTGATTTTTTTTTCCGTGGAAATATTTTCTTTAAAAATTTATAAAGCTAATTAGAAGGAAAAATAAAAATGAATTGTTAGCTCTATACTTTTGTGTTGAAATTAATTTGTTTATATCTACCAGAAGCAGTGTCCGATGAGAAAATCTTATCTATCTCATAAATTATATAATCTTGTGTTCTATATATTTGAGAATATAGTTAACATATAGAGACACATACAAAAATATTATGTCAAGGTATGCTTAAATTAAATATAATATATAAATGATTATAAAAAAATCACTTCAATGTATCTGTTAGCATTAAAATCTGAATTTAGGGAGAACTAGTTTTAACAAGTTAAAACCCAGTTTAACCGAGCGATTTTCTGAAAAACTGTAGAAGTTTAGAAATTTCAAGGAAGCTCGTAAAAATATGAAATAAATTTTTTTTTTTGAGATTTTGAAGATTTCAAGAAATTGGAAGGATTTCCAGAATTAAAAGTTTTTTCAGGGATTGACATAGTTATTAAAGAATTTCAAGGAATTTCTCATGATTGAACACTAGGGTGGTCCAAAAATGCATCGGAAAATTTTCTTTTTGAGTTTTTATGAATAACGCCCGGAAATTTGTTTGAATCAATACAAAAACAAATCCAAAAAAATTATATTTAAAGGTGTATTTACCATAAAAAAAAAGTTTCTCTAAATTTCATTCAGAATCCTCAATATTAGTTGAATCGAGTTGAAACTTAACATTCATTTCTCACAATTATCCATAGAATACGAAAAAAATATTACTATTCAAATATCATCCCCATAAGGCTGTTTTATATGGTCCCAAAAAACCCCATAAGTGAAAAAATGGGGTTTGCAAGTTTTTGGCGCTAATTATGATTTCTTTTTGCTCTTTTTTCCCTATATTTGGACAAGTTGTAGTTGTTTGAATTCATCATTTTTCCCTGAGTTTGAAACATTTAGATTAACAGTTTAGGTTCACCTATCATATATCCACTGGTTCCACTTGTTAACATGCATTTTCTGTTATCTTGACCTGGAGATGACCTTTAAATTACCTCAAACTGACCTTCAGGGATCAAACGATCAACGGGTTCGGATTCAGCAACCCCAAAAAGGTTGTTGAAGTTCATTGCACGGCTTTTCCAGTATTTGACCTTAAGATGCCCTTAAACTTGACACAGTGGCGGTAAATGGACCTCGGATTTCAATTTAGCGCGTCAAAATACATAAGGATAAAGTAGTCTTGTCAAATAGTCATCACCATTTTTTTTGTAAACGAGTGTTATTTAAAATATAGACTAGACAGAAAAATTACAGAAAACTCGATTGTTAACTTCTTTCAATCACAAGAAAGTCGTCTACAAAAGATAAAATTCAACAAAGGAAAGCTTACATAAAAAAATTTAATTTGTTACATCCCTACCAATAATAGCATTGCTAATATAGAAGATTGTTTAAAAAAAAATTGAAAATGATTTTTAAAAAATCAAATGTTCCGAAAATAGTTACAGATATAATGTCAAATCTTGAAAAAATCAATAAATTTAAAAACTCCAATCAAATTTCAGGTATAGTTACAAAATTTCAAAATGACCATAAGGATGTTATCTTTGTAAAAGCAGACAAAGGTAATATCTTAGTGGCTGCAAATTCAGAAGACTACAAATCAAATATTGGAAATCTTTCACAAAATGATGATATATCTAAAAACGCATATGCCCTTGCTGAAGTTCGCCAACCAGAATTAAAATGAAGATTAATTGTCTCCACTATTGTTTCTCTAACTTAAAATTTAGCACAATTCTCATCTAATCTCCAAAAGACAGTATCTGGAAAATCTGATTCATTTATAAGAGATAGATGGAGCTTTAAAGAAAAAAATAATAATTTGAATGTCCCTAACACACACTTACCTGCTTTACTAGATATTGTATCTATGTTTGATAACATGCCTTTGGATTTAGTTTTCGAAGTTATAAAAAAAAAAAACAAGTACATAAGAATTTAACTAAAATATCAAGCTCAGAGATTTTAATAGCTGTCAGAACGGTTTTTGAAAATACTGATTTTTCCTTCAATCGAAAATGTTATAAACGAATTTCTGGTTGTTCGATGGGTTCATGTTCATCACCTATTGTATCTGATCTTGATTTAGAAGATGTTAAAAATGGAGCCTTATCTAAATTAAGCTTCAAACCACTTTTCTTTAAGCGTTATGTGAACGATATTTTTACTATTGTCCCTACAGATAAAATCCAAGAACTAATTAACAAATTCAATAGTATAGCAGAATCTCGACAGTTTACTTTGGAAATAGAAAACAATAATACTCTCAATTTTTTAGATCTATCACAAAAACTAAAAATGGAAATTTAGTTACTGATTGGTTTAAAAACCGTCATGGTCATGCCAGTCTTTGAATTGCTATTCTCACCATCAACCTAGTCAAAAAATTGGATTAATTAAAGGCTTTATTGATAGATGTCATCACTAAGTCTAAGATCACTAAGTGACATCAATTTTATAAGAGAGAACTTTGAACAATTAAAAATTACTTTGTAACAAATTAATTATCCACCACCGCTAATTGAAAGTGTCATTAAAGAAAGAGTACATGAAATTTACGATAGCTCAGTTGAAACTACAAAAAAGAACAAATTACTTGAAAATTATAGACAAACTGATCAACAGATTTCGTTACCTAATTAACAAGGCTTATCAGAATGATTAAAAAATGCTTTAAAAAGTTTGCTATTAATGTATGTTTTCGAAATTATCACATTTAAAAAAAATGTTTCGCTAATATAAAACTCTGAAAAATTTTAAATATTTATAATGTTTTTTATTTAATAAAATGTGAAAGATATTTATTATTATTAATTATTTATACTCTTATAACAGATTTTTGTTTCTGATGAAGGCCCACAGATGAGGTCGAAACGTTATAATAAAAGTAAATATGAACTCGATTTACTTTTTTCTAAATTGATCGTAAGACCGAATTAAAAAATGGAAAACTTTGCTTTCTCTTATATTTTTGAATTTTTTAAAAATACATTCACGTGATGAAATTTACTATCTTCTTTTGTTTCGCTTTGGGTCTTATCTTAAGGTATCTTAAGGGTCTAATCGGACTAAAGACCTTCAGATGGCGAACTAGAGGGACTGCAATGCGAGGTGTAGCTGCTCTGGGGAACAGATGGACTCTAGTCTTTGGGACCTTAACTAAGGAGCGAGTCTTTCAGGGGATAATAGGAAAGCCCCCTGGAATATCGAGGGCGCAAGGTCTCATGCTCCAAAGTCATGATGTGACCACCGTGCTAAGAGCTGAATGGTACCGAAGTTCAGAAATCCTTGAACACCCCGGCATGTCCCCCTCAGTCGAGGCGGACACATCAAGGTTACAAAGAAGGTATCCTACTAGAGAAACTCAAAGGCAGGCTTGTGGAATTCCCCACAAGCTATGATAACATAGATGGGCTAGAGCACGCTGCGGATGCTCTGCGAAGGGCTCTGACTATATCATAAGAGAAAAATTGCCCCACAAATACAATTAGGTCTATGAACGGAGCGGATTGGTGAAACATCTACATGAAGAAACTCCGTGAAAAGACTGCTTTGTGCAAAAGGCAAGCAAAACAAAATTTCCTTCTGACTGGGACATACATAAAACGGCTCAGTATGAATACAATGTTTGTCGAAGATGGAGAAGCGACGCTGAATCACCTGATGAAAGGGGCCAAGAGAGGGGGAAGGCTGATTGGTATTTCGCTGCCAGGAGCGGATGACGTCTATCCAGGACTCTTACAAAAGGTTTCTATCATGTCATTCTTCTTCTGAAGAAAATATTTAGGGCAAGGATTGTCCTGAAACACGTGCCATCGGCATGGAAGGATGACAGAGCGGCCTTCATTCCCGAACCTGGGAAGGAGGGCTACACTGCTGCTAAAGATTTCCAGCTGATCAGCTTCACGTCCTTCATCCTGAAGACCCTAGAGAAGCTGGTCGAGAAACATATAAAGGATGAGGTTCTTTTAGTCCCACTGATGCACGGAGAGCAATATGCATTTTAGGCAGGCTGCTCGGTAGAAACTGCGCTTCATGCTATCGTGGCAAAATTGGAGCAGAAGCTGGAACAGGAAACGGTATTCTGTGGGCAGAAATACTCCTCGAAAAGTCATCTGTCGAAAGGCTTCGAGCTGTGGCGTGCTCGGGCATCCCCGCCATATTAACTGCAGTTGGGAAACCAGACATATCAAAGCTAGTTTGGGAATGCAAAAAGGTATTAAACCAACTTCCAGAAAAGAACAACGTGGCTCTCATATGGGTCCCTGGTTACACACGGATCAAGGGCGACGAAAAGGTGGACCAGGTGGAAAAATACGGCGCAGTAAGTGAATAAATAAGACCGGAACCGGTACTGCGACTAGCGCAGCGTATTGCTGCATCGGGATGACCATCAAAAGCTGGATCTGAACGAAGCATCGGGAATGATGCGAACAAACCCAGGATTACCGACAGGCGGAAGTCATCCTTGGCTATACGTACAAGATGGACATAGCCAGGGAAAACCTGGGTTTACCTAAAAAACACAGAGTTCAGATGCTTACAGGGAACTACCACTTGAATCATCACATGCACAGAATGAGGTAAAACCTCACTATAGAGTGAAGGAAATGCGGCAGGGATCATGAAACATTCCTGCATGTCTTATACCAGTGTCCGGCATTAGCTAGGCTCAGAAAACAAACTCTTGGGGCTCATTTTATGGAACCTAAGGAAATTATAACATCATCAATGGTTGACATACCAAGTCCTATACCAAGAGGTCTGGGGTCAACTACTAAAAGCAAATAGTTAAGAATGTGGCACAATAGGCTTTGCAGCTTGAGCGCCAGGAGGTATCCATCAAATAACGAACTTATTAAAATCATTTCCTTTTGCTTCTGAAAATCCATTGTGGGCATTTGTTCATAAAATTGGTTTATAAAATTAACAAATGATATCGAATGACAACTTGCCATTTTAATAGACATCACGTGGAAAGTAAATTACGAAGAATACAAAAAAAATACGTCTATCAAAAAAGTAAATGCATGTTTTTTAATGTTATTTAGAGGTCCCGCAAGCCCCCCCCCCCCAAATGTATTTCTCATGAGAAAAAATACATTTTTGTAAATTTGATTCAGAATCGTCAATATTAGGTTTATCCAGTTGACTGTCAATATTTCTCTTCTCAATAAGCAATCAAATACGAAAAACAAATTAATTTTCAAACTTCATACACCTAAGTTTTTTTATATGGTCGACAAAAAACCCTAGAAGTGAAAAATTGGGTTTTGCAAGTTTTTGGTGCTAATTAGTTTTTTTCCGTTTTTATTGGTACAAATTGTCTATAATGCCTAAAATATTACACTCTAGTGATAAGTGAATTGTTTAAATAATTTATGATTGTTTATAGAATTTTTTTCTTAGAATAGAGTTTGAAAGTCGTGCTTTTTTTTCTAAATTTTTCAACTTGCATTAAACTTTTCAGTTAGAGCGAGGGAGTTCCAAAATCAATTTAACAAAAAAAATTGGTTTAATTTTGTGTCATTATTATTCATAACAATATTTTCTCAGAAATTCCTCGTTGGAATTTTCGAATTAAAATAAGGTATCTTCAACTGGGATAGTTTAATTTTCAGTTGAGACAACACATTTTCAAGCAAAAAAGAAAAATTTACAACTTTCATCTAAAAAAGATAAATATACAATCAAAAATAGAATAGTGGAATTTTCAGTTAAAAAGACGTATTACCAACCGAAACAAAAAAATAATACAATTTTCAACCAGAAAGCTGAATTTTCTAGCAAGAAAATTAATTTTCAAAAGATAATAGTCAAAATTGCAATCACAGAGATTAATCCTCACCTGAAATATAGAATCTTTAACTCAAAAAATAACTGCTTAGCAAAATTGTTGAATTTTTGGCAGAATTTATTCTTTTTTAACAAAAAAGACCAATTTTTATCTAAACTAAATAAACTTTCAACAAAATATTTGAATTTTAGACTAAAAAATATGAATATCCGACTGAGAAAGAAAAATAAAAAAAATAAAATGAAAAAGTCATATTTTCAATTCAAAAATTAATTTTTCTCCAGAAAAGGCTAATTTTCAATTAAATAGTTTAATTTTCCACAAATAAGATGAATTCTAAGCTAAAATGATTAATACTTCTGAAAAAAAAAATTTATCAAAGTACACATACGAATTTTCAACCAAATAGTTTAACTTTCAACTAAAAAAGATTAATATGAAATTGAAAATAGAATACTTAAACTTTCAGTTAAAAAAATTTTTTTCCAACCCAAAAAAAAAATGTCGACCAAAAAGCTACATTTTCGAGCTATACTTGAAAAAAAATTAATTTTCATAAAAATACATGAATTTTCAACCAAATAGTTTAATTTTTTACGTAAAAAAGATTTTGCAATAAAAAGTAGAATAGTTGAATTTTCAGTTGAACAAATTAACTTTCAAACAAAAAAGCGTATTCAACTATTTTGTAGAAAATTCATTGTTTGTTGAAAGATTATCTATGTTGTTGAAGATTCGTCTTTCTTTATAACAAATTCATCTTTTTCTGTTAAAAATGTAACTACTTGTTAATTTCTTCTAATTGGTTGAAAATTTAACCTTCATAGTTTATTATTCAAATATTTATTTGAAAATTCATTTTTTTTATATTAAATTATTTTTGTTGTTGAAAATTCATCTATTTAATTGAAGAATGAACTATTTTATTCAAAATTCGGTTTTTTATGTTGAACTCAACTCGTTGAAGATTCATTTTTCTTTGTTGAAAAGTAATTCTTTAACTTGAAATTGAACTATTTCTTTTCTGTTTCAAATTTTTTTCCAATCGAAATTTTAAATATTTTGTTGATAATTCATGTATATTGTTTAGAATTCATATTTCTAAAAAAGTTTGATTATTTGGTTCAGAATTGATTTATTCTGTTGCAATAAATATGTATTCAATAATTTGTAAATAACAATTCGAATTAATAGTCTATGCCAGATTTGCCTAATGGAATGTTAACAATAAGAAATATATGATATTAATAAATTGTTGTGAATATTAGTCAATTTTAAGAATATTTTATTTCAGTCAATAATGTTTTTGCAAATCACTATGAGGTTTATTTAAATTAACTTAAAATATTAATTTTTAACCATTTTCTTCATATAAAAGAAATTTCTTTTCGTTTTTCGAAAGCGTCGCTCATTACTATAAATTAAAAATATTAATATTATGATATTGATATAAAAATTCTTTTATTTGCATTCTATTTTGCTATCATTTTCATCCTTTTTCATGCCATGTAATAATAATAATATAAAACATTGAGATTTTCAGTTAAATTAAAAAAATGACAAGTTTCTACAAAAATATTGTCCTTCCATTGAAGGTTGTAAGGATTGAAACGACTTTTTTCATATGAAAAAATGGTTAAAAATGAATATTTTGGATTGAACCCGATAAATGTAGTAGTTGATTTCAATAAAAAAATGTATTGAAGAAAAAAATTTTGTCAGGATTCGATCCCGGACTATGCAGTTACGAACTCGAGAGGCAACCGCCTGATCCAACCAAGAGCTGAAAAACTCTTAAATCGCGGTCGATGTAACATCCGCGGATTTTTTAAATTTGTTTTTCATGAAAATAGCTGATAATCGCGTCTTTTCGTTTGAAGCACATCAAAAGTTAGATAATTACGTCAAATAATGGAATAAAAATACTGACCACCGGAATCACTCCCTTGCGGATTCTTTGAAGAACTTCCTGCAATCATCGTAGGAGGTACATTGTACCCGAAATTCTTTTGTTGTTTACCATCGGATGATTCTGTAAAAAGACAAGAGAAATGTATCTTTCCTAGAAGAGGAGATACGAAGAGGGGAAGTAGGGGAATAAGGGGAAATGAGGGTTAGCTAAATATAGTAAATGTGGGAGAATGGGGGTAGGTGAAGTCGAGGAACTCAGGAGAAATTAGAGTAAGTGAAATAAGAGAAGAGTGAGGAAAAGGGGTGCTGGAGTAGGGGCAGTGAGGTGTGATAGAGTAGGGGCAGTGAGGGGTGATAGAGTAGGGGAATGAGGGTTGAGGAAGTGAGGAGAAACGTGGAGGGAAGTGTGGGAAGTGAGGAAAGTGAGGGAAAGGAAGGGGAGAGGTAGTAGGGGAAGTGTGGGGTAACGAGGGAAAGATGAGTGAGGGGAAAGAGGAGGTGTAGTATGATGAGCGAGGGGAATGAAAGGGGAAGAAGGGGTAGTGAAATGAAAAGAGGTAAGGGTTCGTGAAGAGACATGATAGGAGGGGAAAGTTTAAAAGATTTATAGTCATTTTAACATTCCAGATTCTGTAGAAGGTTATCACTATTACACACATACTTATATATATCATACAGTTTATAAATGTCTCGTTGTTATGTACACACAATTTGAATTAGATAATGAAATGAAATTGCTATACATGACATACAATATGATCGCGCTATTTTGAGGATATTAAGATTAAATAAAACAACAGATGTCTCAAACAGAGTATGTGCTGCGTAATACGTGTGACGTGGAACGAAGAAACCAACCTTGGGACCAAAAAATCGAATTTACGGTTTATATGGATTTTGAATAATCAAGATTTACCCCATCGAATAAAAAAATCCCCATTGCTCGTAAACTCATTTTCAGCCCTAAGGCTGGTTTCTTCGTTCCACGTCACACGTGTAAAGGCGACAGCTGTTCAAAATTTCTGTCTGCGTAATAAAAATGAAAATCTCTGAAAACTTTCTGCAAACAGTACCAAATATTACATATTACCAAATATTACATATTAGAATTTTCACTTTTGCAATTGAGATTTTGCAGAACTCTTTTTTTATACCACGGTTTTGTAGTGAATCATAAAATAATTGTAAACTTCATAAAAATGCAGTAATGCCCTTCATTTACTGAACTAATTGGGTAAATTTTACTAAACAAATCTGCAAGAATTTTAATTTTACTTTAATTATTAAATTATATCATATATTCTACTCACCAACAGAGTAAACGAAAGCTGTTAGAGTTATCACAAGAGTGAGGAGAGTAGCGGCACTCATTATCAAAAAACAGAGGAGCCTGTTTATTGATAAACTTACAGGAACACTACTTATCCCGAATGAAATAGTTCAGGCGTTTGTCGGTGTATATGTATAGACAACCCCACTCTTAAGCCACATTTTCCATATTTTAAAGTATGGTGAGTAGATCTATGAAGCTTTTATTATTTGCGTGAATTATTTGGGATGGGTGGGGAATATTACGTGGTCTTAAACTTTGAAGGTATTTGTCAATATCTCGTAAACTGATAAGAAATTCTTGAAAATTGAAACACTTTTAAGCCATACTTGTAACTCAAATTGCATGCACGTGAAACAGCTGCTAATTTTCATATTAATTTGGAACTCGAATTTTTTCTTACATTCTCATTGGTTGGTTACATTCTCATTCTCATCAATTGGTTTTATGTTAAATTTGACTTAGTCGGTTTTCATCAAATCTCCACGTTTTGAGCCCACCTGAGTCAGAAAAAACGATTTCTACGAAGGTTTCTGTCTGTCTGTGGTCTGTAGCCTGTTTGTAGTCTGTTGTCTGCCTGCAATCTGTCTGTGGTCTGTCTGTAATCTGTAGTCTCTCTTTTTGTTGTAGTCTGTCTGTAGTCTGTCTTTAGTTTGTTGACTGTTTGTATTCTGTCTGTAGTCTGTCAGTAATCAGTATGTAGTACGTCTGTACTCTGTAGTCTGTCTGCAGCATTTATGTAGTCTAACTGTAGTCTGCATTCTGTCTGTAGTCTGTCATTTATCTGTAGTCTGTATTTAGTCTGTATGTAGTCTGTCATTAGTCTCTTGACTCTCAGTCTTCTGTCTGCAGTCTGTCTGTAATTTGTCTGTAGTATGTCTATAGTCTGTCTGAAGTCTGTCTGTAGTCTAACTGTATGTCTAACATGTATGTAGTATGTTGTTTATCAGTTATCTGTCTGTGTTATATCGTCTTTCTTTAATCTGTCTGAAGTCTTTCTGTAGTCTGTCAGTAGTCTGTCATTAGTCTCTTGACTGTCAGTAATCTGTCTGCAGTCTGTCTTTAGTCTGTCTGTAACCTGTCTGTAGTATGTCTGTAGTCTGTCTGTCTGTAGTATTTCTGTAGTATGTTTGTAGTCTGTATGTAGTATGTCTGTAGTCTAACTGTACTATGCCTCATGTATGTAGTATGTTGTTTATCTGTAATCTGTCTGTAGTATATCGTCTTTCTTTCATCTGTCTGAAGTCTTTCTGTAGTCCGTCAGTAGTCTGTCATTAGTCTCTTGACTGTCAGTAATCTGTATGCAGTCTGTCTTCAGTATATCTGTAACCTGTCTGTGATATGTCTGTAGTATGTCTGTAGTATGTCTGAAGTATTTTTGTAGTCTGTATGTAGTATGTCTGTAGTCTAGCTGTAGTATGCCTCATGTATGTAGTATGTTGGTAATCTGTAGTCTGTCTGTAGTCTATCTGAAGTATGTCTGTAGTCTATCCGTAGTCTGTCTATAGTCTATCCGTAGTCTGTCTTTTGTCTATCCGTAGTCTGTCTGTAGTCTGTCTGCCGTCTGTCTGTAGTCTGTATTCTATCTGTAGTCTGTTATTTCTCTGTGGTCTGTTATTTGTCTGTAGTCGGTCGTCTGTCTGTAGTCTGTAGTCTGTATGTAGTCTGTTTGTAGTCTATCTGTAGTCTGTACGTAGTATGTCTGTAGTTTGTCGTCTTTCTTTTAACTGTCTGAAGTCTTTCTGTAGTCCGTCAGTAGTCTGTCATTAATCTCTTGACTGTCAGTAATCTGTCTGCAGTCTATCTGTTCTCTGTCTGTAGTATGTCTATAGTCTGTCTGAAGTCTGTGTGTAGTCTAACTGTAGTATGTCTCATGTATGCAGTATGTTGTTTATCTGTAATCTGTAATCTGTAGTATATCGTCTTTCTTCAATCTGTTTGTAGTCTTTCTGTAGTCCGTCAGTAGTCTGTCATTAGTCTCTTGACTGTCAGTAATCTGTCTGCAAACTGTCTTCAGTCTGTCTGTAACCTGTCTGTAATATGTCTGTAGTCTGTCTGTAGTATGTCTGTAGTATGCCTGTAGTATGTATGTAGTATGCCTGTAGTATGTCTGTAGTATGTCTGTAGTCTATCTGTAGTCTGTCTGTAGTATGTGTGTAGTCTAACTGTAGTATGCCTCATGTATGTAGTATGTTGTTTATCTGTAGTCTGTCTGTAGTCTATCCAAAGTCTGTCTGTAGTCTATCCGTAGTCTGTCTGTAGTCTATCCGTAGTCTGTCTGTGTTCTGTCTGCCGTCTGTCTGTAGTCTGTATTCTATCTGTAGTCTGTCATTTCTCTGTAGTCGGTCGTCTGTCTGTAGTATGAAGTCTGTATATAGTCTGTTTGTAGTCTATCTGTAGTCTGTACGTAGTCTGTCTGTAGTTTGTTGTATTTCTTCCATCTGTCTGAAGTCTTTCTGTAGTCCGTCAGTAGTCTGTCATTAGTCTCTTGACTGTCAGTAATCTGTCTGCAGTCTGTCTGTAATCTGTCTGTAGTATGTCTGTAGTCTGTGTGTAGTCTGTCTGTAGTATCTATGTAGTCTAACTGTAGTATGTCTCATGCATGTAGTATGTTGTTTATCTGTAGTCTGTCTGTAGTCTATCTGCTGTCTGCCTGTAGCCTGTATTCTATCTGTAGTATGTTATTTATCTGTAGTCTGTCATTTCTCTGTAGTCTGCCATTTCTCTGTTGTCGGTCGTCTGTATCTAGTCTGTCTGTAGACTGTCGTCTTTCTTTCATCTGTCTGAAGTCTTTCTGTAGTCCGTATGTAGTATCTCTGTAGTTTATCTGTAGTCTATATATAGCCTGCCGTTTTTCTTCAATCTGTCTTAAGTCTTTCTGTAGTCTGTCTGTAGTCTGTCTGTTGTCTGTCTGCCGTCTGTCTTTAATATGTCTGTAAACTGTATGTAGCATGTCGTCTGTCTGTCCACTTTCTGTAGCCTGTCTTGAATCTGTCTGCAGTATGTATGTAGTCTGTCTGTGGTCTGTCCGTAGTCTGTCTGTAATCTGTCTGTAGTATGTCTGTAGTCTGACTGTGGTATGTCTTACGTCTTGAGTATATTCTTTATCTGTAGTCTGTCTGTAGTATGTACGTAGTCTGTAGTCTGTCTGTAGTCTGTCTGTCCACTTCCTGTAGTCTGTCTGCCGCTCGTCTGTAATCTGTCTGTAGCATGTCGTCTGTCTGTCCATAGTATCCATGCAGTCTGAGTATAGCCTGTAGTCTGTAGTATGTCTTCTGTCCGTCGTCTGTCATTTATCTGTAGCTTGTCTTTAGTCTCTTTTACTGTCTGTAATCCTTCTGCAGTCAGTCTGTAATCTCTCTGTAGTCTAACTGTGGTATGTCTTACGTCTGTGGTATGTTGTTTATCTGTAGTCTGTCTGTTGTATGTACGTAGTCTGTGGTCTGTCTGTAGTCTGTCCGTAGTATGTCTGCCGTCTGTCTGTAGTCTGTCTGTAGTCTGTATTCTATCTGTAGTCTGTCATTTATCTGTAGTCTGCCATTTATCTGTAGTCTGTCATTTCTCTGTAGTCTTTTGTCTGTCTGTAGTCTGTAGTCTGTATGTAGTCTGTATCTAGTCTGTCTGTAGTTTATCTGTAGTCTGTCTGTAGTCTGTCATCTTTCATTCATTTTCCTGTAGTCTTTCTGTAGTCCGTATGTAGTCTCTCTGTAGTTTAGCTATAGTCTATCTATAGCCTGCCGTCTTTCTTTAATCTGTCCGAGGTCTTTCTGTAGTCTGTATGTAGTCTGTATGTAGTCTGTCTGTAGTCTATCTTTAGTCTGCCTGTAGTCTATCTGTAGTCTGTCTATAGTCTGTCATCTTTCTGTAATATGTCTGTAGTCTGCTTGTAGTTTGTCTGTATTATGTCTGCCGTCTGCCTATAATATGTCTGTCGTCTGTCTGTAATATGTATGTTGTATGTATGCAGCATGTCTGTAGTATGTATGCAGTATATCTGTATTATGCATGTAGTCTGTCGTCTATCTGTCGTCTGCCTGCAGTCATTATTCAGCCTGTCTGCAGTATGGCTGTAGCCTGCCTGTAATCTGTCTGTAGTCTGTCTGTATTATCTTTGTGGTATGAGTATAGTATGTAGTCTGTAGTATGTCTTCTGCCTGTAGTTTGCCGTTTAGCCATAGTCTGTCAGTAGTCTTTCTTTAGTCTGCTGACTGTCTGTAATCTGTCTGCAGTCTGTCTGTAATCTGCCTTTTGTATGTCTGTAGTCTATCGTTTGTCTTTAGTCTTTCCGATAATACATTGACATTTTATTGTATTTACCAGTTATTTGCAGGATTTTGATCCGACTTCGGATCACAAACAATGTCATTTTACTTCCACAATCTCCTAAATTTTATTATCGCGTTGCGGATTTTGGTTTACATGTCGCTCACATGTACTACTCTATAATTATTGAAGATTGGTTTATTTTGGCCAATGATACTTTCGCTAATTTCAGCTCTGTTCAATTAGCTTATGGGCAGGAAAAGTGTATTTGCGTATTTCGAATACCCACTGCGGATTCGTGTTTGGAATGAGTGGAATAGATAAAAATTCTGCAGGGTGAAATCCAAGAATAAACCAAGAAGGATGACTGGCAGGAGGAGACCTAGACCTAACATTAAGAGAAGACTCAGCAGAAGAAGTGGAACTGGCAGGAGAAGTAGAACTCAAATAGGTACAAATTTGAGAAAAAGTCAAATTTATTTTGGTTTCTTGAGAATGTAGACCAAATTTAGACTCTTTTCAACAAATTTTATAACCAGTTGAAAGATAGTGAAAAGTCCTGTTGAAGACATTTGAAATAAATTTTGTTTCTTGCAAAACGAAAAACTTATGAACGAATTAAATTTTATATTAAACAGACTAAGGGGCTATGCATTAATCACGTGAGGTTCCTGAGACGGAGGGTTTTTTTTTAAATTCTCTACATGACCTTAACCTGGGGGTGGGGGATTGAAACCGTTTTTACGTAATTAATTATTATAATTATTAATTCTACACAAACTACCCATTTTACAATTTTAAAAATCGTGTGTTTCAGCTTTTCTCATGATATGTAACTATTCAACGAAATTTGGATAAATTCTAAGTTAGATATCACCTAAGGAAGGGGGGGGGGTCAAAAAATCTTATGTATCCTTACGTGGGCAGCAGGGGAAGTCCAAAATGGTCGAAATCGTCCTTGCGTAATTAATGAATGACCCCTCACACATTTTGGATTCCCGCAGAATGAATCTAGATTAAATTCGTACATAATTCGGACAAACTTCAATTAAGTTTGGTAGGAAATAGCAATTGGGATAGAATACAGATTAAATCGCACATATTATGATTTGCATATAGCTGGAAAAAATATACTTGAAGTTATGGGTACTATTAAATGATTAGGTTTACCAATATAATTCAGGATAACCGCCAAGGATATAATGAATGTATAAAAAATTCTCATCTTTTCCAATCAAAGAAGAACTTATTAAGGTATTATTCAAGGATTTTCTTAATGCTGTAACTAAAGAATATTCTAGTGCCTCCTTGGATTATAAAAGATATATACCTCATAATCGTTATCTCAAAAATTATCAGCGTCTATACCTTTCTGAGATATTTAAATTTAATCATAGTCAGTTTGGAAGAAGTAAATTTAATTAAAATAATTTCTTCAAACTAATACCGCGATTCATATGCTTGAATCACTAATTCTATTTATTCTATCTGCCTATTATATCCAATTACTCAGCTATAAGGTAAATGCCTTAACGCAACAGCATCAACGAATATAAAACAATTTTAAATATACTCGAAAGGATTTCAAGGGATGCAAAGGGATTTCATTTCCACACAGGAGATATAAAGATAAATTATAATTATTAGGTTTTTCATTATCTGAAACTTTCAAATAATTTTGGTTAAAGCCGAGAAATGGGCTACAAAAGATAGAAACGACTAGAAACGATAAAAGACGATTTTGAAAAACTGACAGTATTATTAAAAAAGAAATAAACTGGACCCGAAAAATAAACGAATCAAATCGAGCTTTGGTACACCTCTTTTAGGCCCTGGAAGAAAGAACGAGTTCGTTAACCAGCATTCCTCGATCAGCGGCTATGGTATTATTCGTAAAAAATGCTATCTCAAAATCGAAAACTCCATTTTTACGCCAAAAGACGACAGATACGTGAAAAAGTGTACTAGAAGAATGGAAGATTTTCAAAACATCTGCAATTTTTTGCAGCCATGTTTTTTATAGTACACGGTTTTTTTTTCTTTTGATGTCTCGAAAAATCTAATTTTAAACCAAGCGACGACAGATAAGCAAAAAACTGGAGACGCTTCCTAGAGCTCGATTTTGAGTCCATGTATTACGAATGATAACTTTTCTCCTGCAAAGACAAATTGTATGACGTAATATTGTAACCACATAATCAAAAGGGCTGAATCAAAGTTCGCTTCCAGCCTTTTTTTGAAAAATGGTCTTGCCGTTGTTCCTTCTAATTAAATATTTCACAAAGATCACTAAAGATGAAAGAGTTCACGAATATCTCAATGATTTTCCTAAGATTTCAAAGCGATTTTAAATATTTCGCAAAGGTTTCAAATAGATTTCCGAGAGTGCACAAATATTCTAATGATTTCCCAAAGATTTCAAATGAATTAAAAAAATTTCACAAGGACTTCAATGATTACAATAATTCCACAAATATTACCACATACTTAAAAATTATTTCAAATATTTCGCATAGATTTTCAAAGATTTCACAAAGATTTCAATGATCTTCTAAGGATTTCAGATACATTAAAAAGATCTCACAACTATTTCAATTATCTCACAAAAATTTCAGCTAGATTTTAGAGTTGACAAAAATTTCGATGATTTCCCAAACATTTCAGATAGATTTTAATAATTTCAGAAATATTGAAAAAAAATATTTCATAAGTATTATCAAATATTTCGCAAAGATTTCCAAAGGTTTCACGAAGATTTATGAATGTCTTCGATCGCAGAATTTCAAATTGTAAATCCTGAAAAAAGAATTGCTCAAAAAAAGCCTTTGATTCGCATACCCTTCAAGTGTAAATCTTGAAAATAGAATAACTTGCAACTCCATACTTTTCCAATTCAACCATTCCAGTTCTTGAAGCAACATCTTTCTTCACCATTTTTTGTCGTAGAGTCGCAAGGGAAAAGGGCTTTTGTGGAAACATTTCGATCACATCGTTGATGTCGAGGGGAAATATTTCTGATTTCCTTATTTTGAGAGTAGAAACTTGTGGATTCCCCGATCGTATATAAACTCGGGCGATAATTAAGAAGCTGGTAGATAGTCACGAATAATATCCGACGAACCTGCCTGAGAACTAGACGACCATGCTTTCCAACTCGAATTAGCCACAGCTTAATGAGTTTAAACCTTAACAAAAATCAAATTGGTCGAAATAAAAATTTTAAATTATGCATCATAAATCTTAATTGAAAATTAAATTAAGACTTCTAAATTTGATCGTCCTCAGTCAGTATTATAAATAACATTTCCCCAAAAAGAAAATGTGTGTGTTCTAACAACTTTACGGAATTACATTCATCAAGAACTGAAAAATTACAAGATGGCGACGAGACATATTTGTTTACATCACATAAAAAACCTCATCAGATAGTATCTTCCCAAACTCTAAGCTAATGGATAAAGGAAATACAAAAGAAAGTGGCATCGATACTACTGTGTATACAACACACAGTTCTCGACGCGCATGAACTTTCGCAGAAAAACGCAATGTTGTTAGCATAGAAACAATTAGGAAAGCTGCCAGTCGGACTGAAAAGTCAAGAATCTTTGCGTGGTTTTATAATCGACCTTTGAGCAAAAATTCTGATTTTGCTTCCAATGTTATCGGCTCAGAATTGAACAATGGTTCACTTCAAAGTTTCGTAGTTATTTTACGTATATTGAATGAAAAAGTATACTATTTCCTGGTTTACATTATGAATAAAACGGCATCTAGCTTTAAAAATCTACATTCTGTGATCTTAAGGATCAGACAACGTGGTATAATTGAACGATTAAGCGGTCTTACCTGCAAGTGAAGTGCGATCGTATAATTACGATCAAGCTCATTTAAAAGTAAGTTCGTTCAATCGTGCAATTATTGTGAATGTGTTTTCTTTTTAACAATCAAAATTAATAACGAGAAGTATAAATGTTTCTCACGGTGAAATTTTCTAATTGTAAGAAATGTTATATTATTATTAATAGTATACTAATTGTGGGCAACAATAATGATCTTGAGGTTTCTTTGATAGATTTGCGTATAAAAGTAATAAATATTAATTTATTACAAAGAGTTTTAAGTAAATATTGAAATATCTTTACATCCTATTTGATTATTATCTTAAGAAGAATAATCTCTAGAAAACAAGTAGGTCTTGCGATTTCCTCACAACTTGTTAGAATCATTTTTCAATTTATAAAAACAATACTAACTATACGGCAACCTTATGTTTGTCAGAGAAAGAAAAGTTTATTTTCAATATTTAATTTTAATTCTATTGGTGAATATCATACTATAATATATCTATAATTTGTAAAACATTTTTAAGCTTTTCGCAAATAACAATTTGTCTAACGTGATTCCCGTTCTATTCCAATCGCTATTCTTTTCCAAACACTAGTTGAGTATGTACAAAATGAATACGAATTCAATCTGAACCATTCCCGGAAATTGCAGAATGTGTACGTTATAAATAAAATGGAATTCCAAAAACATTGATTCGAAATTGATCCGCATTTAAGAACTAGAAAGGAAATTAAGTTGAAGTAGAAGCGGAAACTCGTCCATCTTGTTCTGAATCCTGCTTAAAGATCGACGATAGATAAACAGGGGTCTCAACAGGCGGAGATATGTTGCAAAACTGAGGTGTGACATTTTATACGATTTCAGAAATTTCTCAATCATAAATGACGAGGATGAAAATTGTACTTCCATGACATTCACGATTTTCAATTGCGTTCATCAAACGATTTACATGCGTATTAAAACCTAAAAAGATCAATCACAATCGCAGACGGTTTGAAGTCGACTTTTTCAGTTAAAAGGCGAAAGCCTGCATTCTTAAGTCTGGGCTAGTCAGCTGGCTTAATCAAATATAAATTTTAGCTCTGTCGGACTTCCAAAATTGCAGATGTTATCTTATTATCTGATTAAATGATGCTTGCACATATACTCAACGTAAACGGATAAAAATCAAGGGAAACGTCGGATGTCAAAACAGACAACTTCAGATTGATTCTGGAATTCAGACAAATTTTTCACAGACCCAATTCTGTCCAAGATTTCAGACGGGTGATCTTAGGTTTGATCCTTATTGTGCGCATATGTTTTCTTTATTATGACATCTACGCACGGCTGCGCAAAATTGTATCTGTTCTCATAGAATTTTAGTGCATTTGTGCATGAAATAGCATTAAATTCTGTTAAAAAAAACATGCAAAATAAAACTTTTCAAATCTTTCCACTAGGAGTTCAAAATGTACCAAGGCACACAAAAAACTGATATTTTGTTTCTTTTTGCAGAGTTAAGTTCAGAGTCCGAATCTACGCCTAACAGCGCCCATATTCGTAGTGTTCCTCGTGGCGGCGCATCTTCTTCTTCTGACATAAAACATTCTCTTGCCAGGGTTCTTCCTCCTGCCGTGCCTACAGTCCGTACCAGGTTCAGGTGATGTCTTTGCAATATTGGAAAGTAATAATACTTTTGCTGGTACATATACATATATTCATCAGTTACCCACTACGGTACGGGCAAGAATAAATATAGCAAGTGGCAGGATTAACCCATTGACCGCAGATATAATCAGGTTATCTCCAGCAGGGAACTCGCGAAAAATCAGTTATAATTTTAAAGTACATTGGCTGAGACCATGATCCTCTAAACCAATTTTTCAATAACAAAAATAAATGTAAGACGACAATGTAAAACTTTTTGTGATTCGCAGTCGTCTTAAAATGTTACAAGTAACTTGCTACGCTACAAAATCATAGTAAAACATGAATCTATTTTGTTTTTCAATGCTTCAATCTTTTGTCATTGTCGCACTTTTCTAGTCATTCCTTTCCAAAGGAGAAAGAATTTTCAACAAAGTAGTTCAACTTGCAACCAAAAAAGAGGAATTCTCAATAAAATATCTAACAAATGTTATTGTAGCCAAAAAAGGTTTTAATTTTGAATAAATGGAGTTAGATTCAACGACTTAGCTATATCAAATTATAGACACGTGCTTCCTTTCGCTTGTCTTCTTGCCCTCTAAATAGCGGGACTAATTTCTTTTTGGTATTTTTGATATTAATGGTTTTCCATGTAAAGGTAGATGAGCTTTCAAACAAATATACAAAATATATCATTCGATCGCTGAAAACCGTATCACGCATGTTTTAATGTCCTCTTGAAAACTAACTTTTTTGGTTGAGGATTCATCATTTTAGTAATAAAAACTGGTCTTTTTTGTTTTACATGTATCTATTTTGTTGAATACTGTCTGTCTTTGTAAATCAAACTTGGTTAAGCAAACTGTCCAATTATCAGCATGACAGAAAAAAGTATTTTATGCATATCGGTTATCGAATTTTTCGAATTCTTTTTTCAAGTAGTATCTTATAAATCTTTAAGAATCTTCATTTCAGATAATGAAGTAAATACGTGAATTTCATAAGTGTATTAAAATGTGCTGGAAATAAAAACAAGAGTCGAGACAAGATATAACAAATTGAGTTTTTCCATTTTTCTTGAAAAATATTGATTAAAAAAAATTCTCAGATCCGAAAATATTCATTTTTCCAAAGTCTACAACTTCACGAAAAGATTTTTGTCAACAAATCAATATTTTCCCAAGTAATTACAAACTTCAATTTGAAAATCATGAACATAAAATGAAACTTCTTGGTACTGTTCTGGATTGAAAATCAGAGGCTTTCAAAATAAATATTTTTGATTTTGAGTCTTCAAACTAAAATCGCAAGAAGAAGAAAAATTAGTAATATTATAGGTAACGATTTTTGTTCCCAGTCTGAATTTTAGCATGAAAATTTTCGTCCAAAATTATTAACAGTTCTTCTAAAAATTTAAAGGTTTCATACGAACACAAAATGCATTAAGATAAGGTAGATTTTCTAGTGAAAAGAATGCATCGAAATCATGTATGTGCCTCATTTTGAAAATATGAGTTGTCTCCACCCACTTATAGTGAGATTTTTATTCAGAAAAAGCTTTGACCAAAAAATCCTAAATCAACTTTCCATTCTTGTATGAATACGTTAGGCCAAAGTTATCTCTATTGAGGCAGATATAACATTTTTCCTTGCATATAGAATCAGTTTCAGTTAGCTACAGTATTTGTAGAAAAATTTGATGATTTATAATAATTTAGACACTTAAAATTCATTAATTGTGAATTTATTTTTATTCGGTAGCTTTTAGAAATGTTTGTTTAAAACTGGGTTTTCTTGAACATGCGTTATCTACCGAGGATCAGCAAATAAAAATCTGTACTAGTTTATGAAGACGGCTATAATTACCAGATGCGTAAGAAATTGACATCTATGAAAATATTAAAATTACAAAAATAATCATTTGTTCAAACATATTCTTGTAACGCGCACAACCAAGGCATTGATTAATCGATTTCAAATAATTATACTTTTCAGGATCCTCATGCGCAGCTTTTCCATGTAGTTCTGTTTTCAGCTATGAACATTTGGTTTTTTTTTCACCAAACCTGATGAACAAACGAGAAGTATTTACAATCCTCTTGATATATTTACCCCTACTTAATTCGCGTGAAAGATACAAAGCTTTTAGGTTCACTCAAACTAAATATCAGAGTAATGCCAACAAAGTCTATCCAAAATGATAGAATTCACTGAACTGAAAAATTGTATAAAGCAATTGATAGTGAACGTCAATTTTTTGTTACGAAATAACATTCCGATGATAAATTACAATTATATTAGCATACAAAACAATTTTGTATGAAAGAATCTGATGCACTGCATTATTTTTAAAATAAATTGTTCGTAAAAATTAAATTAAATTTTTAGGACATTTTTGTCCGGGCGTCTACTCTAACTAATTTTTGAAATTATCATTTGAGTTTAAATAAGTTATTATTTTCTGTCAGAAGACATTTTCTCTGTTGGTAACCCTAAGTCTACTCATTATACGACAAAAAGGAGAAATTTAATTGGAATCAATCAAAATTTTACTGTTTACGACGTTAGCTTGTCGACTGGATAGAATATAATTTCAACGAAAGCGGAACACTCTTCCGACAGATGATAACTATTTAACATAAACGATAATTCGAAAAAATAAATTTTAATTTGTTGTAAATAATGTTTAATACAAGAAACACATGCACGGGTGTAGACGAATACTAGACGCAACCTTGAAAAATTCAACATGAAAAATTATTGCTTTGACGACGAATTTGGATTATTGCTATTAAAAAACTAGAAAATTTAGTAAACACAAATGTGCATGCCCCCCCCCCTCTATCACAAACTGTCCAAATTCAGCTCCCCCCCCCTGAAACTGTGACATCCTTTATGGAAGCTCCCTTATGGTAACTCGTGATAATTGATAATAGAGTATTCTTTCATGTCCAGGGCTGATAACAAAAATGATTATCTATTGATCGTAGTTTCGACGAGATTTAAGAAAAAAGTTTAATAGCACTTATTACCAAATTGCATGATATTTTTCTGCAGCAAAAGCTAACTGAATATACTGGCGTTATTTCAATATGAAAATCTTTCTTTACGCGGCAAATTGTTTCCCTAAAATATTCTCGTACGATAATAAATACACAATTTTTTTGATATGTTTCAGTAAGAAAGGACTGCGGCATTGACTAAATACTTGAGCATTGAGAAAGATAATACATTGACATTTTATTTTATTTACCAATTATTCTCTGAATTTGATCTGACTTCTGATTACAAACAACTTCATATTTCACTGTTAGGTTTTCTTAAAATTAATTATAGTTTGAAGGATTCACGTTCACGTGTTGTTTGCGTGTACTATTCTATAACTTTTCAAAATTGGGTGTCTTCTGTATCAAATATTGCCCCGACATCACTAGTGGACGTTGTTAAAATATGTCGCACTTTGAGTGGCATGGGCGCAGGCGCAAACATTTTTGCTCGACTTTTTCTCAAATTTTGAACTACATAATTTTGGTTTAAAATGCTACCGTAGGCTAATTTCTTGCGTTAGATAACATCATTTGCTGTTAGTGTAACTGCTCTTTGCATTTAAAAACCATGTACTGTACTTTCATTTATGATTGCACAGACGTTCTCAATTTTTTCCAATGTATTTTCAACAGTAGAAAAGCCTTGAACAGCTGCGAACATTTTTTCGTCGAGTTGAAGGGTTTCATTAATCGGCACAAAATAAAAGGTTCAATTTTTTTTTCGCCACAACCTAATGTGTACGGGTATCAATAAGCCCTGTAACTAAGATGCAACTTTTTTCTTAAATACCTACTTTTTATGTCCTTCATCTGTTTCAAATCATACGAGTCAATAACAACTTATCCACAATCAGTTTTTATGTCAACATTCGAAAACAAATTTAAATAATCGCAGTCATCACCTGGCATTCGTTCAATGATTTATAGGTTTGCATATCGAACTGCATAAAGACAATACCAACATATGATTGTGCATTTCAAGGAAAAATTAATACTTTGTTTTATGTTCCAGATTTGAGTTCACATTTAGAGTGTTTACTCAATCGCTACCTTCTTCCTGGTTTTCCTCATTACGGCACTTTCAATTCTTCTGACAGAAAATGTTCTCCCGTCAGGTCTACTTCTGCTGCCAGTTCCATTTCTTCTGCCGAGCCTTCTCTTCGTGTTAGGTCTAGGTCTCCTCCTGCCAGGCATCCTTCTTGGTTCATTCTTGGATTTCACCTTGCAAATTTTTTATCTATTTGGCTTATTCAAAACACGAACCCGCAGCGGGTATTCAAAATACGCAAATACACTTTTCTGTCCATAAACCAATTGAATTGCAAGTAGCATGTAATGCCCCTGCTTCTATGCGAATGGAAGAGCGATATGTTTCAATAGAGGTAGAAATGTAAAAACAGTTACCTCGGCTCTCTCTCTGGAAAGAGATTTTAAGCTGCAGTGTAGCTTGAAAGAACCTTCTTGATTCAGCGGTTTGATCTCAAAAGTTGAGAGGTGAATAAAAATAATAATGTTTGTGAAAAAGCTTATGAATAATCACCATATTTATAAGTTTCAATACTGGAGAAGGCGTAATGCAAAAACATCCTTCTCGGCATTGTGTAATGTAACGGTGAACCAGGTCGCTTAAAAAAAAGAGCCATGCTGCGGCCTTTACGAAAGCCATATGCCTTTTACGATATGCGCCTCGCCAGTTCACACTAGCTTCGTTCGGCAATTGTCGGTTGGAGGCCGAGTCGAAGCCGAAAGTCAGATTGTGTGTGTGCACTATAGCTGCTTATGCGCATGCGACACAAACGTGTTCACACTTCAGAGTCTATTCTCATTTATCCAAGTGTTTTTATAAGACCCAATATTCTGCACCACCCACTGAGTTGTGGATCTCTCGCCACATTATTACTGACATTTCTTAATTGTTTATACTAAACTGTGACCGATTTTATATAAGTTTTCAAGTAAAATGTAGAAGTTCATTATTTGGAAAAAGTTTTAGGAACAAATAAAAATATGTAGCGAATATAATAGAAAGGCAAATTTTCTAAAGTTGTGACATTTTTTCTGTGCATAAATCAAATGAAAATGCGCTTATTTTATTCTGTTTTGTTATTTTAAGGCATTCATTATTTTATTTAGCATTATATTTCGTTTAATTCAACAATCGATCATCAGCTGTTTTGCGGTCTAGATAAAAAGAAAAACATACATACAATTTACAATCCATTAAAAAAATTTATAGTTGATCTTGCTATTCATTGAATTGTAAAGGTGTCATAGTTTATTTTAAAATTACATACCTATTTACATCTGTTTCATACATAAAAAGATATTTGATAAAAATTCCATGATTATATCTGTATTAAAACCAAATATTTATTTTACTGTGAATGAAGCTTAAAAAAATTCCAAGCAATCTAAGGGTGCCCATTTAAAAAACTAAATTTTCTATTATTAAAAGTTTTACCGCCCCCGTCTCAATTTATAACTTTCAATATGATAACTAACCTCTATTTTTGTCAGGTAATTATGTTTTCGTTAAGAAAAAATCTAATGGGGTCAAAGATAACCAATTTTGTTGAATGGTACATTTGGAATACCAAAGTTGTTTATGTCTTCTAAAATATTTCTTTAAATTCTTTAACTCAAATTAAGTAGGGGCAAATATATGAACAGGTGTGCAAATAATTCTAGTTTTTTCATTAGGTTTACTCGAAAAAACAAAACGATCATAATTGAAAACACAACTTGATGGGAAAGTAGCGCATGAGGATCCTGAAAAGTATAATTAATTTGAAATCGATTGATAAATGCCTTGGTGGTGCACGTTAGAAAAATATCTTTGAAAAAATGATCATTTCGGTAATTTTAATATTTTCATAAATGCCACTTTTTTACTTGCCTTGCAGTTACAATCGCCTTCATAAATTTGTACAGATTTTCATTTCCTGATTCTTATTGAATCGCGCATGTTTAATAGAACCCTGTTTTGAACAAAGCTTCCTAAAACCTACCGAACAGAAAGAGAATTGTTCATTTTCAGAATAATACACACTTGGATATTGTTAAATTATCAATTAATATATACAAGCTGCATAAAATTTCATTTTATTTCAGAAAAAAATTCATAACACATATATTTTTTGGGTAACAGTTTATTTTCATTGAATTCCAAAGACTCACTCATATTTCAGAACAAATCTTTATTACATACAGTTTATATACATTTTTAAGGCATTTTAGGGTACCTTTTCACGAAGCTCGAGTTTGAATTTTGCATTGAATTAATATTTCACATAGGATTCCCATGTAGGTTCTCGAACAATCACATTTTCCATTAATATGCAAGGTAACTAGAAATGCATCCTATGTAAAATATTAATTCCACGATTAATTCAGTATCCACGGCCCATGACATATATTTCAGCTTAAAGTCTTGATCTATAGCTGCAATAAATATTTTTAAAATTTTTATCTCTACTGTTTAAAATGATAAATTATTTTATATTAAAAAATTGCCATTCCTTAAGTACATGTCGAGAAATACTCATTAATTTTTTCAAGACCGTGTATAGATGTCCGGTGCCGGGCGCTAGGTTGATATATCCGGTAGATTGCTCTGCGTCCGGCTGAGTAAACTTCTTATTTTCTTAAGAGGTGCACGAGGCATAACGTCAAAGTGGAGTATTGTATATTTTGCAAGAATATGTTTTAACTTTTTTTACACACTTGCATATGTAATTCTTTATTGGAAATTTGATATTTGATGTTTCCGATTTTATATTTTCTTGCACATTTACTTGATCATTCTTCTATTACTAAGAACATTTTTATATAATTCTATTTGTGGGAGTTATAGAATATTTTTTGCAACAAAATAAGTGGCGTTAATAGCAAAGATTAAATCTGAAATTATACTTCTTATCTACAACGAATACATATCGCAAACACCAACTAAGCTCTTTTACATGTACGATGAGCAATTAAATATTCAACTACATATATATATATGCTAGGTAAGTCCACCGGGCATGAAGATATTTTTTTTGTTGAAAATATACCAGACAAATCGCTGTTTTCGTCGATTTTACGTCTATTTTTGCGTTTTCCGGGAAAATATGAGCCAATTGGGTTATTTGGACTTCAGATTCGGATTTAGCGACCGCAAAAACATATAGATATGCCGGTGTAGTCCGTCGGGCAGACCACTTTTTTTTTGTGTGCCGGTGTTTTCAACCAAATTTGAATCTTCTACCAAAATACCAACATTTTTAACAAAATACATCAAGTTTTAATCAAGTGGTTGAATTTTTATGACAAAAATATTAATTTTCAACAAAAAAGTTACTTATCAACCAGATTTTGACTTTTTACCAAAAATACCTACATTTTTAACAAAATACATAAATTTTCAACCAAATGGTTGATATTTCATGGAAAAAATATTAGTTTCCAAACAAAAAGGGTAAATTAAAAATTTTTTAATTGGAAGAGTTAGAATTTTTTACTTTCATTGACCGAGAAAAATGTTAGCAAACCGATAAATGGCCGAGAATTTTTTTCTGTATATAACTATTTTCATGAAATTTAGCTGAAGATTTAAGACGAAAAGGGAATGTTCATTTTACTTGTTTTTTAATTAAACATGAACTGAAGTTGTTTCAATCTAACAAATAAACGTTGTTAAAATTGATTTATAAAATCGAGGAAAATATTTTATTGTTAGTTATAGTCAGTTTTGGAAAAGAACTCGAGGTGAACTTTTGAAATAAATATTTCACAATTTTCATTGTTTATTTTACAATAGTTTTTGGGGTTTAATGTTTTTCTCTCTCACTTTAGGTAAATGTTGCAACTATCATATAATCCTAATGCAGTAGGGCTCATTTTATTCCTTAAGAGATTCTCTGCACATCTCATTAGTACTCTTTTATAGAAAAACTTTTATTTACCAATTATAAAATCGATATTTTTGTAAACAATAGGTTTTCATGAATACAATTTTCAAAATAAAAATGTACCAATGAGATTTGCGGGGAATCTTTTAGGGAATGAAATAAGCGCTACAGCATTAGAAATAAATAATAATTGCAAATTTTACCTAAAGTGAAAAAGAAAAACTCTAAGTAAATATTGTCAATATAAGAAAACCCAAAATATTTTTTTCAAAAGATGACCAATAATTATATATGTGATTGAATTGCGCATGAATAATAATTTGTTGTAGTTGGTAGGAATGCATGGGTATATACGTCTAAAAGCAGTGCATTCTACGATTTTCGCAAATTATTTTTAACTCAAAACATTAAAAAAATCTTAAAGATCATTATCTGTTACCCAGAACTGTCAGAAAATTATTTTTATTTAACAAACATTTTTTTAAACACTTTCGCCTTGCATTATTTGAATTCTAGGCCAACTGCATAGCTGGAGCCGCCACATGGCGACTGTCAACTCTTATGACAATATTTTCCACAGGCCTCCACAGAGCAGTGGCATGGGGCTGGCTTGCAGTTCAAGTTCAGTAAAACCAGACTCGTGGTTGCTCATGAGACCTCACGCCTCCGTGACATGGCGTTAGAGGATGGCAGAAGATGGCGGCATCTCGCGAGAATCTGACTGGCCCAGCGTTGACTCTGAGCAGGAAGCACCGGTAACCATGGTGATACGGAAGTTACTGGTGGTTGTTATTCATGAACAAAAAGTGACTATTCCAGCGTGTCAGAAACCCTGGCAATCCTTTGACGTGGCGACTTAACCATGGTTGCCATAGAGTCGTTAATGGTGAGTTTATCGTGACGTCACGACTCAGTGTCATGGCGATGAAATACCAATGGGATGATGGTGACCAGGCACGATGTCAACTGGACAGGGTGATCGAGGCCCGCCATTTTGCATGGAATCAGTTACTATGGAGACGTGGGATGGTTGAACTACGGTTGGTGATATGTACTTTATCCAGGGTACGTTAGTAACTCCTGGTGAAAATCTTATGCGACGGCCCGTCCCTGGCTTCTGTTATTGTTGTCTTTGATCTCGGATTTGACATGTGGAGGTTAGGTAACATGAAAAAAGATATTTCGAGGAATAAATAACCAAAAATATACAATTTCTGACGAGCGCTCCCAGCCGAATTTTCCTCTGTCACAACACCCCTATGCTTAAACGGAAACTCGAAGTTTTCCTCTGGAAACCCGGCAAACGAAGATGGTCCGTAAGATCTTTCACAGGACCCAGAGCCTCGGTTGACCCCTCCAAGAGCACTCATGATAACTTCGTTAGCGAAATTAAATAAGGATAGTGGTGAAATCAGAAGCCGGAAACCAAATAAAAATATAGAATAGAAATTGAATGAACAAAATCGTGAGCCATAAAATCATAAGCCATGAAATAATAATAATGATGAGCAAAATCATGAGCCATAACCAAAAAATAAAAATAGGCTAGAGATTGAATTAGCAAAATCATAAGGCATGACCAATAAAATTATAATAAGTAGACGGTGGGATGGAGCAATATTGCGAGTGCCAGGTAAGGCCAAGGGTGATTAGGGGATGTTAGGCAGTGAATTAATAACGACTTGCGATTATTTTACACCTGAAACACGACAAAATAATTGTGAATCAATTAACTTAAATTTTCGCTGGAACGCGGTTCTTTCTAGCTCGACAGGTCTCACCAGTTTAGAGTTCCGACTGAGGGTAGGATAAATTGTGGTATACTTTGTAATATTTGTAAACAAAATTCTTTATTATCAAAGAGTAAGAAAAAAAAGAGAATGTGGAAGGAAACATGCTACTTGAAGAGGAAGCCTTAAAATTAAGGATCAGAACATTATGAATCACAAATAATTAAGTAAACGATTACAAACTACTCGTCTACAAAGCCCCATAAGCTATTTACTTCACAAGTTCGCTGACACCTAAGTTCAGTTTTGATGTGCGACGATACACAGGAGTGTATGAATCTCTTGTTATCGTCCGAATATAGAACGCGTCAATCTTAAAGACTAAAATTCGAATGAAAATCGCTGAGGTAACGGTTCATAACACCCATAGTATCACAACCTAATAATACATTCATGAACGATTCGGTCGTAGGTGGACCAACCAAACATTCGCACGCAGACGCGTCGATTCATATATTAAAAGGCACTAAGTCCCTAAACTCACCATATATCAAAATTGTCATTTATCAAAATTATGAATTATCAAAATTATCAGACGTAACTTTCCTATTTTGCCAAGATTACAAACGAACAACATTTTTCTAGATAGCGCACGTTATTTTAAAACTTATCCTAAATATCTATTGATAGTAATAATATAATAATTCAAATAATCGAGTAGTTTTACAAACTTCAGGTTGCGTACATAGCTCGGTAGATCCTATTTAGCCTTAAATGATAATTTACATTGATAATAATAAAGTAATAATTCAAATAATCGAGAAGTCTTACAAACGCCAGGTTGTTTACGTAGATGGCTGGTCTGATCGCTTTCCCCCACCCGATTTGTGGGTGGGCCCACGGTAAACCTTGGGTTTAAGGTCGCTCATCCTTAGCCACCCCTGTCGCGTGAGGTTCTCATAACCCAGAACTCTCATCCATAGTTGCTGACGGATCAGGACTAGTGTTGGCCTTCGGTGGCCCTCCTGGAGCTGACTTGGCTCGCTTGGATTTCCCGAATCGGCAAGAGTCTCTCAACTCGGTAATCTGAAATCAGAGGGGTAAGTCCTATAACTACTATTTATTTACTCAACAACGGTCACAGGCGGCGTACGCTGTACATAGGTCTTGTGGTCCCGAATGTGTTCTTTACCTGCGTATTTTCCTTTCTCGATAATCAAAATATACAGAACAGGAGACAACCGGCGTTTGATTTTATGAGGCCCGTCAAACTTATCACATAATTTGGCTGCAAGATCGTCTTCCTTTTTTGATAGTACGCGCTGACACTTCAGTACGAGGTCACCTACCCTGAAGGAACGAGCACGCTTACTGTCGTCGTAATATCTTGCTTGAGATACACATGCGCGCCTAAAGTTTTGGCAGATCAGATTCCTAAGATGATCCAATCTTTTGACGCGCTGCAACCAATTCGCGGGATCTGGGCTAGTGCGTTGGGATCCTTTCTCAAGGTCGTTTCTCAAAGATCGGTAGGGAAGAGGGTTACGTCTGAAGTTTAAAAAAGCTGGTGAGACTTTCAATGTACCGTGGGAGGCGGTATTATACACGAATCGGAACTCAGGTAGGTGGGCATACTACTCTGTATGATTCTTGTAGAGGAAAGCTACAGTCATAGTCTTCAGTATGCGGTTGACGCGTTTGGTAGGGTTGGCCTGTGAAAGGTAAACCGGATTCGTGGTTTGTATGATTCCAATGGTCTTGCACATCTGTTCCATGAGCCTATTGGCGAACTCGGTACCATTAGACATGTGTGTCACCTCAGGAGTTTCCCAACGCGATACAATGAAATCTTCGAAGGCCTTTTTGATGGTAGGACCGTTAGCCGTTCTGATCGGAAGTACCTCCACGCATTTCGTGAAGAGGTCCTGAAAAACCAGGATGTACTTATAACCGAAGTACTTCGGGGAAAAGGGCCCATGACATCGCTGGCTACCACTGGCCAGGGTCGCTCGACGATGCGTTGCCCCATCATGCCGGCCGGTTGAGCCTGTTCCACCTTACAACTCTGGCAAGGATCACATTTTTTAACAAAATGTGAAACGTCCGAATACAGCCCAGGCCAATGAGGGCCACTCGTGCATAAGTCTTGTCCCTCCCCAGATGTCCGGATTAAGGCTCCCAATGTACCTCTTTCAATACGTTAGGTCTAAACTCTTCTGGGACCACCAACTTCCATGCTTCAAGGTCCGGAATCAACTGGTCGGTAATTTCATTTGGCCTATTACGGTATAACTTATCATTTTCGACCTTCCAATCAGAAAACAACCCACGTCGCTCCACTACTAACTTTAGTCGCTTATTTTACCAGGGGTCAGTTGATTCTTCAAACCAGATATCGACCTGCTCTGTAGCTGACGAAATCGGTAACTCGTCCTCCTCAGACATCCTAGACAAGGCGTCCGGTACCCGATATGAGGTTTCCTGGCGCTGTATTATCTCGAAGTCGTACCTGACGAGTTCGAGGGACAATCTTGCGAGTCTACCGGTAGGGTTTCTGAGTTACGCAACCATATCAAATTACTGTGCTTCTTAATCACCTTAAAATGAAAACCCTCCAGGTACTCTTGGAATATTCTAATCCCGAAAGCGACTGCGAGGCACTCCCGCTCGGTAACCGTATAATTGCGCTCGACAGCGGACAAGGTGCGACTTGCGACAGCAAATGGACAGCCACTTAAAATGGCCATCCTCGACCTGAGTCAACACCATGCCCAGACCAGTGGCGCTAGAGCCCGTCTGAAGGTGAAAGGGATTCTCTTCTACGTCCCCGAATGAAGGACAAGCCAATATGGGTGCAGAGGTTAGTGCTTCACTCAACCAATCGGAAGCTTTCTGCTGTTCTTCTCCCCAATGCCACTTCACGTCCAGCTTAAACAGCCTAGTAAGGAGCTCGGTGACCTAGGCAAACTCGGAAATAGGTCGCCTGTATTAGGATCCTAACCCCATAAATCTACGAAGCTGTTTGAGAGTCCTTGTTGACTATAAAACCTAAGCACCGAACTTTGGCACAACAAAACTCGCCCTGGTCCGGGCTAGTGGTCAAGACTGCTTCGGAAATCCTATCGAAAACCTTCTCCAGCCAGCACAGATGCACCTCAAACGTCTCAGTAAGCATAATGATGTCGTCGAGATAGGAAAACGCGTTAGGTCTCATTTCCGTAGTGATATTCTTATTGATCAATCTCTGACAGGTGGCCGAAGCCCCCGTCAGTCCGAGCAGCATCCGAGCAAACTTGAAGTGCCCCCTGCCGGGAACCACAAATGCCGTATATTCCAGTCAAGGCTCGTCCAAAGGGATCTGACTGAATGTTGCGCTAAGATCAATGTTGGAGAAGAATCTAGCTGCTCGGAGTTGCCCTGGTAATAACTGCTGATAACCCCGTCGCCTTTCTTAACCATCACTGTAGGGGCTGACCATTCGCTAGAGGACTCCTTAATCACACCCACGGCAAGCATCCTATCTACTTCCGCGTACATGGCCTCTTGCACCTTAGGAGAAACTATACGGTACCTTTCCCTAATAGGTGCGTGGCCCCGAATATCTATGTGATACTTACCAAGTGTATAGCGTTTAGTTGGCCCTTCCTCTTTGGAACTATTTTTCTTTTAATTAACTCCCGAAGTTCCAGGTCATTGTCGCTTGACAAATCTAAAATTCCGCTACAGTTATCCTCGGCGGTTATTCAAGTGTCGAGTGGATAGACCTGACCTTCGTACCTGGCATCCATATCTCCTTAGATCGCGCTGAAAAACCCATATCAAAATCGGTTTGCGCGTCTAGACCTAAGACAAACTCGGTATCCAAATTGGTGGCTACGCTGACTTCCCATACCTTAGTAATCCCGTCGAAATTCAAAAGTAGCTCGACCACACCTGGGATCTCGTCTCTCGAACCGTGTGCTAATATCATTTGAGATTTTCTAGAACTGTCTAAATTTTTGCCGAGGGCATCCAGGATCTTTCGGACTAAATCGCCACGAACAAGTGTACGACTTGAACCGGGATCGTACAAGGCATCGACCGAGAAGAAATCGATTAAGATATTAAAGTGCACTCTACCGCGTGCCAAATCGGTCTGTAATATGCCAGCGATCTGATCAAGGTCAGAATAATTTTGTGTATGCTCTTCATGGATCACTATTTCATCAAGGTCTGATTTTCTACGTTCCTGTTCAAAATCTCTAACAACGCGGCCCGAAAGTGATGAAGATCCATCTTTTAAGCCAGAATTTTCGGTAGACATAATGGTGCTGTTTGCCGGTTCCTGTTTCAAATCAGAAAAGGTGCCAACAGGATGCGGCGAATCACCATCCGCTGCATGCAGAAGAGCTCCAATAATCATTAAAGTTGAAGCTTCAATGGGAGACGTGGTCTCGAAAAAAAAATCAACGCGCGAAACACTAACGCCCTTATGATCGCAAGAATCATTTAAGGCCTAAACAATAGTATACTTTAGGCTCAGAGACGTCTGATTCAGGTTTTACGGTCTCTTTATTTTGAGAGGCAGTGGGAAACGGTCCAACTGCTTCTTTTCTGCGTTTCCCGATCAATGGGTAAGTTTTGAGGGTAAAGTCCTCCTTCTTACACGCGAAACAAACCGATTTACGAGGAAGATCGCAGCCTTTTTGGTAGTGCCCCACTTGTCTGCATCTAAAACAGGTGACCTCGTCTGAAATGCTGGATATGTTTTCTCGGGAATTTGTTGGTGAGATGAAAGCAGTGGGCGTAGTCGAGCTCTGCTACTTCCTCCCAAATTGATCCCTATTATTCTGGGTCCCGTTACCTATACTTATACCGCGGCTTCTGCCTGTCCGACCATTCCTATCTTTGCCGTCACCTTTGGAAGGCTTATTTTTAGCCACGGGAAAATTTTCTGTTGTTTTAACAGACGAAACGGAATCTAGCTCGACAATGGCCGAAAAACTATTCTTTGTAGTTTTTGATGCTATTATATCACGGTATGCAAACTCTTGCAGGAACGAACTCTCGGGATTAGGGGGTGGTTTGTATTATTTAATGGCTATCCACTCTTTCTCCCAACCTCTACCAAGTCGCGAGAGTTCGACAAAAAATCGGTAATGAGAGCGGCGAATTACCCTATGGAATTCTGGTCTGAGTCCCCTATTAATCCAATTTCACTGCTCCACCATTGGCATATCATTTTCGAGCAAGTTAATTAGGCCCTCTAGGTGCGTCAGGTAGTCCTCTATACGTTCATTTCTCCCTAGGGTCCTAGAATAGATTTGTTCACGGACACGATTCCTTCCAGTAATACTGGCATGACTAAAAAAAGCTTTTAATCGAAGACTTTGGTAAGTCTCTTTCGGTCCTCAACGCGCATTAGAAAGTCCTTGGTACTGGTCTCGCAACACCCGTCAAAAGTAATCTTCCAATTTAAGACGATTTTACCTAAATTCCTTGTACTATTGTTGCGGTAAGGTGAAGGGTTAACATTATCTAGTATGTCCTAATCGGCACTCCCGCGGTTAAATTCCTCATCAAGTTCTAATCTTCGCCCTTCTGCACGTGGATTCAAAGTGCTATGAGAAGCACTAGATATTTTCAAAGAACTATGCCGGGTCGCGCTTGGGACATTCAGAGTGTCTCGGTGATTATTTTACATAAGAGTGTCTTGGAGAACGCTAGGTAGATCTAACGAACCAGTTTGGGCTGCTTCCGGTAATTGTAAACTATCTCGTCGGGTGTTTTCTTTAAGGATGCTATGGGGAACGCGAGGCAAAAGTTTGTTTCTCGGGTATTCTTGAGAAATCTAAAAGCATCCGGAATCGGGAAATCATTGTACAAGAGGAGGGAAGACCGATCTGCGAGTTGGAAAGGGCCCGGCAATCCGTAAAAATTATAGTAATTCAATGAAAGTCCAACATTCCCGGGGCTAATACAAGTTGGCAGAGTCGTTACGCTTTCGCGGGGTGTCATGACCGTGACAGCAGACTGCGTAGTTGTCGCGATTTCCATAGGGTTCAGTGAATTTACTACACCTGTAGCCGCGGTGGTAGTGCTCGTGGTCGTGACGATGCTTTCTACCGTGAAAGTCACTGGACTAGTGATGACCCATGAAGCCACTGGCCCATCAGAAGGTATCTCATCCTGGTCCTGTTTGGTCGCGTCAGTAGTTATAGAGGTAACGTCCGATGCGTGTAGACATCCCTTCGTATAATTTAACTCCCTTCCTTAAACGTGAGCATCTTTCTCTACGCGTACCGTTAATCTCTAGTTGAAGGGCTGCTAAAGCCTCCAGAAGTTGTTGTTCGTCATTCGAATCATTATTTAAATGCTTTAATTCCCGGAATGTGCATAAGTCAACTTCCGAGTCCAAAAACGCCATTTTGAAATTTAAAGGTTGCCTCAAAATCGGAAAAGCACGTGGAAACCTTAAAAAAAGATCTAAGTAGCGTAATGATGTATCCCGTTAAGTAAGCAAACAAAAATATACAATTTTGTAACGGTTGAGCAGAAGGAACGGCAACGGCAGGTGACGAACAAGATCGGAAATCGGCAATTAAATCGTCGTGATAAATCGGGTGATTCTTGAATAAAAAGTGCAACTCAAATAAATCACAGAATATAAATACATGTTATTCAAATATTTAAATAAATGAATAAGTTTGCAATACAATCTTTTGTAAATTTTGAAGTAAGGACGAACTGGAAATCCCGTTTTTCCAGAAGATAACTGCTCAATTTAATTGCAGACGTAGTGGAAATGAGAAAGCCTTTTTGAAGAGGTTTAAAAGTTCGTGCCTCACCGACTTGTAAGCTATCTAAAAGGTTTAGCATCTCTTTCAAAAAGGACTTTGTTTTTTCGTCGAACTTGCTAATTGCGCTTTTTAAATTGCGAGATGTCATTAAACTAAACCACTTTGCAATGTTGCTGAAAAACCAAGCAGTCGTTATATATTTAGGTTCGGAATTTTCATCTGCAAGAAAATGAAGCGCGGCACCAACTTCAGAGCTTACGATCTTTTTCGCTCTGTTTACTTTAATTTTAAAAAATTTTGTATTTTCCCGCTAGTAAAACATCTTCAACTTTGAAGCCTGGCGTTAGCGTGAAAGCTAAATCATCTTGCGTTTTTAGCATCTCAATCAAATGATCGGCATCGACGATATTGGTAGGCAAATCGTTATCCTTCTGAAAATTTTCCGGAATATACATTATTCCATAATTGACAATACCTGAAACCGTATTTTTTAGTAGATGAGGTACATCTGCGAAAAAAGAGCCTCCGATCTGGATCCCCTTTTGGAAATGGGTGAGGAATAGTTATTAACATCATTATATTTAACAGCTGTGATTTCGAAGGCGTTCCAGGAAGCAATATTAGAGGATCCCACGTCCGCCGTTACGCTGTTCACTCGTAATCCGATGTTTTCTGCTTTTTCTATAATCTGCAAAAAAATGGGCTTCAACTTTGTACCATCGAATCCGCCACCAGTGAAGTCATATCCTACAATTTGCTTCCTCCGATATGCAGTACCCATTAGCATATACACTATGGCATGCTTAGTTTTACTAATATCTTTGGATTGATTATTACTATCATCCGTCGATTGAATAGTTATATCTCCTAGGTACTCTTTAGTTTGAGTATCGTACATTCTTCCACCGTCAATAGATACTTCGTCTGCAGCCAACGAGCATTCCTTATCGGTATCATTTAAAGTTCCCACTTTTCCCTCTAAATAATCAAACATTTCATCTGATATTCCTGGTTGAAACTCAATATGTTCTATTCGTTTGCTTAAAGTTCTCTGACAAGGCACTGGTAATCCTTGCCTAAAAAGCTCATGATAACCTGCATTCACGCAGCAAAATTTCATGCGGAGAGCTTTTTTAATTGTAGAGTTTGACCACTTCCTTGTTTTGGAGTTCTCCCTGTTCCTTCTTTTCAGGATTACGTTTTGAATTTGATCTTTCGTGAACAAAGTTTCTACAATCTGTCCGTATACATCATGAGGGATCACCTTCGATTTTCTTTTCTCGTCCTTGAGTTTCTGCAATATTTTCTTCAAGCCCTCAATGGTACTCATATGCTTTTCAAATAACTTTCGTAATTTCTCATCAGTGCATTCTGCCAACAAACGATATTGCTCGTCTTCCAAAACGTTGCCGGTAAGTTGGTCGCTCTCCAAACCACATGGAATACTTTCCTATAAAAAAGCAACCCGGGTAGACCATCACTTGTTCTTTATAATTTCGAATTGAAAGCGTGTGAAATTTAAGAAAAATGTATGAAATAATTTTGATTTGAAAACATTGCAATTAAAAATATTTTATATAGGTAAAATTTTGAAAAAGGACAATATTTCAAATGAGCGTTTAAAATAGGATAATTTTAAATTAAAAAAATTTTGAAGCAGAAAATTTCAAAATGCAAAACCTTCAAACTAAAATTGTAAAATTGGGACCATTTTTTTAGGAAGGAGTTGAAATAGTTTTATTTGTAGTTCAAAGAGTTTAGAAATTATGTATAAATTTTGTATTATTTCTAGTCAAAAGAATCCAAAATTAAATAATTTAAAAGTGAAAACTTTCGAATTTCACTATATTTAAATTCATAAGGATTGGTATTTGACAATTTTCGATAAAAACTAAATTGAGAATTCCAAAGTAAAAGCTTCTGAAGTTCTAGAAATCTAAATTTCTATTAAATTAAAAAAATTATTATTCAACACAGAAATTGACTAGACAAATTTTTCTAAAATTGAAAAATAAATTAACCTTTATTTTCACCGTTCAAAATAAAAAAAATTCAATTCTAAAATTTTTAAATTAAAATTCTAAAATTAAAACGATTAAAAATTTTCAAATTTATCCAATTGCTCGATAGAAAAATTGTCTTTTTTTAAACTGAGTTAGACATGCTGAACTTTTTGGAAAATTTTTCAAATAGAAAAACTTCAATATTCAATACCTGGTTCTAAAATCTGCTTATTTTTACGTGTCAAATTTGAGAAATTGTCTTCATTTTTCATTGTTTTAAATTTATTTTGGAGGCATTCAATTCAAAATTGTTTAATTGCAAATCCTTTAAACTGAAAAATGTCCATCTGTCAAGTCTTTCATTTTAATACTCTACAATTTCGAAGAATTTGAGAAGCAAGAAAGTTTTGTACGTTTAAAGTTGAAACCAAATTATTTAGAATATTTAAATGTGAAATTATTAAATTTGAAACAAAATAAAATTGAATGGATTGAATTTCAAAAAGTATAATTGACCATTTAAAAATTGGTTATTTCTAAACGCGATATACAGGGTGTCCCAGTACTCAAGGTACATTTTTATATTTTTGAATTCCTAATAAAAAATGGAGTTGAAAATAATGATTAAAATTTGTTGTAAAGTTAATAATTATGAGCCAATAACAATTAAAGATTAAACAATCGGAAGCATGCGTTATATGGACGACAGTCCATGTGTCACTGATGAGGTTGTGTGCGTAAAAGAGTAATTTTAAATTTGCAGGAGGTTGTGAATATCAATGGTGCACCTTCACACGGCAACTGAGAGGCGAGAGATTCTTAGAAAATTTATATTCCTTTACAATACACGATGAATTACTTTAACTTCCTCCGAGTATTCATAATTCTGTAGAATTCAAACGAATTCTTATAATTCACTTGTGGTCCTTTGAATTCTTTTGAAGTTTTTTGTAATTCACTTGAAACCTTTACAGTACACCTTAAATTATTTTGAATTTCTCGAAGTCTTTTGTATTCTCTGAATTTCAAATTCTCTGAAATCTTTTGAATTCTATGAATTCTTTTGTATTCTCTAAATTCCTTCCTCCTCTTTCCCTATTTATCACATCCCAAACCCTACCTTCTTTGATCGCTTTTTCTACTTCTTCCTTGTATTTCTCCTTTTTCTCCTGCTGTACTCCCCCTTCTCCATTTCCCCTTTCCTCCATTTTCTTACACACTCTTCCATTCTCTCTTTACTCTCCCTGTATTCCTCATCCCACCAGCCTCTCTTTTTCTCTTCTCTTTCTTCTTTTGTACCTATCTCATTCCTCACCTTCTCAATCGACCCTTTCAACGTTTCAATTAACGAGTCTACTCCCTCCTCTTTTTCATGCCTAACATTCTCCTTTTCCATTTTTTGTTTAAACTCATTTAATTTACCTACCCCCAGACTCCCATTTTCGTGTTCCTTTCTCCCTCTGCCGCGCTTGCGGACACCACCTTTCAGTGTAGCTATTACCAGGACGTGCTCGGAGCCTATCTCATTTCCCACCTTCATACTCCCTGTCATATTCCTCATTCCTTCTTCCGCCAGGATGTAATCTATTACTGTTTCTTCCTTACCCTTACCTATAAATGTGATCTCTCCTTCCTCATCTCCTTTCATATTGCAATTACATATAAACCACCCTGTTTCTCCTATTACGTCTAGTTACCTCCTCCCCTCCCGGTCTGTCTTCCAAATCTCGCGCCCTTGTTTGCCAGTCCAGGCATTCAAATCACCTATTATCAAAACTAACTCGTCCTTCTTTTCCTCCATCCACCTCTTTATTACTTTCCAACCTTCCTCTTCCCCTCTTCTTCTATATACAAAAACCACCGCTATTTTGACTTTTCCAATTATAATCCTTCTCACAATTGTTCCATCCTTTTCCTCCCTGCCCCCCTCTTTTCACCCTTTTACTGCCAATTTTTTTCTCACCCCTGAGACCATGCCGCCCATCCCTGTCCCTTTAACGTGTTCCTTTCTTGCTTCTTGTATCGTCCACGTACAACCTTTAGGTAACATTTTTTCAACCCCTTCCAGTCCTTCTCATCCACTCAGGTTTCACTCATCATAATCACATCCCAATTTTCTAACTCCTGCCAAAATCCCTCATTCCTCAGCCTCTGTTTAATCTCTAAACTCATTTGCCTCTTCCTTTTTCCTACCTTTCTCAACTATTTTTCCTTTTTTTACTTATTTCTTCTAATTCTTCGTCCCAGAACCATTCCTCCCCATTTATCCATATCCCGTTTCTCCCTATCCATACCATGCGCCCCTTTTTCTTCTCTACCCATGCCCTCTGCTCTATCATTGTTATTAGACCAATTACTTTAGATCAAATTCGATATAAGAAACAAAAAACCGCGGGCGGAGAACTTTCGTCGCAGTTAAGTGTCCCCTGCGAAGCAGATGAAGAAATCACATAATTACCGAATAATTTACTACCGGAAGTGTCCGCCATCTTTGATTGTGTGTGTTCGTAAATTTGCACTCGTACTTTTTAATTTCTCGATAAAAAAGTTCAGTAAAAAATTTGTAGAGAATTGGATTCTACAATTTTCAACTTGTTCATATTGTTGTAAACAAATGATTTGTCGCTAACAATAAGAAAAAAGTTTGGAAAATTAGGAAAATGGCGCAGTTTTTTCGACTTTTTGACTATTTGTATTCAAAATAAGTGGCATATTTAAAGGGCAAAGTTGTAGGGGATTCAATTTTCAAGAACTTTTGTATAAACAAGTTTTTCATGCGACGTGTAGGTCACGGTCGGGAATACTCTCAAAACAGCGGTGTGGGGGAAATTGTGCTGTTGGACACAATATATGCACTGCACTGCGTTCGTAGCAGTGGCCGCACAGCGAACGATATGAAAAAAATCAAGAGAAGGAAAATGTTTTGTTTTGAAAGCCCTACAAGATTATCATAACAACTTTTTGAATTTTCTTGAAAAATCGAAAATTCAAATGTTGATCGCACAATAAATAATGAAAAATGAGAATTTTCAGTTTTCAGTCAAACTATACAAGATGCGAAAAAAGATCAAGGGACAAAAATTGTGCATCCAGAAAAGATCTGCAAATGTCTTATCAATCACTTTTTCATAGGACGCGTAGTTTTTGTTTTATTCAGAAAAAACTACATTAAAAAAAAAATTAAATTTTCTGAAAAACGACGCAAGGTACGGAAAAAATTGATAAACAAAAGTTTTTCACCCAAAAAATATCAATAAATTTCTTATCATGCCTACTAGGTAAACCACGTTAAAAAAACGCGCAAATAACTCTACCTCTGGTGTGGAAATAAGTTACGAGTCGCTTCCACCGTGCCTCTGTGTTGAGAGCGTTCCCGACCGTGATCTGCACGTCGCACGAGAAACTTGTTCATACAAAAGTTGTTGAAAATTGAGTCCCCTACAATTTTGCCATTTAAATGTGCCACTTATTTTCAATACAAATAGTCAAAAAGTTGACAAAACTTCGCCACTTTTAGGGTTGTTGTTGAAGTAATTCATACTTCTAGAAAACTTTACATCTACTTGGCTATTGTAGCTAGTTTCTTGAGCGCCGAAGTAAGCAGGGAGTTAGGGCGACACCGAACTTTCCAGAAATAAAAGTATGCAGGTACAAAGCGTAGAGGTAAAGCAATTGAAACGGTCTCTTTCTCGAGGAGTCTAGAATGGTATGAGTTATAGTTTTTGAAAATACCCATAGTCCCGTGGGTTCGTAGTTCAGTTGCAATGTAACGCTGTCAGCGTGCGGATCTGGATCAGCATTCTATTACTGTATTATACTTACGTTCAAATATATATCTATTATACATGATCCACGGTTTCTTGATTTATAGAAACGTTAAAGGTTATAGGCCCAGAACTGCAAAGTGTATAGTAGAAACGCGAAGTGAGTGAAAAGATAAGTGTTGTGCAAAGTGAAGTGAGTATGAAAAAGAAAGCACAAAATGGAATCAACGAATGTGAAGATCGTGAAGCTGCGTGGCAAAGAAAATTGGCTCCAGTGGCGTTTTATTATGCGTAAACCTTTGGAGGAAGATGATGACGTGATCAGCGTGTATGAGGGAGATTTGAGTCATCCAGGCGATGCGGCGGCTGATGAAGCCACCCGTAAAAAGTTTTTAAAGGCAGATAAGGCCGCAAGAAAATTGATCGTCACTGCAGTGGAAAAGAAACCGCTAGATTTACTTCTGAGTTGCACAACAGCACGTGAAATGTGGAGAAAATTAAATACAGTATATGATATGAAATCCGATGAAAATTTGAGTATGATCCAGAAGCAGTTCTTTGATTTTAAGTGGGAAGAAACTGAAAGCGTAGCACACAATTTATCAAAACTGGAACAACTGGCAGCAAAGATAATAGCTCTTGGTAGTGGTATTGAAGAAAAAATGCTAATTTCACGAATTTTGACGACGTTGCCGAAAAAGTTAAATCACTTTCATAGTGCGTGGGATTCTGTCGATGAGAAGAAGAAAACTTTAGACAGCCTCACCATTAGGCTGATAACAGAAGAATCTAGGTGGAGAGAAGATGAATATCATCAAGAATCATCAGTGGCACTAGTAACAAAACGAAACTACCAAAAAAGAGATCAACAGAAGTAGTCAAGCAGTGAAAAGCAAGGTTTGAGTTGTTTTAACTGTGGAAGGGTTGGCCATTTAAAGAAAGACTGCTTCAGGTGCCTTATATGTAAAAGAAAAAGCCACACCAGCAAGAATTGCTTCCAAAACACGCAAGGATGTAACATCAGAGGCAAATGTTAATCCAGAAACCAACATCAAAATAGCGACAACGAGAAAACTACGAATAAACTTGGTGTAATAGGAAGCAGTTCAACGACGCAAGCGACGAGCGACGATATGTGGGTGATCGACTCAGGAGCTTCGGAACACATGACAGGGCGACGAGAATGGTTCAGCGTCTTCCAAAAATTCGACGAAACAGTGAAGATAGAGTTCGGCGATGGAACATTCATGGATGCATGTGGTAAGGGAAATATTGAAATTGAGACTTTTGTAAATGGAAAATTGTTACCAGGTACAATGCACGATGTTTTATATGTCCCGAGTATGAAAAGGAATTTATTTTCTGTTAAATTTGTCGCGAAGAAAGGCATAGATTTTAGCATTTCAGAGAAGGGAAGAGAATGCATTTTTTTTTAAATCAAATAGTAATCGCGAAAGGTACTGATGTCGGAAATTTGTACAAGATCGATATGCGTGTCATTACACCGACAGTTTGCAATCTTGGTAATAAAGTAGAGTTAAACGCGAACGCATTGCAGTTATGGCACGAGCGGCTTTGTCATCCAAATGTTAGACACGTAAAAGAATTTTTAAACAATTTAGATTTGTTGAGCTTTCACGAGAAAGTCGAGCGCGCGACTAAACCTCGGGAAATTATTTACACGGATGTATGTGGACCTATGGAAGTCGAGTCATTAGGCAAAAAACTTTATTTCCTTATTTTCAAAGATGACTTTTCAAAGTTTACAAAGATTTATTTCCTACGACACAAGTCAGAAGTAATTGATAAATTAAAAGCTTTTTGTTTAGAAGTCGAGAATCAGTTTTATTGTCAAATCAAAGAAATTCATAGTTCATAGCATTCCGACTAAGCAAGGCAATAAGACGCCGCATGAATTGTACGGAAAATCGCCAAGCGTTGAGAATTTTAAGATCTTCGGTACAGAGTGCTTCGTTCATATACCTGCGGAAGAAAGAAGAAAGCTAGATCCGAAAGGAAGGAAAGGATATTTATTAGGCTATTTAGATGAGGGCAAAGATTATCGCGTGTATGTACTTAGTGCGAGGGACGTAGTGCAAACTATAGGGCAAGCAAAAATAAATGACGAAAATGTGAGACAATTACGTGATAGGCGTGCGGTTAGGCAAACTGAATTTTATGGTTGTCCGGTAATGTATTTAGCAGAAAAGTTGCCAAGCGATTTTAATGAGGCTATGCAATCTGATCAAAAAGAGTTATGGAGAGAGCCTATGTTAGATGGGATGAGTTCTTTGCAGGGAAATAAAACTTGAGTGCTTGTAGAAAAACCGGAAAAGCAAAAAGAACTTAATAGTGAATGGGTGTTTTCTAAAAAGATTAATTCAGATCATTCTGATCGTTACAAACCGCGTTTTGTCGTTAAAGGGTACATACAGACAGAAGGCAGAGACTAAACAGAAACGTTAAGCCCTGTTGCGCGATTTGATACAGTTAGATTAATGCATAGTATTGCCGCGCGAAATAGCTTGCATCTTGGGCAATTCGATATCGAAACTGCATTTTTGTACGGTAATTCGAAAGAGGATATCTACATGAGACAACCTGAGGGTTTTCATGATGGAACGAATCGCGTCTGCAAACTGATGAGAAGTTTATTTCTGGCATAGAGAGATTATAATCCCCCCTCCCCCCAGCGATACGAAAGATGGTTGAATTTCAAAAGTTTATAATTATTATTAACAATAATAGTAGTGACTTATCTTGATATTTCACTGGGATTCCGCCTTTGTCTTTAAAGTTGATTCTCAATTTTTGATTGGGAATTTATAAAAGAAAGAAAGGAGTTTAAGCAGTGCATTTACGGAAAAATATTGCAAAAAAAATCGCACAAACAAAATGTACCGGTTAACTGACTGGGCGGTTAGTGCTTTATTTTGCGAAAGTGCGCAATTCGATTGATTAGAAAAATATTCAAACATTATTATAAAATTCAGTGAAAACCATTAAAGTAATCCCTTAATTAATTAATTAATTAATTTCATTCCAAGTACTAAAATCAATTGACAAATATAAATTGGTATAATCTACTCATCTGGCAAAGTAGACAAACTTTTGCATTTTATATTTTTTTTCTTTCCCAAATTCTGGGAGACTTGCAATTAATGAAATCATCCTTCTTCTAGAAATTAAAAAAGAAACTTTCCAAAGTTTTAGAAGAAGCTAGAACTATTTGAAACTTGCAGTCAACAAAAACTGACTTTTTCTACTGAAATATTGATATTAATTCATTGTTAAAAATGTAATGTACTTGCACTGAATCTGAATTGTTTTACTGTAATCATCCTTCTTTTAGAAATTAAAAAGGAGCATTAAAAATTATTAGAAGAAACAAGAACTATTCGTAACTATTAGTCTAACCTCGTATTATGTTTAATACTTCCCATAATTAGGATTTAATGCTTAATTAAAATCACTAATTGTAAGACAATGCACCTTCCATGTCCTTGTCGTGATCGACTTTAGTGGACTGAATATAGGAGGATGATACGATATGATCATATCGGCTTTCAGATCCACAGCTTCCTGCATCACGTCTTCGGTTAAATCATTCGTTAATAAAACCTGAGAGATTTCTTTAGATTCTGTAGGCTCGATCAACAATCCTACATTGTCCCACGAAGCCGCGAGCTTCAGATCCGCGAAGCTGTTCAACGTATCTATCACAGTTTTCAAAGGCAATCCCATTGTGTGAGAAAAGCGAACAGAATTTAAAAACTGTTTATTGAAGAGCACTTTTCGACTTAATCCTATCACAAGTAACTTGCCGATCATGAATAACCCTAGAACAAAAAATAAAATGATCCTGAAATAGTCACTATTGGAAAATTAAATGTTGTAATTCCTTTCAAGTATTTTAACACCTTTGTTGACAAAATATTTTGAAATTTTAATTTCGTGTGACAATGAGAATGAGCGCTGACTTCATTCGGCTGGAGTCAATCAAAATAATGATCATATGCCGTGATTAGCGGAAAATTTAATTACAATACATTTTTTTCCTTCGTAAACAACACTAGAAGTGCCAAGATCTTGGAAATGGCGTAAACACAGGATCACAATAAAAACTCACTTTTTCTAAAATACAAGTAAGTATATTTTTATATATTACAACGAATGCTTGTATGCTTAAAGTAAATTTCAATCACTGTAAAACCAAATCTTAACCTCTCCATCATCACTTGCAGATGCCAGGAGGCCAGCTTCAGCAGGATTCCACTGAACGGAATTAACATCCTGCGTATGAGCGGTTTCCATCGCACAAACCATAGTAAAAGTCGGCTGATTTGGGTCGGAATCGCTTTCTTCTTTGAATATTCTGATAATGTCGTCACCACAGGCTGTTACGATTAATCCAGTTTTTTTACACCAATCGATATCGTAGATAGTTCTCGTGTGGTAGCCGGAAAGAGTGCAAACGCACTTCCAGACTGGCTCATCGTTTGGTGTAGGAATTCCAGCTTCGTTTCCTGGTTTATACTCTTGCCATATCTTCACAGTCTTGTCGTCACTGCAACTCGCTATTCGATCACCTGTAATGTTGAAAGACAAACTCCAGACGGTTGATGTATGCGAGCTGAGTGTCGATACACAGAGCCAATCAGAGTCGGCTGTGTCTTCTTTGAAAATTTTCAGACTGTTGTCATAACTCGCCGATGCGAGAATATCGTTGGTTGGATGCCATCTGACCTATAATTGTAATTAAAAATAGATTTTAATATTTATATTAATTTCAGAAAAAAAGATGAAGCTATTACACTTACAATAATAGGGTGGACACTGAAGACTCAGAAAAAAATTCCCGCCATTTCTCGCTTTTTCCCGGGGTTTCAAACAAAATTCTGGCTATTTAAATTTACAAATTCAAACTTTAAAATTAAACAATTTATCATTTTAAGTAGTTCGTAGTTAAGTTCGTACTAGTGAATGTAATATAAAACTCATTCTAAATTAGGATCAAAAATCAAAATTAATCAATTTATATTCCAATGTCATCAAACGCGAAAATAACACTGCCCGACATCATTTGTATCCTTTAAACAACAACTCCGAATGATTCTTACAGTATTTTTGGTATAGATTACGAATCTCTTCAAAACCCCGCTCTACCATGTCGAGTCTTTTTTTAGTAAAACGTTTCAAAAGGTCAAAAAACGAGTTTTTGTGACTTCTGGAAGTCCGTATAACATTAATGAGAATTAAAAGGCTTTCATTTTTAAATCGCACAAATCTGAACGTTTTAAATTTGAATAAAAAAAATTTCAGCTTTCAATTTAAAATAAAATTTTATCATTTTTAAGGGTTCAGTCCAGAATTGTCCCACGTCACATGCTACTATAATTTAAAATTGCCCAGGGATGAAGTATCAAAGTGAAATTATTAAATTTTTCACATTTATTCAACTTCAAGAGCTCCTAATTAAAGATTGTTTAAAAATAATAATATAAGTATTAGAAGGTTTTCATTTCTAATTCTGGAAATTTGAATGATTTAACTTAAAAACCAAGCAATTTTGAATGTATCAATCAAATTGATTTTTACCCGGTCTCAAAAAACTCTCAGTCATCTCTCAATTTCCCGCTCCAGTTGCCATCCCGAATAAAAAGAATAATATAAAATGAATATACCTTTTTAACATCTTGGGAATGAGCATTTATAACAGCAGCACACTCATAATCATCGTCATTGACTTCCCAGACCCAGACTGATTTGTCACGACTGCATGTGGCCAATAGCTGTCCACCGCAAGACCAAGAAACACTTTTAACTTCATTTTCGTGACCCTCTAAAGTCGTGTTGCACTCGAATTGACCTGATTTTTTATCCCATATAGCCACGGTAGCATCGAAGCTCACGGAGGCTATGTAATTTCCGCAAGGAGACCAGGCAATCTCCCTTATTGTTCTCGTGTGACCTTCAGTCAAGATGGTCTTTATGACCCACTGGCTGCCCTTCAAGACCCAGATCCTGATTGTTTTATCTTCGCCACAAGATGCGACACAACTGCCAAGCGGATGCCAACAGACATTCCACACTTTCCCCCTGTGTCCGGTCAGGCTTTGTCTTAATTCCAAAGTGCCCATAACTACCTGAAACAGTTCAACCGGTAAGAGGATGACACAAGGGGAGGAGAATGTCCGTGCATCCTTGATGAGTGTATGAGAAGTTTTTATACATTTTTTATTAGGGAAAACACTTTTAAGTTGATGAAGATACATTAATATTATTTTGAAACCTTGATTTTCGATAATTGATTATTTTGTAAGCAACAAGAATCATTTATTTTCAAACAACCTTTTAATCATATTTTACCAACGATCTACCCTCAGAAAAATCGATATTAAATTCGCGAATCTCTCTAGAAAATCTTAAACCAAATAATGTTTTTTTAATATACCATATTAATTTATAAATTTAATCTTGACAGAAATTTAAAAATGAAACTGCTTTGTTATTTTTTATTTTAATTTTCCGGCCATATATGTGTGTGAATGTGTGTGTGGATGTCACACTTTTTTGTGAAAACAATAATTTGAAGACGGTTGCAAATAAATTGATGAAATTTGGAGGGCCTTTTTTCACTTCTAATATCTTGAAACTGGCCAAAGGATTTCTAAAAATAATTATTACATTTTTTTAGCTTCATTCAACGTTGATGCAATAATATAAAAGATTCTTTGCTTTGAGACGAATCGACTGACCTATAATATTGATACATTGTCTTGAAGAGTACGGAAGTTATGGACACTAATATAACTTTAAAAGTCTGTTTTAAACAGAAAAACTTTTTCCATTATCATAATTCAAAGTTCATAGAAGAATAGAAAAGACTCCTTGATTCGAAACGTTTTTATTGACCTACATTTGTATTTTGTTATTTTGACTTCCTCTATGAGCAAGCAAACACGTTTGCTAATTAATTATAATGAGGAAACAAAGTGCTCATCAAATTCATAGCTAGTTTAATAAATTAAGCTACCAGCGTATTAATTCTTATCCGACATTTTTCATCCGATTTGGATGTTTTCTTTAACGTAAGCTTATTAAATTTCAAACAGATTTGTGTGTGTTTAGATTTCTAAAAAGTTTTCCAAGTTTATTTATTTATCAATTAAATTTTGAAAACTTCTTTCAATAATCTAAACTTTCGTTTCATTCAGATTAGACATTCAAATAAAAATATTTGTATACCAATTTTATAGCTATAACAAGCCTTAACGAGAGCTTTTTATTCAAATTATTATTGTTCTTATATTTTTAATTTTAAAATGATTCCTTTGTTAAATGGAAGACATGATAATGACAACTGGATGAGGACCAGCTTTTTGAAATCCTGTTTTTAACAACTACAAGTAATTTAGGTCACTATTTATCGATACATATTAAGAACATGTCAAAATCATTTCTCCTTCCACTCGAAAAGATTAATATTAAAATTAAGAGAATAACAATTGGATAAAGACCAATTGGGTTTTCCGCTCTGAAACACAGAAAATTAAAAAAAAAATGTTTTCACCTCCCTGAAACTTTATACATAGTGGTCACATACTTCTATAAGTTTCAGACCATTGTCTATCATTTAGTAGAGAAATAATTTTATTTTCGGACCATATACTTATACATTTTCCATTCTCATATTTTGATAAATTCTTAAATTCCAGTGCGAAAATTTTTCAAAATTTTAGCATATCAAAAAATACATATATATTGCACATATTTAACAGTCATGAAAAAAGGCCTTTATATTTCGTGATTTTGTGAAAAAATAAGCAGCTTTAAAATTTATGAGATGGAAAACTAGATAAGGGCCTCTTTCCTCGCTTCCAAAAAGAAAAATGTTGACCTAAAAGTTTTCACATCTTCAATGTAAATTAATTTTCTCGGGGAATACATGTTTCTATAATTTATCACAATTTTATATTTAAAACCCTATCGTAAAAACGTTATAGTTTTTATGTAGTTCTATAGTTTTATTAAAATTTATTTTCTTTTGACAAATGATTCTTGAAAATTGGAGGTATAATATAAGAGCTATAAGATTACGTAAAAACTTGGTCATAATTGTGTTTTTTAAATTAACTTCATGAATTTATCTTGATCTCTTTTGTGTAAGATTGTGTACAAAATAGGACAACATTGATAACATTATAAGGATTAAAATTTTTTTTATAATAATTATAAGATTTTGAGATCGTAGATTTGATCAGGAGGATAAATAATATTGACTCAGTGTTAGGGTGCCTTCTCACGGAGCAAAATTTCAAAGTTCCAACAACTTTTTATAACCAATTACAACTCCGATTAACTTCATTTTTGTCCCCGAAATTTCGTCAATGCTTAAGTTAATTTTGCCAAAAAAATACCGGGGAAAAAGTTAATAATTATTTTTGTAAAAATTAAATAAATTTTCTTTCTCGATTTTGTAGCTGGAAAATCAATTAGTTGTGATTGGCTAGAAAAAATATGTTGAACTTTTTAAATTTTCCTACGTAAAATTCGTTTTTAATTTCAACTATGTGTAGGAAAAGCACAAAGAATAAAAAGAAATGTGCATCATCCGGAAAGTGCACTGCATGTTCTAACCTATCAGCACGATACCCACCAGACCTATAGGCTCATACAAAATTAAAAACATAAATACTATTTTTTTAAATACATAATTACCTGGAATAACCGTAGAAGGTTCGAGGTAAACTCAAAATCCAACTGAAAATCTCCGCATTTGAAATTTTTGCAACTAAATTCGGATTTTCGCGATTAACTTTAGACACTCAGTTAACTTTATACTATTATCTCTGCTGATAATCTTGTTCGTGAGAATATATACTATTTTTGCAGGCATTAAAAATGTAGGAAAGCTAATAAATCGTAAGCACGCACTCTAAAAAAGTAGAAATATCAGTTAAAAATAATGATTTTAGAATAGTTAACCTGCCTTACTCGCAAAATTTTAATTGCTCATTGAAAAGTGTCAGAGAGGTTAGGAGAGGTTAGGTTAGTCGCTCGAAATTTGTGAACACGTGTGTAGCAACTGCGGCAAGTGGACGTTTTGAGGTGAAGTTAGGGGAACAAGAAATTTTAATAACAATCATTGAATATGAGTGTCACAGAAATTAGGAATGTATGTACCTAATTTCGCAATAATTACTGTTCTTAAAAGTATACACGTTTGATTGATTAGATCCATAAATATAATACATTTTTGAGTTCATTTTTTGGAGTAAGGTTGGCGTTTCTAATCATCTTACAATTATGATAATTTTTTTTACAGTTCAGAGACTTTCTGCTTTTGTACAATCAGATTTCCGAAACGTGTTTTAAACATTGTGCAAACACATTCATTACCAGAGAGATAACACCAGATGAGGTAAAAATTGCAAGCGTTATTAAAATTCTATCAAATCTACCAGACTTGTATAAAAGCAATGATGTAGTCGAGACCTGGCGCCGTCAGGGTATTTTTTTTAGAGGCCTGTGGCGGCGCCAATCCACTTTCTTCTCACACGGAAAATTTTTCCAGTTATGGGCTATCCATAAACTACGTCACCAATTTTTGGGCTTTTTTACCACCCCTTCCCGAAAGTAACGTAGTCGTTGGCTAAAGACAGATTTTACGTTTATAAATTCTTTTAAATAAAATTCTATCATTATTAAGCCGTTTCCCTTTCGGAGTAGGCGTGAATTGCTCGGTTGGAAAGTAGTTATGTGTGGATGGGTATATAGGTGAAGGGTAGATAGGTATATAGGTAATTTAACAGTAGTCTATTCATAGATGGCGCTGACGGGATCAGTGGTGCATTTAAAGTTACTGCGCAAAAAAATTCATAAAGTCACTGACTTATCAAATAGCCCTCGTAGCAAGTTTATTTCGGCATTTTTTATTAGGAATGTGATTTATCATTGATGAAATGTAGTAACTTTATTTGTTTAACATATCATTGCACTGGCAATGAGAAAAAAATTGAAACATCAATTGAAATGGAAAATTTTTCATTCTTGAAGGCTTAGAAACTACAATCGTTCATTACTTTAATTTTCAAATTATAATTGTACAAAAATAGTTCCACAATTCTGGATATTCAGAACTGAAAAAAGTTCCCATAACAAAATGTTTGCGATAATTTTAGTAATTTATTCACAAAGAAATCACTTCGTATAAATGTATTACAGATGCGAGTGAAGAGGGTTTGTTTCGGCGATCAGGGCGGCAAAAGTTGAGAAAAAAAATTCTGATAGGTTTGAAAAAAGGGGAGAAGACACATTTTGATAATGATACCGATACTGCCTTAGAATGTGCTGCAGCTTTACGTCTCTATTTAAGTTGTTTAAAAAAGCCAGTCATCCCCTTAAGGGTTCAAGAACTAATTCTTGGTAAGTACAATTCAATTTTGTATCGTTAATTTGGGGTTAACCACTGTCAAATTTGGATGAATTCAGAAGAATTACAGAAACTCAGAGGAATTCAAGCGTATTCAGAATAATTAAAGTAAATTAAAGTGACTTCAATACAGAATAATTGTAATAAGTTAAAGGAGTTCAAGAGAATTAACAAAAATCCAAGGGATAACAAAAAATTTCAGCGGATTCAAAAGAATTCAAGTTACTTCAAAATAGTTCAAGCATTTAGTTAAGAAGAATTAATGAAAGTTCGAAAGAATTAAAGTGAATTAAAAATAAATAACCCAAAGAATTCAAAAGAATTGAAATGAATGCCAAAGAGTCTAAGGAATTAAAAAAAAAAGTAATAAGAATTTATGTGAATTCAAAAGATACAAAATCATCCAAAAAGGATTTAAACAAATTTTACCAAATTCAAGTAAATCCCCGAAAAAATGTAAGATTTCAAGTAATTAACACATAATGAAGAGAATTGAAGGTAAATTCAAAGAATTCAAGAGAATCCAATGGAATTTAGAAGAATCCGAGTGAATTGAACTGAGAATAAAAACTAATTGAAGCAATCACTGACTGTTTGCGTTGTATAATTATTCATTTTCAACTCTAATTCAGATTTAGAAGTAAATCAAATTAAAATTTAATAAAATTGAGTAATAGCAGAAAATCCCAGAGAATTCAAAAGAATTCAGAGACAGATGTACATCTGAATTTAGTAGTTGTTAACCCCTCGTAATTAACTAATTAACTAATCACACAAGTTTGACTAATTTTATTTATTATTTATTTGTGAAGCTGATAATCCTGGAGTAGAAGCTCAGGAAGTTGCGCGTGATGCTTTGGGATTGATTCGCCAAGATATCAGTGGGCGTCATGGAGAACTTTTAGCTGATATTTTGGGCCTTTTAAGGCACCTCACATTGTCGGCACCACCTTCAGAATGCTCAGAATTGCATGGATCTCCTTTACCCATTGCTCTACTTCCTGTTTTCTTCACTCTTACGGTCGAATTTTAAATATACAATAAAAAAATATACGGGACTTTTCTAAAAAGTAGATCGTCATCCCATGATTTTGAAAATTGTCGTTGATTCCTAAAATTAAAAAGGCAAAATAAATTATAAAAAGTGCTTGCAAGTCTGTCCCATTTTATAAAAAGGTTTTCTGAAAAAATGAGAAAAATATTTTATAGCTAATTTAATAAGATTGTTTTAGAAAATCTGATGACTTAAAATTTCCAATCTATTGTTGATGTATTTTAGTTTAAATGTTTATTTTTATAATTTTAGCCAGCTGATCTCATGAAGTGGAGACAAGTTGCGGCCCGATTTAATGAATTAATCAATGAAGCTCCAGAACAACTACGACTGGATTCACGTTCAGAATCATCAAATGTGCAAAACGTCAGTTGTTAATTAAAATTTTTCTTAGAATTTAAAATAATTTAGGAAGATATTTTTGATATGATAATAATAATTTTTGTACTCAAGAATTCCTTACCAAATCCAGAAGAAACTGATCAATGGAGAAGAATGCAAAATATTTCCTTTCTTTATCCTGTTATCACGCTGGTAAACAACAGAAATACATGTAAGATAAAATTAGAAATTCCTTTTCATTAATTACCTCGAATTTAATAAACTTACTTGATAGAAATATGACTTAAGTAGAGTGAACTTTAAATCATTACAACCATTTTTTAGATCCAGTTGGAGAAAATGCCCCAATTTTTCTTACACCCCTTCATCGCCCACCACCTGGTAGACTTCATTTAGCAATCTCGAATCCGACTGGCTAAAAATCACTAATATTTAGCATCAGGATAAGTTGAAAACAAATTTTTTAAGAACGAAGAAAAATAAAGTTTGTATCAATCATAAAAGGTCTTTGTCTCGCGTTCAAATGTCTGCTTAGATTGTTAACATTTAATAAATTTAAAAATCGACACATGTGTTCAACAGCAAATTTTATTTCGAAATTTGCATTCATTCAATAGATTTAATTACATCAGTTTAAATAAAAATGAATAATATTATGGAAGTGTCTACGCGTACCGAAAAAATCCAGCTATACGTACCGAAATATCGGTACAAATAGCCTCTTTTCCCAGCTCCCCTTATTTGTACCGAAAAAATCTGGATTATGCTTTATTTCCAATTTTATACCATGTCATGGATAAGATTAAAAACTTTAAACTGCTTTCTAATTGCTTTAGACACGCGGAATCTTCATTAATCAATTTCTTTTAAAAATGACAGAGATAACAAAGTCTTAACTTTGTAATTTCGTATCACGCCCCTGTCGACCCTATATTTATTTGTGTACTTTTCTTCCTCTTTAGGCATAAAATAAGTTAGCTCCCTCATAGAGGGATGTTTTTTCATAACAAAAAAATAAAATAAAATGAATGCATTCTCTTGAAAACATTTTTTAAAAGGTCGTACAATTCGAGAGACCTGGGCCTCTCTGATTGTATAAAGAGAGGCCGCGGCTAGTCGTCCAGCTTTTCAGGACGAATGGCGACAATCTGGCAAAATTGATAAGTGGAGCTAGAAAAGGAAGAGGTTTCTGTTCGTCCCGCCTGGGCTATTCGTCAGAAAAGCTGGACGACTAGACACTTGGATAAGACCAAGTATGCTGGCTTAAATTTTCTTCCCATCCTTCTTTCAGTTATGTAGCTTCAATAACATTTTCAATCTATTATCCTAATCCCTTAATGGGCAAAAGCAAATTCGCCCATTAAGATTGAAACCCTCATTGAATCGCTGCAATAATGTACGTAGTATTTAAATTGCTGAGTAAACCCTCAGACGATCCGTCTATACGGGAATGGGTTTTCCCGATCGAGGTTTTTGAAGGGTGCCAGGTAACGAATTTCCAAGTCTACTTGAAATTTTGAAGTAATGGTACATCAATTTGTACATTCTACGAAACATAAATTGACTATACAAAATGGTCTCTTCTATCGGAATATAATTAATATCGAACAACGAAGTGTCTCATCGGCCCGAAATTCGAGATGAGTAGTCAAAATATTTGTTCTAAGCGACTAATTCATCACTTTTTCTAGCTCCGAGATTTTTTCGTGACCTAGGTCTCGCAGTCCCTATTGGATTAAAAATAGGGTATAAAGAGGGTACTTTTTCACGCTCATAGGGTAGTTTCTTCACGTATGGAGGGTACCCTTTTTTACAAAAATGGATAATTATGAAATTAATTTTTTTGCTGGCTTTGAAAAATCTGTTAAGCAGCTGAAGATTTCCAACTGATGAAAATACAGCAAAAAAAAAAGAAGAAAATCTGGAAAAAAAATGAAAAATATATACAAACAGCATAATTTGGCAATTATCATTTCTGAATTAATCTATTTTTAATTCTTCCAGCTTTCTTGATTTTTTTTCCTACTTTATTTCTATCAGTAAAAAGTGTTGAAGTATTTAATAGATTGTTTAGACACAGGTAGAAAAAGATCATTTTTAAATACGAGAAAATTACGTTGAGAAAGAGGCGATGTTTTTCCAATTTTGATTACTTAGTCATGTCAATTTTTTCTAACGTATTATGTCAACAAGACGTTCTCAAGTATTAAAAGATTTTTCCAAAATGATTAGTTTTATAACCTGTTGCCTTCTTGTTGTTGATTCTTTAGGGCATGATAGTTTTTTCGCTAAGGTATTTTTATCCACAGAAAGGTCTGAAATAACGGAAAAAATCTCTAGTCATCATGAAAAGGGTTTTCAAATTATTTGTTAAAAACAGACCACTGTTTGTACTTTAATTATCTCTTACAAACCAATGTACATATTATAAAAATCTGTCAAAATTGTGAGAAACCAGACTTCACAGCCTAAAATTATTGTCTCCAAACAGACGTAATAGAGTGATATTTCACAAAAATAGGGGGGATTATAGGAAAATCACTACATTTGAAAAAATCGATTTAGATATCATATTCACAAGATTTCAAGCAAAAATATATTGCATTTTCAACTAAATAGTGGAATTTTTAAGATAAAAACATTAATTTTCTACCGAAAAAGACGATTTTTCAACTATAAATATAAATTTTCTACCAAAAATGGAATAGTTAAATTTGCAGTTGAAACATTAATTTTAAATCAAGAAATAGGAAATTTTCCACAAAATATATTCATTTTCAACCAGAGATAAATCTTCAATCAATTTTTAACGAAGAATAGTTGAATTTTAACCATGAAAATTGATTTTCTATGCAAAAAGATGAATTTTTATCTAAAAAGGATCAATTTTAAACAAAAAATTGAATAGTTACAATTTCGGGTTAAAAAAATAAATTGTCAACCGAAAAAAACAATTTTTGAAAAAATTAGTTAAATTTTTAACCAGAGATGAATTTTCAACTAAAATCATAAATGTTCAACCAGAAATATAAATTTTTAACAAATTAGTTAATCTGTTAACCAAGTAAGGTAAACGTCCCAGTATTCGTGACCTTAGTCCCAGTAATCGTGATACGATTTGCAAAAAAAATTCTACGAAGTTATGTGTATTTGAATGTTGTGCTTTGTCTGTCAAAAATCACCAATTTTTTGTTTACACCTCTATAACTTTAGATTTAATTATGATATGTATCGTTTTATTTTTTATTTTGATAGCCTTTATTACCTTCTTTTGAAATCCACCGAAAAATATAAAAAGGTTAAAAATTACCAAAATGGCGGCAACTTTCCTGGTAATATTAAAAGTAGACTTTCTCAACAAAAAAAAACACACACTATCTTTTGCGTTTTTTTTATTTTTTTATTTTTACATTAATAAGGAAGACATCTTGTGAGTTTGATGTGGGCGAAATTACTTTTGTGGCCAGAATTTTGTTTTCGTAAAATCGAATTTTCTAATTCTTCTCGTAAACAATGACAGATACGAACCAATTTTGTGATATAAATTTGCACGCATCTAAAAAAGTTATATGAAATATACCTCTGACTATTTGTCATATCTTTTGCATCGTTTACGAGAAAAATTCAAAAAATAAATTTTCAGCAAACAAATACTCCAGGACTAAAGAATGGTTTAACCCGCATAAAGATGATAGCAGAAACTTTTCAAAAATATTAGGAAGAATAAAAAAGGTGGGGGTTTCCAGAAAATCTGTTTTATTCTTTTCTTTAAATTTTGCAAATAGGAAAAAAATATTTTCTGGAAAACTCTACCTTTTTTATTCTTTCCAATAGTTTTGAAACGTTTCTGCTAATAGAAGAAAGTATTCCTACCAGCTTTAGGCGTGCTAAACCATTTTTGAGGACTCGAGAAATTTTTTCCCTAAAAATATTGTATATTTTTTTAATTTTTCTCGCAAACGATGCAAGGTATGGTAAAAGAGCAAGTCGTATTTTTCATATAACTTTTTTAGATGTGAAAAAAATATAGGTGTAGGTTTTTTTTATAAAATCTACTTTTAATATTGTAAGAAAAACTCTTGCAGAATCAAAAAGAAAACGATAATTATCTTAATCAGATCAAAAGTTGCAGAGGTTTAAAAAATTTCAGTTTTTTAAAAACAAGGCAAAAAATTCAAATATGCATAACTTCGTAGAACATTTTTTCTTGCAAATCGGAAAATATGTATGGCCTGATTTCCTCTAAAAAATAATATATTTTGTCCCAGAGAAATTCTGCGACTCAAAGTGTAGAACCTGCCTGATTTGAAATGGCTTCGGCCCAGAGTTGAATTTTCAACCACAAAAATAAATTTTTAACAGAGTACTTAATCTTTTAACAAAGTAGTTTAATTTTCAACCAATAAAGACAAATTATCAATGAAAAATGTAATAATACTTTTAAATTAAAGAATGAACTTTTTACTTAAAACCATTATTATTCTACCAGAAGATGAATCTTTGATCCAAAAGGATGAATTTTATTTTAAAAAAATATACTTTTCTAGCAAAAGATGAATTTTCAATTCAAAAGGACGAATTTTATAAAACAAAAGATGGATGTTCAACAGAACAGTAGTTTTTTCACCTGAAAAAGATTTTCTTATTGGATTCTACCAATTCAGTTTGCATTTAAGCGAAGAAACGTGCAATTGGGGGAAAAAGGGGAATTATGATAATAACTATTTTTCCATACATGTTTTACTAAAACGCAAAATCAAGCCATTCAACAATACACGAGACAATATATTTATTCTGGTGATTTTAGCATTTATTTTGACACCCGCAATAATTCTGTGTCCTTTGTATCGAAAATTTCAGTTTTGAGCCTCAATTTGAAGTTACTACAGTTTGAATGTCTTCAACTTAAACTTGCTTATTAAAGTCGAATATTTCAGTCTAAAATGATATAATTTGTAACGTTCTTTTAATTTCAAATGCTTTCCATTTCAAATTATTAAGTTTTGGCCGCTCCAAGCTTCAAATTACCAAAGCATTGAGACCAAATGTGAAGTGGTAATATTTCGAATTTGAAATTCTGCAATTTGTAAGGATTTAAATGTCGGCCAAAAAACTTTATTTAGTTCCATTTTATAAATTCGCAATTCAAAATTCTTCAAATACAAAAGCTTTTAATTTGAAATTTGGCCAGAATGGTTTTTGTTAGGCTTATGAGAGACAATCATAGTTCCTAAAAGATCCTAAGGGTCGTAAGGAATATTAAAGAAGAGTGAAACTAGACTGAAAATAGGATACTGTAGGGACCAAATCTTGAAAACAGGGGAGTTTAGGGACCACAGCTTAATAGTGAATATATGGTACAATAGGGGATATAGGGAACGGTCTGTGAGGCCTGGGGACGACTAGACGCAACCATTTAATAACTCAAAATTATATTGAATGGATACGTTGAATATGGCCTATTAGAACTAATTTTTTAATTCCTAAATGAAACAAAAAATCGAATGTAAATGACAAGATTTATTTAGAAAATACATTTCATTTAGCAATGGAAAAACTATTTTTTAATAATACAACTGGCTCTCTAAAGTGTATACACTATACATTATTTGTGCAGTTTATCTTAGATAATTATTACATCTGTGTATAAAATGAAAAATACTATCCCAGACTTAAAAAAAAAATGTCAAAAATATCAGCATGTACTAAAATCGACACAGCCGATTATTCCAGCGAATTAAAACTAGAGCGTAAAATGATCACGAAGTATATATAATGAAACTAATAGATGTCTCATTAGATTTGTAAAAATTCTATATAAGAAAATATCATTATAAAAGTAGCATGATTCACAAAACTTATCCCTGATTCAGTTGTACTGTGTGCGTTGATATAAACAATATTTATCGAATAAGGCAAAACTGCACGTCTACACTTATTATGAGCTCATATACTTTCGAGGGGTACTTCTAAAATTTAGTTGCAATGAATCACTGATCACTGATTCTCAATGAGTCTTCGCAATTAAAAAAGAGAATAGCCCCTCGAATACTTTAGAGAAAAATATTTTCGAAAATATGTTTCAATATGTTTAAGAAAATGAAATATAAATACAGCTTTAAAAATCCGGTTCGAATGAAAACTCATATTGAAAATGTGAATTGTACTGTTCTACCTACCAGTCACAGTTTTATAACGAGAACTATAGAGTAAGATCAAATTCATACTCGCCATAGAGGAGAGTTTGTGTCCATTTATATCATGTTGAAAACTTATTGATTCTTGTCTAGCATGTTTTCCTAGATTTCGAATATTATGTAAGGTGGATATCGAAAAAATTTTCTCGGATTATTGTTATTTATAATTTTCTATTTTTTATTGAAATACGCCATATCTCTTACCGTTATGAAAATTTTGTAATTCTATTTCCACAATATCGACTGATAGTTTATGAGAAAAATACTGAAATAAAGTTTTAATTAAACAGCGTTTCTACGCATTTAAAAATATTTCACATATTTATTTAGAATTTTGGAAAAACTAAACTAATACATCTGTTGGTAGCTACGATAGCGTCACTAATTTGGAATTATTAGATAGAAATTTGAATTCAGTATTAACAAGAAACTTTATAGTAAATAATTAATTTTAGACCTTGTTAGTTCAATATTTTTGATTGAAATGAGTTCATGAATTCATTGCTCTTTTTTATTAACATTATTATAATTACTTCGATATATCCAATAGTTCACGTGTCAGATAGCGCTGTTATCAGCCGTATAATCAAATCGAAAAATTTACAATTCGTTTTCAATGAAACGTTATTTTACTGTTCTTCTTGTAAACAATCGATTCTATTAATTATAAGGTCGAACATATGCTACCACATTGTGCAGAAAATATAAGTTTTTAAATAAACATTCTGTCTCATATCCAATTGTCCACCTACTACAATCATTGAAATCGGAGATTTTTATTAATTTTTTTTAGAAATGTAACATAATTTTACATTAGAAGCGCAATATATATATGATAGTAACCCGATTATGGACTATGATCTTAAAGTTACGCATGCTCCTCCTTAACGTATAACTTAAATCCGATTTGGGCATCACGAAATCCCCGAAATGTTTATAAAAAAATAATTAAAAAATTGGCATAACTTTAGGAGATTTGGCGTTTTTTCTTTAAAAATAGAACATGTTAATAACAAAACACCGAACAAGAATTTGCTATGTGCAAAAAAAGAGCCTTTGCATAAGAGCGTCTCTTTCGAACTCATGGATACGACAGGTATGAATTTGGTCTTACTGTATATAATTATATCCATATTACGAATCATCTTCTAATCGACTTTTTTAATCTAGATAAGAGATTCTCTTTCATAGAGAAGTCTAATTTTCAATCGATTGTGTCAGAGCTTCGATGGAGGAGATTCGAGAGGATTTTTGGAAGCAGAAATGAGTTCAGTCCACCAGGAAGCTCTTTCCATTCCTCCAGGGTTACACCTGAAGGCTTCCTCGAGGTGGTCATACACCTTTAATTCAATTTTATTCTATCAGTTAAAGAAAATGACAAAATGTCTTAGGATTCCAGAGTAGAAAATTATTTCTTCTTACCTTTCCATCGGAGGCTCCTAAAGCAGAATTGAGAATGAAGTCTGGTGGGGCAAGTGCATCAGCGATTGCCACAGCCTCAGGTTTCAGCTGAGCAAGTAGACTCAATATACTCTGCTTTAAAAGATCCGCCATTTGGGTTCCCGAACAGTAACCTCCTGTTGTAAGATACAATTTATTCTTATAGTTTGAGCAAATAATTGTTGTTGAGTAAAAAATGTTAAACACAAAGAAGAAAATTTTATTTTAGATATTACCTTGGTAAAAACTGGCCAGGTGCTTTTCAAGACAGGTCAATGAGTAAAGCAGAACCAGCTTTTCCAAAACGACTCTTAGATTTTTTATTCGTGTATCAGGGGGAAGCAAATTGTCTACTCTGGTTGTGCAGTATCTTATCACGATCATCTGGGAAACAGAAAAGCATTTGGTAAATGGAAGACATTTTCAGAGACAAAATCTCTTTATTGCATTTATGTTTCAAAATCTATGTCAGGTTTGCTAAGAACTCTTGAAAAGTAATAATTTTTGTAAAGTTACAATACAATAAGTTATTTATATAAATGCCTTCGACATATTGGGCTGTAAAAATCTTAAGGACGAATATGCCGAACCTCGAGATCATAATAATATCTGGGGAAAAAAGTTGTAAATAAGAAAATACGTTCTTATAAAATACAAAAAAGAGTTGAGAAGATCACTAATTTCGTGAGAATTCCATAATACTACTATATTGTATTTCTCATTGCAACTTACGTGAAATTTATTTTTAAAAAAACATCCAAGTTCTCGTTGTACCAACAGCAAACTTTGCAGACATAAACTATACTGATTCCAATACGAATGAACAAGAAATACTTTTTCACTACCAGAAAGTCATAATCATGTACCAAAACATTTCTAAAATAGATCTTTACTTCTATAAATAAACTAAAATGTTATTATTGAAGTTTTAAATGACATGGAAAAATTATGGTTAGGGGTTTGACAACTGAGCAGAAGTTGGAAGTAATTTGACTTAATTTTGTGTGCGTTATCATGTTGATACCCCTGTTGGCATTTAAAACATTCAGTAAGTTGGTTTACCACCAAACTGGCATCCGCATGCAACGTTGCCAAATTTCACATCAATTTTCTTTGAAAAGTTGAATTATACCACTTCAAAATTAATTATTATATATTAATCGGTGGTGAATTTTAAGTTTATTATTTTTATCACATTTAGAAAGACCCTTCTACACTTCATAATTCTCACTTCATAAGTTATCTGATTAACTTCATGCATATTTTGTTCAATAATATTGTTGCACAGTATTAAACGTTACATCAGAATTGATTATACCTTTAGCAAAAGTATTATTTTTCGTATAAAACTCTGTCAATTTGATAAAATTATATTTATAATAACTTCGTACCTCTCCATAAGCTTTGGACAAGTTGGCAGCTCGGTAGACCTGCGATCTGCTTCTTGCTGTGAAGTTATCGAATCCCTGGGCGATTCCCTCGTCAAATTTTCGCTGCATTTCGACCACCAACCACGTAATTAACCATTCATAAGCATCTCTGACGACTACGGAATCGATACCATTACTATTAATCACTCAGTATGGATCAAATGTATAAGAGCTCTTTCGTTGTCAAGGAAAGAACTGCTGAAACTTAACAACAAAAAGACGCTCTAAGACGACTTGCAAGCGTTATTATTTTGATATCAACGGGAAATACTAGTGCCGCATTTTTTTCGCATCTAAACGTATTTCTGCTTTACTATAAAAATCATACCAATTACTTACACACGAGAGACATCAGGTCCTTCTTTCCATTCGGCGTGAATTTATTCTTTAAAATATCTGGACCACTGAGAAGAAAATGAACGGAGGCGAGAGGACTTTCTGTTGCTGTACCATTTTGTAGATCGATCCACTGTCGCAGAATCCAGTTGCTTGTTTGCTGAACCAAAACGTTATTGTCTCCTTCGTAGGTGACCGTCGGCTCATGGTTCGCTGCCATGTCGCCCAAATTAGCAGCTTCATGGTAATAATAAAACAATTACCTCTCTATATTATAAAAATGTCTCGGTGTCGCCACTGCCACTGTTGCAGGAACCTAGACCCTATCTAAATGCCCGTTCGACCTCCCTAAATGCCCGTTACCTCCCTAAATGCTCATCCAACCTTCTCAGATGCTCGATTAACCCTCTAATTTCCCACCCAACCTCCTTAAATGCCTGCTACCTCCTGCTCACTACCTGCTTGAATTCTCACTACCTTCCTAACTGCCTGAATAAGCTCGCCAAATGCCCGCTACCTTTCTTACTGCCCGAACAACCTCCCCAAATGACCGTATAACTGCCCGCTCAACCCTATCATCTAGCCATGGTAAAATATTAACAATATTTCAATTTAAAGATATATTTTTTATGTATAATATTGATTTTTAGCCAAATTTATTGAATTTAAATATATAATTTTGTTCAATGAATTTTTTCCTCAAGGTGCACCTCTGGTGTATTATTTGTTTATTTTTAATTACTTATCATTCATAATTTATGAAATTTTAAGTCAAATTAAATAAGAAAGTTTACTGTTAATCAATCGAGCACCTCACATATATTTAATTAAAAATATTAATAAATTTGTTTAAAAATATAATTTAAATGTAAGAAATCTGTTTTCGATCAGCTTTCTATCCTTTTGTAAATAATATTAATATAACTATTTTATTATAAAATACAGTAAACTTCCGTATATTTTAAAGACTGCTTATTTTAAAGATCACTTAATTTAAACCCCCTACACGCACTTATTTTAAATTGCGCAGTTTCGTCATCTCCCACCACGGTCCCTGTACAACCTTTTATTCTCCTCCTCTTTCTTTTGATCACACAACTCAGTGTACTCCTTCTTTTTTCTCCTATATTCTTCTCCACTACTTTGTTCTTTCCTCCATTTTCTTAATTCCTTTTTAACCTCCTTCTTTTTCTCTTTACATACCTCATCCCATCCATTTCTATCCCCTCCTTTACTAACTTCTTTTTTGCTCGTGCTTTCTAATCCTCTTTTTATTTCTCCTATCACTATTTTCATCTCCTCCTTCACATTTCCCTCTCCCATTTTGATATGTGGAACCTTTTCTTTGAACTCTTCTTTTCCTTCCATTGACCTTTTTACCTTCGCTTCATTTTTAATAATACTGTTATTACTTTTGTCTCCCCTTATGTCACTATTACGGGAAAGTGATCCGAATCTATATAATCCCCTACCTCTAGTTTCTTGACCTTCTCTCTTACCTAATCGTCCACTATTACATAATCAATTACCGTTCCCCTTGCTCCTCCTGAGCGCGTATATTCCCCTTCCTCATCTCCCTCTATATTTCCGTTTGAGATCAACCATCCCAAATCCTCCAAGCTCTTTATAATTGTCTTTCCCTCCCCATTCAGTATCTTATCTTTGGATTTTCTTCCTCGCTCCCCTCCCCCCATTACTTTCCTCCTCTAATCCTATTCTCGTACTGAAATCTTGGCGGTCAAACTATGAAAGATACGATGAAAGATACGAAAAAAGATTAATCAACGAAGACTGTGTACCCAAAAAAGATCTACAAATTTGTTGTGAATTACATTTTGATAGGATGCGTGGTTTTTGTTTTATTCGTAAAAATCAACATTAAAAATTTTTTAATTTAATTTTTGGACAAAGGACACAAACTATGAAGACAATTAATTCAAAAAAGATTCTCATCCAAAAAAGAGCTACAAATTTGTCATCGATAATTTCTTGATAGGACACGTAGGTTTTGTTTTAATCGTAAAAAATAACATTAAAAATAAAAAATTACCTTTTTTTGAAAACGACACAAGGTACGAAAAAAATTTTAATTAACAAAAGTTTTTGGCTCAAAAAGGATCTGCAAATTTGTTATTAATTATTTTTAGATAGAACGAGTAGATTTTTTTAATCGTAAAAAAAGCACGCAAAGGATCTTCAGGGAGTTTTGTCAAGCAGGTCGAATGTTCAGTCAGTCTAAGTGAGACCATTGACGCGTTAGGTTCAGCTCACTTAAAGCCATGTGACGTGTGGGTCAGGTGACCGGATTCCTACCTTACCGACACTTTTTTTAATTTGTAAACTTATTTTCACACGAATAGCCACATCGAGTTGAAAATTTGGAATAATAAATAAGAAACACTAAGAAACGTGGCTATGGTCCTAAAATTTTATAATTATGAAAAAAGCAAACAAAAAATTATTAACAAAAAAAACTTTTTTCATAATTATAAAAATTCAGGACCATAGCCACGTTTCTCAGTGCTTCTTATTTATTATCCCAGATTTTCGAATCGATGTGGCTATTCGTGTGAAAATAAGTTTACAAATAAAAAAAGTGTCGGTAAGGTAGGAAGCTGGCCACGTGATCCTCTCGTCACATGGCCTTAAAGTAAATTATTTCAGAACTATATTTTTCTTTCATGTAAAATTATTACTTGAATATATATTCCATTTATCCCAGTTATAGTGTTTCATTTATCTGTGGTTTGAAATTCCTTTCACATACGTTTTTCTACTTATTCAGTGCCTAATTTAATATTCTGTAGTCTGCAAACTGCTAACAAATCTTAGAAAATAAAATTAAAAATAAAGGCTGTGTCTAGTCGTGCCGAAAAATTAGTAGAGTTAGAAAAGGGGGTGGACTAATGAAGAACATTGGACTATAGTCATCCCGAATTTCAGGTCGAAGAAAAACTTCGAAAAATAAAAGAATTAAATTTTTGGACAAAAGACGCGCACATTGAAATGACACATTTTTCATGGTAGTTGAGGATAACATATAATGAAAAATAAGAAACAATGATTAAAGTCATCATGATAAATAAAATTTGCACTTTATTATTTAATTTAATTACCTTTTCAATATTGACCCATTCCACTTCATTTTGTACTTTATCGCTGCCGATTACCACTGAACCACCATGTTTTGTCTCCTACCAAAGCGATCGAGAAGCAACGAGTGCGCATGCAACTGTGTACTTCTTTTCGGTTACGATATCTTATATTTCTGCTACCGTTTAGGAATTTTAAGAAACTATTTTTAATTTTCAGATACCGTTTCTAAACTTTTTATGAAAATTTAGTAAATTTATTATAAAAGTTACTGAATTTCGTTCTCAGCAACCTAATTTCGTAAATTTCAGTTACTTTAGTATCTTAAATGTGTCGGAGTTTTCCGAGCATTTCTAACAGGGATACGTTTGCTTCAAGACAACTTTTTCTGCGAGTAGTATCAAGCGGTGATGGAAGAGGCATTGTGTATTGTAACATATTATATCATTATGCTGAAATTTAATTTAATTCGCGGCAGCAGCGAAACACCGCACGGTATGTAGTGGGCGCCCGCTCTTGTAAACGCCTATTCCTTCAAACCGAAAAGTTTCCCCATTTTGGTGAAAGCAGGGTTTTAAAGGGGAAGAATTCTACATTTTTTAAAGACTAGTTAAAGAAATCGATGATGTTAGAATTTGTGAAAAATCGATTTTAAATTTTAATTTTGACAAATCGAGGCTAAATTTTCATTGAAGAAAATAAATACAATTATCTTGAAGCGCATGAAAAGAGCTTTTCAAAACCCTCACATTTTTTTAAAATCGAGGAAGACCAAACTGAGATATTCACACTCGAACTTCGGCGTGCATACAGACAAAAGCTGAAAATTTGGGCTTCTGCCATTAGGCAGACGACTAAGGCCTTAAAATTTACACCATGACTTAAGGACCAATAATACTACGTATAATATATGTGAATTTGAACATGATCCGGCTACTTTCGATTTTTAGGTGTTCTCACTTCATAAATAATGCCCCTAGAAGAATAAAGTTTGAATAAATAATTTGCTGTCAATTCCCGGGTAATAAGTGGAGTTCTTTATAATTAATGAGATAATACACATTTAAAAAGAAATTGTGTTTAACAATAATAACTGTTGATTGTCAATAAATTATCTCGAAAACTTGATAAATTAGTCATTAACATTTGATTACGTTGAAAGAATCAAGTTAGTACGTCAGAAAATAGTCCGAAAGTGCATTTGTTGTCTAAGTTTATTCAAATGAGCATCAATTGTTATTAACTGACTAAATATGATAGCCACTAGCTAGGTATTATTGCCGAGTAACTGTTGGTCGATTCCGCAGGAAAAATTTCATTTATTACATCATAAATATCTTATGTAGATGACTGTTTAAAAAATTTGTTGACAAGATAAAAAATTATTTAATAACTTTCAATAATTCAGTGAAAAAACTCTTTTAGTCTATAAATTTGGCTTGAAACCATTGTTCAAATACGTCATTATTTGACATTTGATTAATACGTGGGTTATGCATTTCAACCAGTCTGCCCCATATCATGGGGCACGATGGCCGTCAAATTACTGCTGGTTTATTTCTACAATATAACCTTGCTGAATAAAATGTATACAATATAATAATTCTTGAGACTATAAGTAAAATATGTAAAGTATGTGGCAAAAAACGCACTACGCAGATGCGTCATCGTATGCGACGCATATCGCTCGCACGTCGTGAAGGTCGAACGCGCGACGATGAAAAGCGAGCTTTATGCGTCTCGCAAAATAACATTGTACAATGACACTGTACTACTTTGTACTTCAGGTATACCTTAGGGAAATTGGAAAAACACTCCTTTTTTCAAATTATGTGAAGTGTTAGAAAAATATAAAGACTAAAAATTCACCGCTACTGAACTGGAGGTTATAAACCTCGTGATTTCAGTAGTGATAAAAAGACAAGCTTGGACTTGTGAAAGTGAAAAAGCACATGTCAGATCACAAGACTTTAAAAATCAATATCAATTAACTTGACTCTCAGATTTCCTATCAACCACATGATCGCGCGGGAACATTACAAATTGTCTTTAATATAATAATGGTCAAATTGATTTTAAAATATTTGAAAAGTTGTAAAAGTAATTTCAAAATATTATTTTGCAAGTTTTAATTTGTAAAAATTAGTTTTTCAAATGAGTCTGTCAAAATCAGTAAATTAAAAATACTTATAACATTTAAATTCATATTTCAGATGTTTTTAATATTTTTATTCTGTAGTAAATTATTGACACTAATTATTTCTACAATAATAATAATTTACATTATTATTATCGAAAAATGGGCTTATAATAACATTATATGTATAAATAGATGTCTATCATAAAATGCGATGCATATACCTAAAACTTACGTGCCGCTCGCATTGTTCGACGCATAAGCCTCGCACGTACATGCCTCTCACAAAATGTGACGCATATGCACCACACCCTACACGCACCGTTCGCATCGCATGCCGTGATGGAACGTGCCTCGCACGATTGTCATCTGGACTGTTATTACTGAGATAGCTTGACTTTTGTAGAATTTTTTTGCAAAATCCCAACTTTCCCAGACCAAAAGAATTCCTTGACTTTTCCATAATTTCCCTAATCTGCGGCCATCCTGAGATACGCACATAGGTGTATTACGCGCGGATGTTGCTGACAGACTGGTGACTGGTCATAACGGCGTCGGTCACTGTCTGGCCATAACGGCGTCGACCACTGCGTAGCCGGTACGGTGCGATGCCGCGAACGTTCTGTGGTACGAGCCTCTTTGCTCAGACGTTGCGTTATCAACCCAGTAATCGAGAGAGGTCTGTTAAGTTAGCATAACCACTTTTTTATATTAAGTTTTTCAATATTGCATAATTTAGTGCTCATTCTGTGCTAATTTTGTACGACAATCAAAAATTTTATGCTATTTTATTTTTTGAAAAAACGTGTGTTACAGGGATTAATCTGGGGTTTATATAGTTCCGCGTCCTCATGCTAAAAATAGATTTACAATTATGAGCACGTTCCTTTAACTTTCTGAAATGGCACGTTCCTTTAACTTTCTGAAACAGCACGTTCATTATTGAAATCGGGCGACCGAAGATATTGATACCTCGCGGTGAGTGACTCAGATGACTAATGCATCTGTTTTGCTAAAAGTCTCAGTGTTCATATTGATTCGCGCGTTTCATGTCTCGTGAGCAGCTATTCTGTATGCTACTTATTCTTATTTCTATGGATGTAGTCAGACGCTTTTGGGTTTGCCTTGTTTGACTTTTGCCTTGTCTGACAGTTTCATCCACTGAGTGGGTTATACACTTATAACAATTACGATACATATATTTGTATTGCTAAAGTTAATATTTAATTCACACACACACACGAGTGTAATCGAGTATATATAAAATATATCCTAAAAATAATATAACAAGGTTAATCGTAAGGTAAATCATTTTTTTGCACAGCAAACTCTCACTTATTCCAAGACTGACTTGTTTCAAGTCACCCACGCTCGGATATTCCAAGTATAGAAGCTCCTTTACCTACCACCACTGTCCCTGTACGGTTTCACCGGCATCAGTGGCTGACCAATTAAAAAGAGGCCCGAAGAGCGGGAAGCCCTCGTTTGCATGTATGCGCAAATACAAGGACGCACACATCCTTACAGCACGCACATCGATACAAGGCATGGCCAGCCGACGAACGTCGCTTGACAAAATCACCCCACGACTCGTGGTAGAGGTGGGGGCCTTTGCAGACTTGAAATATATGAATGTTTCCGTTTCTTGGCGCTTGGAGTAAATGAGAGTTCACTGTATAGTGCGCATGATTTGAAAATTTCTTCAAACATCCATGTGGTAACCGAATTTTTCGCCTTAATTAACAATAACTCAGACTGTGAGTTCTGCAGAAATGTCTATCAAATTAAAATTTTGAAGGAAAAATAATTAGAATTTTCCAAGGTCTTCTAAAATAAAGAAGGCATGTGATTTTGACCCCCACTCAGTACAAAAGAACACCTCTATTCAGGTGAATGGAGTAATAAATAAACTGTCGCGCAGAGGTATCGTGGCCACAAAACCGTGTCATAAAACCCTTTGAATTGGACGACATTGCGAAAACTTAAACTTTAGGTACTTTCCTATTTAGGAGCCTTGGCATTTATTCTAAATTTATGGAACGGCGAATCTAGAATTTTTTTCGGTGGGGACGATTGTGAATTTTCTTCAAAGAATGTATGTGAAACGGGGGCGGGCTCCCCAATTATTTAAAAGAACTTTTAAAGACGAATATAATGAGGCTATAAATTCTACTTTATTTATATTTTTAAATTATAATATTCATATTCATAAAAAAAAGTGAAAGCGTGCATGTATTTGGGGCTGTGCATAAATTGCGTACAATTTTTTGTGTCCTTTTTGGTTAAGGATTGATAATTTTAGTTGCAAATTTAATTCGACGCCTCCATTCAGTATACTCATATTGAATGGAGGCGTCGAATTGTTTTCTAGAAAATTCGTCTTTCAGGCTTGAAAATTCAACAGTTTGGTAGAAAAAGCAATTATTTGATAGAGAATTCAATTGTTTTGTAAAAAATTGGCTTTTCTGAATTGAAAATTATTATTTTTTAATGAAAATTGATCTATTTCATTTTTGGTTAAAAATTGCTCTTTTTTAGAATAAACATTTAACTGCTTGTTTGAAAAATATCTTTTTGAGTAAAAAATTCAACAGTTTGATTGTAACTTAATCTGTTTCGGTGGAGGATTAAAATATTTTGTTGAAAAAATTTTGTTTGAGTTAAAATTAATTTTCTAACATAAAATTTAATTATTGATATATTCCAGATTACTAAAGACCACCATTTTAATCCTCAAGCATGGTTTGAGATCTGAGCTTTCTGTTTTTTTCCGAGAATGAGCCGGCCAACTTATTTTCGGAAGTTGGAGATTTGAAGTCTCGAGTCCGCTTTTTGCAGTAAATTCAGTTAGGACTGTTTTCAGGATCAATTGTTTTAAACTTTTCGGTTGCTCATCAGAGTTTGTCATAAATAGTTACTTTATTTAGAATTTTTGAATTGGAAATCGACAGTTGATCTCATATTGAAAAGAATTTAGTATATTTGATATTTTATTCATATGTTTTATTCAAATTTTTCACTCAGGATGCCTTTTAGGCCAGGCAACGAACGGTCTCATAAGGGGGAAAAATGGTAACAGGATGAATATTAGCAAAACACCTTCTATATAAGCTGTCAATGATTATATAAAAAATCCTAATCGATTAAACAATGGCGAAGAATTTTATATTAAAAAAAGTGGCCATTGTGTGTTTTTCGAGTTTATTTCGGAAACGGCTCATTTTAATACTATTGAGGTTCCATAGAAAAATGTGCAGAATTTTCTTCTCTATAGAAAAGGTTATTTTCCTTTTTCACATGAAAACTATAGTTTGCTTAGAAAATAGAAAAAAAGATTCATTGTTGGTATTTTACGTTTTTACACCTATGATATACAGTTTTGGAGAGAAGAAGTCCTAATTACAGAAGTGATCATGATGAAGGTCTATCTCTCACGGAGTATATGCAGAATTACGATAAGACAATTACTTCATTCAATATTGTTTATTGCTTTTGCTGACGGAAAATGCTAAGTGCTATCGTGGGTACTAATGATGTTTATCTCTTATTTTGTGAATATTCCACTGTCCTTCCTCCTGTCTTGACCTGCGCGGCCACTTCTATATACGTGGTGCCTGATCAAAGCACAGCAGTAGAAAATACTGTTCTCATTTCTTGTAACCACTGATAAAAGTCTGAGAAAATTAGATTTTTAACATATTATTAACAAGACTCTTTGCAATATCTGTACAAAAATCGACATTATTGAGATTTTTTTCTGAACCAAAAAAAAAAACACTTTTACCTTAGATTAATTAATTATTAACTCACCAAGTGAAAAGAGCAAAAAAAGTTCAAGAGTTTAGAAAAAACCGTAACTTTCAAGCGCTTATCTAAGAGAATATAGTTATAAACAATAATAAATTCTTTGGACGACTATGTTTGTTGAATTGCATTATTTATTACATTTTTAAGTGAAAAGTGGTTAATAAGCTGAAAATTTCAGAAGAAATCACCACTATTTAGCATCAATAAAGAAGAAGATAGTTATAAACATTAACAATTTGTTCGAATAATTATTTTCGCTACATTGAATTAATTATATTAACTCACTTCAAATGAAAAGTAGACAAATAGTTGAAAATTTAAGAAAAAATGCAGCTTTCTAGCATTATTCAATGTAAAAGTGTAAGCCACAAAAATAAGTGGTTTTTTCTAGTTTCTGAGCAAACTATTATGTTTACGTGAAAAAAATAAGATTTTTAATTGAGGCTAGAATTTGGCACATTTTTCTGCAAACCACAATTTTGCTAAAACTAGTCGTTTCCGATATAAACTCGAAAAACTGATAATCGCCGCCATTTTTCAATAAAAATTGTTTGTCCATTGTTCAATCGATATGATACGTTTACAGGGTCATTAATAGATTAGTTCCAGTAGAATCTTATTGTTTTCTCTTCACCTTTTTCTACCGTACCACCGAAACTCCAGCTGCAGCTTCACAGGATCACGAGGAGTTTTTCCGAGCAGGAGGCCGACTGGTATCCTTTTTCTTAGCATTTTACTTTTTAACAAGGGATCGGAACCCTTAATTTTCAGAGGGCCCGGGGACCTAAATGGTCCAGCAAGGGTCCGGTCCAGACCCAAACCCTTAAGAATTGAAAGGGTCCGGAACCAAACCCTTAAGAATTTAAAAGGTTCGGGTACGAACCCGGACCCTTAAAAACTTAAATGGTACGGATCCGGAACATACAATTTGGTTGTTGAATAAATGAGAGAGAAGAAAGAAGTATACGAATTTGGGGTGAAAATTCCAAAAACCTAAAATTTGATTCAAATTTCGAAAATTTAATTAATTTGGTAGATTAACATGAAAGTTAGTAGGAGACCATTTTCGGGGCACAGAACACAAATTTGGCGTAAGAACTAAAAAATTCCAAATTTGACTCAAATTTTGAAATTTTGAAAAATTGAATTAATTTGTTAGATTTACTTGAAAGTTAGTCCGAGGGGTTTTTCAAGTCGCAGAGCATAAATTTAAGGTCAAAACTAAAAAATTTCTAAATTTGACTCACAATTTGAAATTTTCAAATTTTTTATCAATTTGTTAGATTTTTATGAAAGTCAGTACGAGGGGGTTTTTCAAGTCATATAATACAAATTTAGGGTAAAAATTCCAAAATTGAAAAATTTGACTCAAATTTTGAAATTTTGAAAAATTCTTATAATTTGGTAGATTTACTTGAAAGTCAAAAATTTTATTAATTTAGTAGATTTTTATGAAAGTAAGTACGAGGGGGATTTTTGAGTCATAGAACATGAATTTGGGGTCCAAATTCAAAATTTGGACCCAAATTTTGAAAATTGTTTTAATTTGGTACATTTACTTGAAAGTCAGTACGAGGGTGGCTTTCGAGTCATAAAACACGAATTTGGGGTCAAAATAAAAAAATTTGACTTAAATTCGGAAAATTTTATTAATTTGGTAGATTTTTATGAAAGTTCAATTTATTTTGTAGATTTCCATGAAATTCAAAACCCTTGCTCTAAAAAAACACAAATTTGGGGTCAAAACAACAGAATTCCCAAGTTTGACTCAAATTTTGAAATTAAGTTTTTATTAAAATAATTTGGTAGATTTTTATGAGAGTCAGTACGAGGAGTTTCTTCAAGTGACAAAATATGATTTTTAGCGTCAAACCTAAAAAATTTGACTCCAATTTTGAAATTTACAAAATTTTTATTAATTTGGTAGATTTTAATGAAAGTCAGTAAGAGGGGGTTTTTCAAGTCACAGAACACGAATTTGGTAGATTCAAATTAAGTTTAGTTAAAGTGGGGGTTTTGGGGAACAAAACACAAATTTGGGGTCAAAAATTCAAAACTTTGACATAAATTTTGAAAATTTTTGTTAATTTTCAGATTGTCATGAAAGTTATAACGAGGGATTTTTGAGTCTTAGAATGCAAATTTGGGGTCAATATTCATAAATTCCAAATTTTAACTAAAATTTTTAAAATTTCATCAAATTGGTATATTACCATAAACGAGATGGTGTTTCGATCCTAAGAATACAAATTTGGGGCCATGATTCATAAATTCCAAAAATTGACAAATTTGGAAAATATGATTAAATTAGTAGATTTCTATGAATGTCAAAAAGGCGGGGGTTTTCGAGTCTCAATATACGAATTTTGTTTTAAAATTCAAAAAAGCAACCTGAGTTTTGGAAATTCTATTTAATTGGTATATTTTCACGAATGTCAGTAAGAGGTGATTTTTTAAGTAATACAATACGAATTTGAGGTCAAAATTCAGAAAGTTGGCGCAAGTTTTGAAAATTTTATTTAATTGTTAAATTTCCATGAAAGTCTGTACGTGAAGGTTTTTTTTTGAGTTACAGAATACAAATTGGGGTAACCATTCGTATTTGGAGACTCAAAAAACTCCTTCGTTATGGGATTTACGAAAATCTACCAATCTATCAATGCAATTTTTTTAATATAAGGCAGATTTCTAAACTTCTAAATTGCAAACCCGTAATCATATTCGACAATCGATAAATTAATTAATTCATAAAGTAATGCAAAAGTAATTTAACATTGGATTGCTTGTGTAAGTGTAGTACAGTGTACTACTACCCGGCTCGTTTGGATTTTGGAACATTCCGGCCCGGATCCAATCTGGAACCGGAAGGATGATGTACAGGAAATCACATCCATGCTAAAAAGAATAAGCGCCAAAATTTATAACTCCAAAAGAGCATAATTGCTAAAGTTTGGAATTCTTAAAGAGAATGAGGTTCAAAACTTGAAAGACCAAAAGGGCATAATCGCCAAAGTTTAACATTCCAAAAATACGTAAGCGCTAATGTTGAGCACCGTTAAAACCCTTTAACCTCTGATCCAACGTTAGAGGTCTATTAAATTATACTTAAGATATTTTTTAATGCAATTTGAGAGAACAGAAGGCATATGGTTATGTGCAGTAGATTTATAAGGCACCTATGGCTGCGCAGTTGAGAACCAATGTATTTTAAGATGTACAAAAGAGTGATATTGCACACGATTCTGTGCAACAGTGTTATGAGATAGGGTAAGGAGGGGCAGCGCCGATTGGTGGGGCAAAGGCGACTTTCCTTATAACATCTCTATTATTTAACAATTTTTATTCTACTTTGCATTAAATAAATCTATTTTAATAAAGAGATAGTGTTACTTGCTTAAAGCTTGAAAATTGACGTTGTAAAAGAAAAATTATGCTGAAAACAGTTTTGACAGCGAAAGAATGGAAGATTCGCTGGCAGAAATATAAAGTTTTCAACAGATCATTTACAGACATAAACATATAAACATATAAACATATATAAACAGATTATTTTCACAGATAAAATAGTATCATATTATTTCATTATAATCATTGAATGTAATTCAAGTCGAAAGTATATTAAATATCGTAAATAATTGAGGCCTCACCAGGGGGGCAAGCCCAACGAAAATAATAGTTTAAAAGTGCTTAGGTTATGATAAGTGATCGGTAATTTAGAACAGCAACTTATCTTCTGGGCTACATGCAAGAAACTATTAAATACTATTATTTTCAATCTGGTCGTTACGGTAGAAACCTTTGCGCGTAGTCCGTCTCTAGTAGAATGTCAAAGAATAAGAGATTATATCACAGCTATCGGCTGCGGTCGGCTTTGCCCTCCGGTGTGCGGCAAAACCGACGAAATACACCTTGTTAAAAATAATTGAATTAATAAATCATTGTTTCATTCATGTGGATGGCAGCGCCATCAACTTGGGTGTGCATTAGGGCGTATCGAAAAAAAAGTTGTTTGCTCGAAGTTCTGATAACAAAGAAAACTTTCTTTTGGGAGTCAAAAACACTCCCCTAAAGTCTCATAAAAAAAAATTCCTTCTGTCTCCGTATCGTAGATATAGCTAGAAATCACAAAAAAACAAAGCACTTCTGCAAATTTGAAGAGCAAACAATTTTTTTTTGAGATTTAAATCATCAATAGAAATAGTTCAATGCAAGTTTATTTATACCTGTATAGCGATAATTCCATTAAAATATTTTTTCCCCCCCCCCCCCCTAATTGACTTAGAAGTTTCAAAAAATCGAAAAAAAGTCGACTTTTTCGCTATTTTCTTAGAGTTACCATAAATTTCTGGACTATTTGACCATATAATGTATGATATACGTCAATGAGAATGTATTTGTAATATGTTGCAACAATAATATATAGGGAATGTTGACATCAAAATAATTTTTATTGACTTTGAATTACAAGAAAATATTTAAAAGTGATATATTGCTCTTTATTTGACAATAAAATTTCACCAATAAATCTGCACGTCGTCGATACTTTATAATGTTCAAACGATATTATTATAAATTATGGCCAATTAGGGCCGGTAATTTTCGGCTGTCGTTTTGCCTGTCGTTTTCCTGTGGTCGCCAAAAAACTACAGGGGAAAAATGACAGGCCTGTCATTTTTTTCCTGTCATATATTTTAGTAAGGGTTAGGTTGGTTTGGGTTTGTTTGGGTTAGTTCGTTTGGGTTGGTTCGTTCCGGTTACTTCGTTTGGGTTGGTATGCTTGGTTTGGTTTGTTTGGGTTGGTTCATTTGGTTTGGTTTGTGTTCGATTATTTGTGTTGGTTCCTGTAGGTTTGATTTGTTGAGTTCGTTCAATTGGGTTGGTTCGTTCGGGAAGATTCCTTCAGATTATTTCGTTCGGAACAAACTGCTCATATCTTGTCTTCGTTGGCTGGATATTGACAACATCTTGCTTTCCTTGGCTGGAAATTGATTTCTTGTTCATATCTTTTTTTTATTACCTTAATGTCAACAACAAAAGAGAAGTTCACTTGAATGATCTTGAAAACTGCCATGTGTCTTAAGGTCATGACTTCCTTAGCATTTTCCCCCTCAGAGACCAATAAATTTGAAGGGGACATTTCTTTCTCTGATTTTCTGTTTTCAAGATATTGGCCTAAGTTTGTTAAATTGGTTCAAGTTAACCCTCTGTAACTCGAAAACTGTCCATTTTCGGTATTTTTGCCCATTGGCTTTTTCAATCGAGGCGATGAGAACTAGAATTTTACAAAGTTCGATCAAAATCGATAGGGAACCACCTCATGTACATTTTTTGCCTGGTAAATGGATACTTTTGTATTAGAAATCTGTATTATCATCGAAGAAGGTAACGAATCGAGAAGAGAAATTCACACATAAAATGGAAATCTACAATATCGACCAAAGTTGTATTCTCCGATACAGAAAATATTTTAACGTCATTTCAGACAAGATGGAGAATAAACATTTTTAATTAAATGTTATTCAGAAAAAAGGTGATTCGATTCGTTACCTTCTCCGATGATGATACAGACTTCTATTAAAAATTGATTGTAACATCTTGCTCAATAAAGCGTATTTCAGAAAAAAGAATTCTTCCTCTGATCTCTGTAGCGCAGTGGTTAGAGCACCTGACCGGAAATCAGTTGACCTGGTGTTCGAATCGCAGCGGAGTGAAAGGAGAAGATCTTTTATCTGAATAAAATTTAATGTAGATTTTTAGTTATGAAAAAAAAAAAATAAATAAACAATAGAGAGGAAACGATCTCTTTCTTTTTTGTGAATATATTTTTGTGAAGTAAAACACATATTTGAAATATTCTTTCAAATTTTTCATATGGAACATATTAACTGTAAATTTTCCTTGAAGCCGTAGTTACTGAGAACCTTTTGCATTAATTATTATCTCACATTTTCAACCAAATAGTTGAATTTTCAACTCAAAAGATTAATTATTTAACAGAAAGTACGATTTTTTAATCTATTACATTAATTTCGAGCCAAAAGTTGAATTTTTAACCAAAAAGACAAATTTGCTACTAGACAGTATAATTTTCAAAACAAAAATTATTTTTCAACGAAAACTTTGAACTTTTGACAAAAAAAAGGAGAACTGTCATCAAATTAGCTGTATTTTTAACCAGAAATTAATTTTCAACTAAAATTTTAATTATTTCAACTATTCAGCATTACTATGGGAAAAGATCGTTGTTAACAATAATAATTTGTTCAAGCAGTTGTGTTTATTAAATTTAATGAATTATTTCCACACACTCAATTTGTAATAAAAACACCGCAAAAAATCAAAATTAGTGCGAATAATTCGCAAAAACCAAATTTCACTAATTGGGGTTTTAGAGACCCTATTAGACAGAATTATGGGGGTGATATTGAAAAATAATTATAAATTTGCATTCTGTAGCTAATTGTGAAGGGAAATGTTGAGTTTCAACTCAATTCCCCTCATATTGACGATTCTCTATAAAATTTACAAAAATATATTTTTTTCTTATGGGAAATGCATGTTATACTTCATGGGGATCGCGAAACTTCTAAATATTATTTTTTGAAGTGAAACTTCTTTTGAAACGGGAGTGAATAAAAAAAAAGACCGTACACACGACCGCATGAACGCACGACCGCACGGCCAAAGCGAAAATAATTTCCACAATTTCTGTCTTTATGGTGTGATTTATAATATCGGAATAAAGAAAGATTATTATTGCTTGGACGATTAGTGGAAAATTCACATTTTCTCGCTTATTCCGTCTCATTTATTACTCCATTTCGTTTAATTGTGTGCGTAGGAATAGAATTCCCTTTTCCCCCCTTTGACACACTTTTCTGTAATATTAATTTCCATAAATGAGACACTTTTATGAGTAGAAAAAAAAGGAAAATGTCCAAAGAGCAGTAAATATGCATTCGTAAGGTACTGGAAGGAATAATTATAATAGGAAATCGGAGAAAAAAATCAAACAAAAGCGCCAAAGGGAAGAATGTCAAAGAAACAGAAATGGAAGAGTTGCAAGATTTCTGGATTTCAATTTGCAAGATTTGCTGCAGAATTTCCTGCTGGCTCGGATTAAAAAAAATTAATCGAAACTTTATATTCTTGTGCATTCCCTGAAGAAATAAAACTGAAATAAGAGCTTGGTCTCTGACTAATAGACAAAAAAATTCTTTTTCATTTTTTCTTCACAAAAGAGCCTTTTTTATTTTTTCCTGTTCAGAAAAATTGGTGTAATTATATGTTTTGAAAATCTGACAATTGTGGGCCTGGATGCAATAATGGAACCCTGAAATTTTCCAAAGACATGGTTTTGAAACTTTTAGAATTAATTATAAATAAACTAAACGTTGAATAAAAAAACCAAAAACACCTTTAAATAAATAAACCCATATCTGTGGAAAATTTCACTTTTGTAATTAATTATAAACAAACTAAACTTCACATCAAAAAACAAAAAACAACTTTAAATAAATAAACCTATATACGTGGAACATTTCAGGGTCCCATTATTTATATGCAATAATGGGAACCTGACATTTTTCACAGATAATGGTTTAAAACTTTTGTAATTGATTACAAGCAAACTAAACGACAGAAAGAAGAAGCAAAAGCAAATTTATATAAATAAACCCATATCTGTGGAAAATTTCTGAGTCCCATTATTTAGATGCAATAATGCGACCCTTAAATTTCCCACAGATATGGGTTTCAAACTTTCGTAATTATTTATTAACAAACCAAACGTCAGATTAAAAAATCAAAAACATATTTAAATAAATAAACCCATATCTGTTGAAAATTTCAGGGTCCCATTATTTACATGCAACAAAGGGACCCTGAAATTTTTCACAGATATGGGTTTAAATCTTTTGTAATTAATTATAAACAATCTAAACGTCAGATCAAAAAACGTCTGGAACTGAATTAACCCCTATATGTGGAAAATTTCAAGGTCCCATTATCTGGATGCAATAATGGAACCCTGAGATTTTCAAGAGATATGGTTTTGAAATTTTGCAATGAACTATAAACAAACTAAAGGTAAAATCAAAAAACCAATAACACCTTTAAATAAATAAACGCATATATGTGGAAAATTTCAGGGTCCCATTATCTGTATTCAATAATGGGACTCTGACATTTTCCACAGATATGGTTTTGAAACTTTCTTAATTAATTATAAACAAACTAAACGTCAGATCGAAAAACCAAAAACACTTTCAAATAAATAAACCCATATCTTTAGAAAATTTCATGGTCTCATTATTGGGATTCAATAATGGAACCATGACATTGTTCCCAGATATGAGCTGGAAACTTTTGTAATTAATTATAAACAAACTAAGCTTTACATCAAAAAACAAAAAGCACCTTTAAATGAATGAACCCATATATGTGGAAAATTTCAGGAACCCATTTTTTGTAATCAATAATGGGACACTGACATTGTCCCCAGATCTGGGTTTGAAACTTTTATAATCCTAAAACACCTTTAAATAAATAAACACATATTTGTGGAAAACTTCAGAGTCCCATTATTCAGATGCAATAATGGGACCCTTCAATTTTCCACAGATACGGTTTTCAAACTTTTGTAATTAATTATAAACAAACTAAACGTCGGATCGAAAAACAAAAAACAATATTATATAATTGAACTCATGTCTGTGGAAAATTTCATAGTCTCATTATTTGGATTCAATAATAGGGCCCTGACATTGTCCCCAGATATAGGTTTCAAACTTTCGTAATTAATTATGAACAAACTAAACGTCAAAGCAAAAAACATCTCCAACTAAATAAACCCATATATGCGGAAAATTTCAGGGTCCCATTATCTGGATTCAATAATGGGACCCTGACATTGTTCACAGATATGGGTTTGAAAATGTTGTGATCCAAAAACACCTTTAAATAAATAAACCTATGTCTGTGAAATAATTCGGGGTCATGTTATTCAGATTTAATAATGGAACCTTGAAACTTTTCCATAGATATGGTTTTGAAACTTTTGTAATTAATTATAAACAAACTAAACGTCAAATAAAAAACACATTTATATAAGTAAACCCATATCTTTGGAAAATTGCAGGGTCCCATTATTTGAATGCAATAATGGGACCCTGACATTGTCCCCAGATATGGGTTTGAAAATTTGTAATCCACAAACATCTTTAAATTATTAAACCCATACCTGTGGAAAATTTCAGGGTCCTATTATTTAGATGCAATAATGGGACCCTTAAATTTTCCACAGATATGGGTTTCAAACTTTCGTGATTAATTATCAACAAACTAAACATCAGATCAGAAAACCCAAAACACCTTTATATAAATGAACCCATAAATGTGGAAAATTTCAGAGTCCCATTATTGAGATGCAATAATGGTAGCCTGACAATTTTCCACAGATATGGGTTTGAAATTTTTGTAATTAATTATAAACAAACCAAACGTCAGATCAAAAAACCAAAAACACCTTTGAATTCGTCTCCCAATTATCTAGGGGCGCCTTTTTTTAATGTTAAGAACATATGAAAAAAATGTGGGAGACAAATCCAAAGATGTTTCAGCTCTTTCAATCAGATACTCAGTTTGTTTATAATTAATTACAAAGATTTCAAATATATATCTGGAGCCACCCGAATGTACACTTATCAACAAATGATTTAATTGTTTGAAAAAAAAAGATGCACATAGATATTTCGGTGACATATACAAACGTGCTTTTGGTTTTTGTATCGGACACTTATTTTGTTTATAACAATTTCAGACCATTTGAAAATAATATAATTGATTAAAAAATAGTTTGAAAAAACAAAGAAGGCGCGCCTAGATATTTGTGAGTCGAATCCAAAGGTTTTTTTGGTTTTTTGATCTGAAGCTCAATTTATTTATTATACTTAATCACAAAAGTTTGAAATCCATATCGGTGGCAATCTTCAGGGTCGTGAAAAATTATGGTTCAAGCGTGTCGTGATATCCAAATTTGAAAGTTTAAACAAATAAATTTTTTTAAATATTGGCTTATAGAGAATGACAAGATGGAACTTTTTCCTATTTAGAATTTATTTTTCCGATGAATATTCTTAATGATATAATTAAAAAAGTGAAAACACATTTTCCCAAAGTTCAATCATTTTTCTTTTTTATACATGATTCATCATAACTTAGCCAAATATTACTAAAGCCGTTTGAAATGAATACCCTTGCGTGGTTAAATTAAAACTGCTGAATTATCTAATTTTATTTATTATTATTTTTAATTCAATAAGTTATCAATTTTTAATTGTTAATTAATTTAATTTTCAAAAATTTTAGTTCATGTTAGCGTTTTACATCGGAAATGGGTATTTAGACAAAAATCATTAGATTTTAGAGGTTTTTAATTTTTAAACAATTTTAACTTACTTTACCGTTTCAAACCAAAATTAGTATTTTTTTAAACAAAATTCATTATAGTTCGAGCAATATTTGCAATTTTTGAACAGTTTCAATTTAGATTAAGGTTTTTCGATTTTCGACTAAAAAAATCAGTCTAAATTAAAAAATTTTGATTTTAGTGACTTGAATTTGTTTAATACGATCTTTCACATACCAATACCATCACCAAATTCCATTCTGAAATAGGAACTAATCCACTGCACGAGTCATACGTACCTGAAACACAAAATAAATTTACACGTGATTTTTAATAGTAGTTTTTTTTTATTAGTTTATTTAGGATAATAGTAATAATAACAATTTGATAATTTCATTAAAATTGAAATTATTTAATTTATTAAGGTATTAAACTTGAATTAAGTATATCCTAAAATCTTATTTATTCACTTTTTAGGGTGTCTTCTCAAATTCTGAAGAAATTTACTTGAAGATTTTAAATTTTTCCCAAGTATCTCTGGATTTTTTCAGGTATGAATCAGGTTTAAATTGCAATCAACTGATATTGTAAAAAGATCAGGTAATTGGACGATATTAAATACTTTAAAAAATGTTTACCAAAAAAAATATTAACAGAAAAATTTAACCAAACAGTTGCATTAAAAATGAAATTTCTAAATTTTCAAACCCTAAAAAGCCCTAAAAATTGAATTTTCCACGAGAAAACTGATTGTCAACCAAAAAGGTGATTTTCAACCAAACAGGTAATTTTTCTACCATGAAAGATGAATTTTCAATCCAAAAGGAAAAACGTTCAACCAAATAGGTTGAATTTTTTAGTTTATAAGGGATGAATTTCCAACCAAAAATAGGATGATTAAAATTACATATATAAAATTAATTTACAAGGAAAAAAATTTTTTAACAAAATAGTTAAACTTCAAACAAATAATTGAACCTTTTACCAAAGTAGTTGAATTTTCAACTAGAAAATATAAAATTTCAACCAATAATAGAATAGTTACATTTTCAGTTGAAAAATTTAGTTTTTAACAAACCAAAAAAAAAGAATTTCCAATAAAATAGTTAAATTTTCAAAGAAAGAGATGAATTTTGAAACAATTTTTTTGGCCAGTTTAAGAGTTGAATTTTAAACAAAAAATTTTTTTTAACGAATCAAGATGAATTTTTAACGATATAGTTGAATTTTCATCTTATAAAGGATAAATTTTCAAATACTCACATTTTCAAACCATAAAGACGAAAAGCCTGAAAAGTTGCATTTTCAACAAATAGATTGTTATTAACTAAGGATTATAAATTTTAAACAAAATATAATTAGGATTTTTTTGCAGTTTTTTTCAAAGAAAAATTGTTTTTTATACTTGAAATTCTACTTTATGTGATAATGAGATGTTTGCATAAATTGTTTAAACAATTCATTGTTGTTTTTAGCGATTTTCTCATAGAATGGATATAGGAAGTCGCGGTTTTTTCCAAGGTTTTCCACCTTTTGTCCAATTTCCAATGAGAGAAAGGTGATAGTTCATTCATGTTAACAAACATAATTGTTTAAACAATTTAACATCATTGATTATAATATTCTCTTAAAATAATGCCAGAAAATTGCAGTTTTTTCTGAAATTTTCAACCTTTTGTTCATTCTTTACTCGGAGTGAGTTAAATAATTAACTCAAGTTGACAAAATCATTTGTTTACACAATTTATTATTTTTATTAATAATATCGAATTTGAACAATGCTAGAAAGTAGCCGTTTTTTCTGAAATTTACAACTATTTGTCTGCTTTTCACATAGGGTTGAGTTAATAATTAATTCAATTTAGCAAACATAATAACTTTAACAAATTATTGTTGTTTATAACTATCTTCTTTTTTTTGTTAATGCAATATAATTGCGGTTGCTTCTGAAATATTTAACTTTTTACCCACTCTCAAACTTTTTGTCCACTTTTCACTTAGTGAAGTAATAAATAATGCCAGTTAGAAATATGCTTATCTAAACAATTAAATATTTTTTATAACTATATTTTCTTAGAGTAATGCTAGAAAGTTGCTTTTTTTCTAAAATCTTAAGTTTTGCTGTGACTTTGTGATTACGAACATATAATAAGTGAACCTCAACAAGAATTATTTTCTAATAGTAATTTACTTTTTAAGTGAATTATTTTTATTTTTTTCCAATGTTTCAAAAAAAATTAATTTGAACAAAAAAATTTTGTACAATAAACAAATATAAAGAACGCAATAATTTGGAATCAATCATATTTTGATATTGATCCGCCTCCAGTAAAATTTTTTACGAAAAAGAAAGAGATTGTTTAAAATGTGTTTCTTTCTAATGTTTATTTCTCATTTGTTCATAACTGAAAAGACAAAGCAAATTTCAATATTTCAGAAGAAACCGAAACTTTCTAGCACTTACCCAAGACAAAATAGTTATAAAAAATAATAAATTGTTTAAACAACCGTTTTTATTAATTTGCATTAATTATCACCTCATTAAGTGAAATGTAAGAAAAAATTTAAAAATTTAAGAAAAAACCGCAACTCTTTGGCATAAATATAGATGAAGATAGTTATTTACAAAAATAATTTATTTAAACAATTATATTTGCTCAAGCCAAATCATTTTTTAATCACTGCAAGTGAAAAATAGACAAATAGTTAAAAATTTCAGAAAAACCCGTAACTTTCTACTTAGCAAAGAGAATATTATTAAAAATAATAATGAATCGTGTAAAAAATTATTTTTGTTAACGTGAATCAATTATTACTTCACTCTAATTGAAAAATAGACAAAAGTTAAATAATTTAGAAAAAACCACATCTATCTAGTAATATTATAGAAGAAGATAGCCATACACAATAATAATTTGTTTAAACAATTATTCTGGCTGTTTAAATTAAATATCAACTCACTTCAATTATAAGTGAAAAGAGAACAAAAAGTTGAAAATTTCAGAAAAAACCGCAATTTCTAGCATGATTCCAAAATAATATTAACAATAATAATGAATTGTTTAAACAATTATTTTTGTTAATATCAACATTAATATCTCTATAACAGAAAATTGGACAAGAGGTGGACAATTTTGGAAAAAAACCGCAAATTTCTATCTTTATTCTAAGAGAACATTGCTAAAAACAATAATGAATTTTGTAATAAATTTATGTATACATCTAATTATCAGTAAAATGTAGTCTCTCATGTATCAGAAACAATTTGCATTGAAAAACCCGCAAAAAAATCATAATTAGCGCCAAAAACTCGCAAAAAGTATTTTTTTCACTCATGGGGTTTTTTTGGGACCCTATAAAAGAGACTTATGTCGGTGATATTCGAAAAATAATTATTTCTTTGTATTTTATAGCTAATCTTAAAGAAAAATGTTGACCTGGAACTCGATTCCCCTACCAGATAAAGTTCTACGGAAACCAGGCGAATTTCGAACTTTTTCGTAAATTTTAAATTATTCAGCTGGGAAATTTAACTTTGAATTTGATACCCAGAGACTATTTGAGCTAATGTTGGTAAGGAAGTGAAATTCTTTGCCAATTCGAGAAAGATAAAAACTAAGAGGAAAGTCAATAAAATGTAGAGAATTAGAGAAACACATGAGGGGTGTAAAATGGTGGAGTGAAGTTTGGGGGGGGGGGTTGGAAGATGCAGAATGCAAAATGCAGATGAATAAGGATAGGGATAAGGAGGGGCTGAGGTAGGTGATGTCTGTATGGTTATAGTGGAGGAAAATGGAGACCACGCGTGCATCCTGCGACTGGTACATTTTGCATACTGATGGAGCCACTTTGGAAGCTCTCCGTTCCCATTTCCTTTCTCAAGCGTTTCCTTGTCATTTCCAAGTTTCGCTTCGGAGCCGACTGACTTCGGCTTATTACAGTTCCAATAGCTCCATCAAATGGGAGAGACATTACCACAAGCCAATCGTCGTCATCCCAGATATCGCCTTCCTGCTTTCTTCTTTCTTCTTTCTCCAATCGCTACAATCTGCTCGAAAACAATTTTCTCCAACAATACACTTTTCACTTTTCATTCGCGTTCCAATGAATACATTTCTGAATGTTGCTATATTACCAGATTTTCCACCATCTCTAACCATCTCAACGGTTTTGCTTGATTGATGCACTACCGTAAGCCGGGTGTAACTGGAACATGCTGGAGAAATCAGGAGAGGAAATCAGGGGAGGGAACGTAGGGGAAGTAAGAGGAAATTATAGGAGGGAAATTAGGTGAAGTGAGGGTGAATGAGGAGAGCGGAACTAGGGAAAGTGATGAGAAATTAGAAGAGATGAGACTTGGGAAATAAAGGGAGGGGAAGAGAGTGAAGTGAGCAGAAGTAAGGGAAAATGAGGGTTGGGAAAGTGGGTGAAGTGATAGGAAGTGAGGAAGCGAGGGAAAAAGGGATGAGGAAACAGTGGAATTAGGGGGAAATGTAGGGAGAGGAAGTAGGAGAAATGAGCGGAGGGAAAAGAAAAGGAAATGAGGGGATACAAGAGGAAGGCAAGTGAAGGAAATGAGAGAAAATGATGGGGGGAGGGTACCTACAGGAAGTGAGGGGAAAGTATTAAGGGCAAGTAGGGAGGATCAGTAGGGACGAAAAGTGAGAGGAAGTATGGAAAACGATCTGAAGTGAGGACGGGTAGTGTGGAAAGTGAAGGACAGGCTATAGAGCTGTGTTTCTGAGTCGAGCAGGTAAAGTGACCAGCTGGAAAAGGGGAGTGTTAGTGAAGCGAGGGGAAGGTCGAGTAGGAAGAAGTTATGGAAGAAAGAAGAAATGAGGGAAGGGTATAAGGGCAAAGGGAAGGAGTTCAGGCGAGGATAAGTAGCGGTAACGAAGAAAAATGAGGGTTAGGAAAGTGGGTGAAGAGATAAGAAGTGAGAAAAGCGCAAGCGAGGGAAATTGAGGTAAGTAGAAGAATGGAAAAACAGTGGAGGGGAGTCAGATGAAGTAAGAAGTGAGGAAACAGTGAAAGTAAGGAAAAATGTGGGAGATGAAGTAGGAGAAATGAGCGGAGGGAGAAGTACAGGAATTGAGGGGATACAAGCGGAAGGTGAGTGAAAGAATTGAGGGGAAATGAAGGGAGGGTACCTACAGGATGTAAGAGGAAAGTATTGAGGGTGAGTAGGGAGGAGCAGTAGGGAGAAAAGTGAGAGGAAGTGGGGAAAATGATTTGAAGTGAGGACGGGTAGTGTAAAAAGTGAAAAAAGGACAATTAAGGCTGTGTTTGTGAGTAGAGCAGGTAAAGTGGCCAGTTGGAAAAGGGGAATGTGAATGAAGCGAGAGGACAGTCAAGTAGGAAGAATTTATGGAAGATAGAAAAAATGAGGGGAGGGTATTGGGGCAAAAGAAAGGAATTCGGGCAAGGATAATCAGGGGTAACAAAGGAAAATGAGGGTTAGGAAAGTGGGTGAAGTGATAGGAAGTGAGGAAAGAGGAGGCGAGGGAAATTGAGGTGAGTAGAAGAATGGAAAAACAGTGAGGGGGCATAAGATAAAGTGAGAAGTGAGGAAACAGTGAAAGTAAGGGAAAATATAAGGAGATGAAGTGGGAGAAATGAGCAGAGCAAGAAGTAAAGTAATTGAGGGGATACAAGAGAAAGGTAAGTGAAGGAATTGAGACGAAATGAAGGGAGGGTACCTACAGGGCGTGAGAGAAAAGTACTAAGGGGGAGTAGGGAGGAGCAGTAGGGAGGAAAAGTGAGAGGAAGTAGGGAAAATGATTTCAAGTAAGGACGGGTAGTGTGGAAAGTGAAGGAAAGGCTATCAGGGCTGTGTTTGTAAATAGGGCAAGTAGAGTGGTCAGCTGGAAAAGGTCGGTGTTAGTGAAGCGAGAGAAAAGTCGAGTAGGAAGAAGTTATGGAAAAGAGAAGAACTGAGGGAAGTGTATTATAAAGTAAAAGAAAGGAATTCGGGCTCGGATAAGTAGGGGTAACAAAGGAAAATAAGGGTTAGGAAAGTAGGTGGAGTGATAGGAAGTGAGGAAAGAGAAAGCTAAGGTAAATGAGGTAGAACGAAGAATGGGAAAACATTGGAGGGGAATCAGATGACGTGAGCGCTGAGGAAACAGTGAAAGTAAGGAAAAATGTGGAAAGAGGAAGTAGAAGAAATGAGTGAAGGGAGAAGTAGAGGATTTGAGGGGATATAAGAGGAAGGTAACTGAAGGATCTAAGGGGAAATGAAAGGAGTGTACTTATAGGAAAAGAGGGGAAAGTATTGAGATAAATTAGGGTAGAGCAGTATGAAGGAAAAGTGGAAGGAACTAGGGGAAACGATTTGAAGTTAGGACGAGTAGTGTGGAAAGTGAATGGCGGGCTATTAGGGTTGTGTTCATGAGTAGAGCAGGGAAAGCGACGGCTAAAAAAAGGGAGTGTTAGTGAGGTGAGGGAGAAGTCGAGTGGCAAGAAGTTATGGAAGGGAGATGAAATGATAGGGGTGATTAGGGCCAAGGAGGGTAAGTTAGGCGAGGAGAAGTAGGGGTCACGAGGGAAAATGAGGCCTGGGAAAGTGGTTAAAGTGATAGTAAGGGAGGAAAGAGTAAATCTTTGTGAAATCTTCGTTAAATCTTTAAAATTTTTGTAAAATTTCTGAAATCTTCTTGAAATCTTCTTTAAATCTTTAAAAAAAGTTTTGATTTTTTTTTTTTAATATTTTGAAATCTTTGAAATATTTTTAATCTCTCAAAATCTTTTGAAATCTTTGTGAAAGGTTCCTTAAATCTTGAACATTTTTGGGAAATCTTTGAAATATTTTGAAATATTTTGAAATATTTTTGAAATCTTTGTGACAACTTTGAAATTTTTTGAATTATTTTGAAATATTTGTGAAATTTAAATCTTTAAAATTTTTGTGAAATTTCTGTAATCTTTTGAAATCTTTGTGAAATCTTTGTGAAATATTTAAAATTTTTGTAAAATTTCTGAAATCTTCGTGAAATCTTCCTTAAATCTTTAAAAATGTTGATTTTTTTTTTAAATATTTTGAAATCTTTTTGAAACCTTTGAAATATTTTTAATCTCTCAAAATCTTTTGAAATCTTTGTGAAAGGTTCCTTAAATCTTGACAATTTCTGTGAAATCTTTGAAATATTTAAAAAAAATTTTCAAATCTTTGTGAAAACTTTGAAATTTTTTGAAATATTTGTGAAATCTTTGTTAAATCTTTAAAAACTTTGTGAAATTTCTGTAATATTTTGAAATCTTTGTGAAATCTTTAAAATTTTTGTAAAATTTCTGAAATCTTCGTGAAATTTTCCTTAAATCTTTAAAAAAGTTTTGATTTTTTTTTTATATTTCGAAAACTTTGAAATATTTTTAAACTCCTAAAATCTTTTGAAATCTTTTGAAATCTTTTGAAATCTTTGTGAAAGGTTCCTTAAATCTTGAAAATTCTTGTGAAATCTTTGAAATATTTTAAAATATTTTTGAAATCTTCGTTAAATCTTTTAAAATTTTGGGAAATTTCTGAAATCCTTTGAAACCTTTGTGAAATCTTCCTTAAAGCTTTAAAAAAGTTTTGAATTTTTTTGAAATATTTTTCAATTTTTGTGAAAACTTCCTCAAATCTTTAAAATTTATAAAATATTTCTAAATCTTTTTGAAACCTTTAAAATCTTTGTGAAAACTTTGAAATCTTTTGAAATCTTTGAAATATTATGAAACTGTTTGGAATCTTTGAAATATTTGACATTTTAGTCAAATCTTTTAAATCTTCTGAAATCTTTCGAAATCTTTATGAAATTTGTGTGAATTCATTGAAATCTTTTTGAAACGTTTGAAATATTCTAAAAACTATGAAATCTTTCGAAACCTTTGTGAAATCTTCCTTAAATCTTTAAAATTTTTGTGAAATCTTTGAAATCTTTTGAAATATTTTGAAACATTTTGAAATCTTTTGAAATATTTTGAAATCTTTTGAAACCTTTTAAAATCTTTTGGAAATCTTTGAAATCTTTAAAACTTTTGTTAAATCTTTCAAATCTTCAGAAATCTTTAAAATCTTCAAATCTGATGTATACTCAAGAGAGGAGTAGTCAACCCCTCGATAAGATTATAATAATTCCAAACTGTTAAGAAATTTTATATTAACCTTAATGAGAATTGTTTAGAATTCCATAATTGTTTAAAAGCCCTTTACATTTACAACAATTAATAGTTGTATAAGAAATTGTTGGTAAATTAGTTTATGATCGAGGAATTTTTTGAAATTGAATTTACTGGACTTCTGTAGCAACCCTGATATTTTGAAATAGGCATTAATAGATTTGAATCTTACCAGTTGCGTCTTTCGGATAATGTAATTCTGTTCTGTCCTGCAATACGAATCGCAAATTATAGTTTTTTAAAGACTATAAATATACAATTTATTTCCCGCAGACTTCACACTCTTTCCCAAATTCCTCTCTTTTCCCCTGTTTTAAAAAATATATCTTTTTCCCCCGTGTTTTCAAGAAACATACACTTTTTTCCCCTGTTTTCACGTTTTTTTTTGCTAAAATCAAAACTGAATTAAATGAAACCAATAAGAAAATTCAACTATTCTTGTTTAAAAGTTAATATTTTCTTTGTTGAAAAACCTACGATTATATTTTTGGTTCAGAATTAATTTACTTTGGTTAAAAATTCAACTCTCCTTTAAAAAAATCGTCTTTTTTGTTTGTAAATCCAATTATTTGGTTGAAAATGCAAATGCTTTGTTAAACATTCGTCTTTTTGAATAGAAAATTGGTCATTTTTTGGATTGAAAATTCATCTTTTTTTATAGAAAAGTCACCATTCTTGGTTGAAACAAAACTTTTTTGCTGAAAAAGTATTTTTTTTCTGGTTTAAAAGTCTACAGTTTTATTTTTTGGTTCAAATTCACTGCTTTTGCGTACAAAATTTTATTATTTAGTTGAAAATTTAACTATTTGGTTGCAAATTCGTGTTTGAGTTGAAAAATCAACTACTGTGGTTGAAGATTCGTATTTTTTGGTTGAAAATTGAACTATTTTGGTAGAAAATACAACTATTTGGTTAAAAATGAACTTTCATTGTTAAAAATTCATATTTCCTGTTCAAAAATTTAACAATTTGGTAGAAAATAAAATTTGTTGTTGAAAATTCATCTTTTTTGGTTGAAAATTCAACTATTTTTTTGAAAATTTACCTTTTTGTCTTAAAAATTTAACAATTTGGTAGAAACATTAACTATTTGGTTCGAAATTAACTTTTCTGGCTGAAAATTCAATCTTTTTGTAGAAAATTCGTTTTTTTGAGTTAGAAATTCAACTATTTTGTTGGACATTTAATTATTAAGTAGAAAATTTATTTTTTTGATTCAAATATTCAACTATTTTGATTGAAAATTCAACTATTTTGTTGAAAATTCAACCTTTTGTATTAAAAATTTAACAATTTGGAAGAAACTTGAAATATTTGGTTGAAAATTAAATTTTTTGTTAAAAATTCAATCCTTTTATTGTAAAAATCGTCTTTTTGCATAAAAATTAAACTATTTTGGTTGAAGATTCATCTTCTTTCATTGAAAATTCTTTTTCTTGAGTTCAAAATTGAACTGCTTTGGTAAAAAACTAAACTATTTGGTTAAAAATGAACTTTTTTTGTTAAAAATTTATGTTTTTCTTCCGAAAATTTAACTTTTTTGTTGAAAAATTATATTTTCGAGTTTAAAATTGTCTGATAGAAAATTATTTTTTTGGGTTAAATATTGAACTGTTTGGTTGAAAATTCGCCTTTATTCTTGAAAATTCAATCGTTTTGTAGAAAATTCAACTATTTTGGTTGAAAATTCAACTATATTGTAGAAAAATAAATCTATTCTTAAAAATTAATATTTTAGGGTACATAATGCTTCTTATTGGCTAAAAAATTCTACAATTTTGTATAAAATTCATATATTTTGTTTAAAGTTCGTCTTTTGTTGTAAAAAATTCATCTTTTTGGTTGAAAAATTAATCTTTTTGGTTAAAAAATTAATCTTTTTGGTTAAAAAATCATTTCTTTGCTAACTAATTTGTTGAAAATTTCTTTTTTTTCTTAAATATTATTTCTTTTAACTGAAAATATAACGATTCCATTTTTTGTAGAAAGTTAGCTTTTTTAGTTGAAAATTCATCATTTACTTTGACAATTGAACTATTTGGTTGAAAATCTATATATTTTTTTGACAATGCAATATATTTGTACTTGAAATATTAAGAATTTAAAGCGTTTTAAATTGAATTCAATATGGCACATACATTAATTTTTTTTAAATATTCCCCTATTATTCTCCTATTTTCGTGAAAAATCACCCTATTTCCCCCTTTTTAAGTGTATCTTGAACTGTGAAGTCTGTACCTGGAAATATTTAATTATTCAACGAATGTTTCGTGTTCACTTACTTGTTGGATACATGCTTCCACAAGATTCGTCGGAAATATGTTTCTGAAAAAGAAAATTTATATTTATACTGAGCAGAGTAGGATTTTAATAAAAAATTTAAATAAATATGTGTTTTAAAAAAGGTATCTACCTTACTAAATCCATCAACGTGTCTGTAGTCGTAATATTATGTTGCACATTTAATTTTTCTGACTGATAAATTTTGCAGGCTTCCTGTATTTCAGTTGTTACATCATATTTTAAGGAAATATTTCTTATTAGCTCTTGTGATTGAGTACAACCCGAATTTCTGAAATCACCGGGACGAATTGTTAAGACTAAAATTATACCCAAAATCACAGCACATATTGTTGTCGTAGCGTAATAGTATATCGACCGCCTACCGATCTTTCCTAAAAAAAAATTGTGAAAATCATTATACCATTTTCAGATAATATTAGTATTAACTTATATTTTTTCAGGGATCATAGCAGTTAATTCGTGAAAATTATTATGTAATCAATGTAATAAGATAAACTAAAATTATATTTAATTCCCTCTCTCAGACACATGTTTTGCCGATAGAAATTAAAACTAGTTATAGGAAGACAAAATTTCGTTACTCTTGCCGCCTTTGTCGCTCCAAAGTCTTTCTTACTCCTACACGACCTAAACGACGCAACTCGGTCCTCCCCTATGAGCCTGACCACTCCATATTCCCCGATAGAAGGAGAGGAAAAGAGACTCGGGCGAGAGGAACAGAGGCAACACTATTTCCCCCACTGCGTTGCTCCCCTATAAAAAGCTCCTACGTTACCACGTAAGTCAGTCCCTCCCAGTCTTTGGACTGAGAAGAACACTGATTGTATCCAGTGCGAAATAAAGTTTTAGCCAAACTATCCCGCGCGTTTAATACCCCGGCTTCCTATTCCACGCTGCTGGATTAATACCGCGGTCTTCCTTCCCTTGCTTCTGGATTCATACCGCGGCCTCCCTATCCTCTCTTCCGGCTTAATGCCCCGGCTTCCTATCCTACGCTGCTGGATTGATACCGCGGCCTTCCTTTCCTCGTTGCCGGATTCATACCGCAGCTTCCTATCCCACGCTGCTGGATTAATACCGCGGCCTTCCTTCCCTCGCTGTTGGATTCAAACCGCGGCTTCCTATCCCATGCTGCTGTTTTAATACCGGGGCCTACCTTCCCTCGCTGCCGGATTCATACCACGGCTTCCTAGCCCACGCTGCTGTATTATTACCGCGGCCTTTCTTCCCTCGCTGCCGGATTCATACCGCGGCTTCCTATTCCATGGTGCTGAATTAATACTGCAGCCTTCCATCCCTTGCTGCCGGATGCATACCGCGGCATCCTAGCACATGCTGCTGGATTAATACCGCGGCCTTCCTTCCCTCGCTCTTGGAGGCATACCGCGGCTTCATAGCCCACGCTGATGGATTAATACCGCGGCCTTCCTTCCCTCGCTCCTGGATTCATACCGTGGCCTCCCTTCCCTCTCTTCCGACTCAGTAACCAGGCTTCCTAGCCCACGCTGCTGTATTATTACCGCGGCCTTTATTCCCTCGCTGCCGGATTCATACTGCGGCTTCCTATTCCATGCTGCTGGATTAATACCGCGGCCTTCCTTCCCTTGCTGCCGGATGCATACCGCGGCTTCCTAGACCATGTTGCTGGATTAATACCGCGGCCTTCCTTCCTCGCTCTTGGATGCACACCGCGGCTTCCAATCCCACGCTGTTGGACTAATACAACGGCCTCCCTTTCCTTGCTGCCAGATTCATATCGCGGCTTCTGATCCCACGCTGCTGTTCTAATACCGAGGCCTTTCTTCCCACGCTGCTGCACTAACACCGCTGCTTCCTATCCCATGCTGCTGTTTTAATATATCGTCCTCCCTTTCCTCGCTAGCGGATTCATACCGCGGCTTCCTATCCCATGCTGCTGTTTTAATACATCGTCATCCCGTTCCTCGCTAGCGGATTCATACCGCGACTTCCTAGCCCACGCTGCTGTATTATTACCGTGGCCTTCATTCCCTCGCTGCCGGATTCATACCGCGGCTTTCTAGCCCACGATGCCGGATTCATACCGCGACTTCCTAGCCCACGCTGCTGTATTATTACCGCGGCCTTCCTTCCCTCGCTGCTGTATTATTACCGCGGCCTTCCTTCCCTCGCTGCAGTATTCATACCGCGGCATCACTTCCCTCACTTCTGGATTAATACCCCGGCTTCCTATCCCACGCTGCTGGATTAATACCGCTGCCTCGCTTTCCTCGCTGCCGAAATAATATCGCGGCTGACTATCCCACGCTGCTGAATTTATACTGCAGCCTCGCTGCCGAATTCATACCACGACTTCCTATCCCACGCTGCTGGATTAATACCGCGACTCCCCACTGCCTTTCCGCCCAATGGCTGCTGGATTAATACCGCGGCTCTCCACTACCATTCTACCCAAAAGCTGCCGGATTAATATCGCGGGCGACTCTCCCCCTCCCCTAGAAACTGCTGGATTGATACTGCGGCTCTCCACCTCCTTTCTATCTCTCATGTACACACACACACACACACACATACATCTTTATCTATACATGGGCCTTACTGAACCATTTACCATAGACCTCCTCCCACTCCTTCAAATTCCACTGGCCCCAACAATTTGTTCACACGCTAATACATCCCACTACCCTGCACTACGACTCCTTCCATCCGAATAACAGTAAAGGGATTCGTATCACATTTTATAACGAACCAAAACACTTTTCAACAAATAAAATTTAATTTACGAATGAAATTATATTTATGAATTAAACGTAATAAGAACAAAAGTATCTCAATTAAGTATGAGATATTATGTCTTGTCTCTTTCAAGATACTGTTGATCTAATCTTCTCAGATTTTCATTTTTCTATTTTTTTATTGGAAGAACGAATTTGTCAGGATTCTTTATATCAAATTTTTTTGTATTAAAAAAGTATTAAGGAGCATTAAAAAAAATAATTTTACAGCGTGTCGCAATTTTTGGATTGCTTAAACAATAAATACAGAAACATAATCACGAGTGACCTCAATAATTGTATGTGCATCTATTAAGAATGGCCAGAAATACAAAATTTGAGAAAGTTCTTTTAATAATTTTGTGCAAACGACCTAAAACTTGGATAGGCTGAACCAATTTGCTGCTGCATTCTTTAAAGCAAATATTTAAAAACAAAGTTAATATTAAATACATTATTTTTAAAAATAATTTTATAGTCAATCGATCCTATTCATTTGTTTAAATATCAATATAAAAATATATGATATCATGCGTATACCAAATAATTCTTTTCAGATAGGCCAAGAATACAAAACTTTAAAAAGCCCAAAGAATAATTTTAAACATTTTTTTTCATAGAATATTTTATCTTAGATAAAAAAATATCTTTGGGGCTTATAATGAAACGGTATCGTGATTACAAAAAATAGTTTAACCTTTTCAGGCACATATTTTTTCAAATAACAGAATTTCTTAGTCAAGTGATTTTCTTGACACTATGTGTTTTGAAGCTGGAGGGTCACAATTAATAAAATGGGTTGATATTTTTCATAATTTTCTTAATTAAAAATGTTGCAAAATAATAGATTGTGGCGCGCATTTTTGAATATCATATGTTTCAGTTTGAAAAGGTAATCGCCGCTTAAAAAAAGGAAAAAAATTAACAAAATTCTCAAATATAGAGATTATAACGGATTTTTATAAAAATAGGGGTAAAAAGAATAAAGGGGGGAAATATGGGGAAAAGGCGCATAGGGGACTGACTGTGATCCCTGGTTATTTATAAATTAGTGATAGAATTATTTAAACATTTTGTCACGTACCAGATAAAGTGAGATCCAGATTACCAATAGCACTAATGATACTGGAAACTATGAGTGGCAAAATGAGACCTTTTAACATCCGAAGAAACATATGCCCCGGAAAGTCAATGTACATGATTTCTCGTTGTGTGTATGGTTTTTCTGCAGTGCTTCGCAAAATAAAACCAAGTGCAATTCCAGCAATGACACCGACAACAGTTGAAAATGTAAGTGCATGTTTTGAGAAGCGTCTCTTCAAAGTGGCCGGTAACGCCATTTTTAATTAATGACTTTCCACTGTAACATAGAAAAAAGATTTTTAAGATTTTTTTATTTCGCGGAAAATCTGAAAATATATTGATTGATTTGTTATTACAATTCTTAATTAGTTTAACACAATCGATAAAGCATTTTACGAGGGTGAAACAACTCCTAAAAATGCGCTCCAGCGATTAAATCGAATTGCTCTGGATTACTCCGCTTGAACTAGACATTTGCGAATTTCCAACCAAAAACGATTATTTTTTTAACAAAATTGTTAATTTGCAACAAAATAGATGAATTTTCAACCAAATTATTAAATTATTAAGCAAGAACATTAATTTTCTATAAAAAAAGATGAATTTTAAATAAAATACATGGATTTTCAATGAAGTAGTTGAATTCTCCAATAAATAAGAAAATTGTTCAACCAAATATTTTAATGTTCAACTAATAAAGACAAGTTTTCCATCAACAATAGAATAGTTAAATTTTCAGTTAAAAACATATTTTTCAACCACAAAAAAAAGACGAATCTTTAACAAAATAGTTGAATTTTCAACCAAAGAAATTAATTTTCAATTAAAATGATGAATCTTCAACTTGGATAGTTAAATTTTCAGTTAAAAAATAAATTTTTAATTACAAAAAACAATGGTTTTTCAATAAGAGAGTTACATTTTGAACTAGAGAGGTAGATTTTCAACTAAAATTCAAGTGCTTGATTGAAAATGCATCTTTTTTGGTATAAAATTTAACTTTTCGGTTCAAAATGCAACTGCTTAGTTTTGAAAATTAATCTGTCTTGGTTGAGGATTCAATTATTTTGTACGAAATTCGTCTTTTTGGTTGAATTCACTTGTTTTTTATTTAAAATTCAAATATCTTTGTCAAAAATTCATTTTCTTTGGTTGAAAATTCAACTGTTTTGTAGAAAATTAGTTTTCTTTTTTTGTTGCTTCAAAATTGGTAGAAAATTAAACTGTTTGGTTGAAAATGTACTTTTCTTTTGAAAATTTATATTTTTGGTTGAAAATTCATATTTTCGGTTGAAAATTCTGTTGTAGAAATTGTGGAAGAAAATTATACTATTTGGGTAAAAATTAAACAATTTTTTTTTAATTTAACCATTTTGTTGCAGATTCGTTTTTTGGGTGTAAAATTAATTTTTTTTACCTGAAAAAGTAGCTATTCTATTTTTGGTTAAAAGTTTATTCTTTTTTAGTTGAAAATTTAGCTATTTGGTAGAAAATTCATGTATTTTGTTGAAAATGCATCTATTTCGGTAGATAATTAATCTTTCTTGTTGAAAATTCATTATTTTGCTTAAGGATTCGACTATTTTGTTGAAAATTTGTCTTTTTTAATTGAATTCAACTGGATGGAAATTCGTTGTTTTTTGGTTGAGAATTAGTTTTTTGAACTGAAAATTTAACGGTTCTATTTTTGGCTGAGTCCTTGTCTTTTTTAGTTGAAAATTCAACTATTTGGTTGAAAGTTTACGTATTTTTTAAATATTCTTTTTTTGTTGAATGCAACTAGTTGATAATAAGATTTTTTATCGTTGAAAATTAGGATCTTGACTAAAAAATTCGTCTTTTTGGTTTGAAAATTTAACGCTTTGGTTAAAAAATCACCTACTAAATTTTTTTTGTCGATAATATTGGTGTTTAATGTTTTCGAAAACAGTTGAATTTTGAAACCGAAGAGTTGAATTTTCGACAAAAAAAGATGACATTTTAACAAAATAAATTAAATTAAATTTAAATTAATTGATTAATTATTTCAATTAATTAAATTAAAGTTCAGAAAAATAATTAAATTTAAAAAAAAATGGATTTTCAACAAAATAATTGAATTACCAAGCCAAGAGGCAAATTTTTTAGAAAACACTTGAATTTTCAATCCGAAAAGATGAATTTCCAACAAAAAAGTTCATATTCAACAAAAAAGGATGAATTTTTGACAAAATAATTTAATTTTCAGCAAAATAATTAACTTTTCAACAAAAATAATTGAATTTCCAAGCCAAAAGGCAAATTTTTCAGAAAACGCTTAAATTTTCAACCCGAAAAGAAGAATTTTCAACAAAAAAGTTCATTTTCAACCAAAAAAGATAAATTTTATACTTTCTTCGTTGAAAATCAACTTCTTCCTTGAATATTAATCTGTCCTCTAAAAAATTTGTCTTTTTCACTTGAAAATTTAACCATTCGATTAAAAATTTATATTTGTATTTTAAAAATTCAATTATTTGGTTAAAAATTTATATTTTTAGATTGAAAATTAACATTTTTTTGTTGTGAAAAATCAGCATATTTCGACTTGAAATCTTAGGAATTTAAAAAGTTTTATGTTAAATTCAGCATATTACTTGCATTAATTTTATTTAAAAGAATTTAATTTTCTATTATTCGCCTATTTTCGTATTTGAACTTCTGACTTTCTAAAATTTAAATCATACTTGGGGGAAAAATGTAAAAATAGAGTAATAATTATATTTTCGGCAAATTTTTTCGGTGTTTGAAGAGAAAAATCGATTTTAAAAAAAGGGCCTGATCGATTATTTTTAAATTTTGTCTTAAATTGTTAGTAGGATGCCAGGGAACTTTAATCAAAAAGAAAATCCCATTTGCAAAGAACTTTTAGTTAAAATCGCTTTCACTGCACGTGTCTCTAGCATGATTAAACTATGCCTGATAATCTTAGGAACCGGTCTAATATCAGGATTTAAAAGTCAGATCACCAGCATTTCTCCCACTAACTTGTCCTTGATAATTTCACTTCATCAGTCATCATGTGACTACGGTTGGACTTTATGTATATTATATTAATCTCGAAATTTACAAAAGATAGAAAATATATAGTCTTTTTATTTTATTTTTCACAGGACGACTGAAAAATCCCGAAAAATAAAATTCCTGAATTGGAAAATTCCCGAATAATAAAATTCCCAAATAATAAAATTTTCGAATGATAAAATTCCCGAATAATATAGTTCCCGAATTGGGAAATTCTCGAATAATATAATTCCCGAATAATGCAATTTTCGAATGATAAAATTCCGAATAATAAAATGTTCGAATTATAAAATTCCCGATTAATAAAATTCTCGAATTGGAATATTCCCAAATAATAAAATTCCCAAATAATAAAATTCCTCAATTATTTATAATTTTACATAATTTGAAAATTTCTGAATAATGAAAATCCCGGGACGACTGAAAAATCCCGAAAAATAAAATTCCCGAACTGGAAAATTCTCGAATATTATTATAATATTATTATAATATTCTCGAAAATTCCGGAATAATAAAATTCCCGAAGGGACGACTGAAAAATTCCGAAAAATAAAATACACGACACAGTAAAATTCCCGAATTGGAATATTCCCGAATTTTAAAATTCCCGACAGTCTATAACATGGCCGTATATGAAAATTCCTAAATAATAAAATTCCCGATAGAAAATTACCGAATTATGAAATATCCGAACTTAGAAAATTCCCGAATTATAAAATTCCCGAAGTTGAACAAGTAAAAATTTCGAGAATTTTCAAATTCGGTAATATTATAAACTGTCGAGAATTTAATTATTACGGATTTTTATGTTTCGGGAATTTTATTATTCGAGAATTTTGCAGTGTCGGGAATTTTATTTTTCGAGATTTTTAAGTCGTCCTGGGAATTTTCAAATTCAGTAATATTATAAATATTTCGGGAATTTTATTATTTTGAAATTTTCCAATTCGAGAATTTTATTATTTGGGAACGTTATTATTTGGGAATATTCCAATTCGAGAATTTTATAATTCGAAAATTTTATTATTCGGAAATTTTCCAATTCGGGAATTTTAAAATTCGGAAATATTATAAATAATTCGAGAATTTTATTATTTGGGAATTTTACCATTCGAGAATTTTGTTATTTGGGAATGTTATTATTTGGAAATTTTATTATTTGGGAATGTTATTATTTGGGAATATTCCAATTCGAGAATTTTATTAATCAAAAATGTCATTATTCGGGAATTATATCAATCGGGAATTTTCAAATTCAATTATATTATAGATAATTCGAGAATTTTATTATTTGGGAATTTTACAATTCGAGAATTTTATTATTCGGGAATTTTATAATTCGAAAATTTTATTATTAGGGAATTATATTAATCGGGAATTTTCCAATTCGGGAATTTTATTATTCGATATTATTATTCGAAAATTTTATTTTTCGGGACTTTTATGTTTCGGGAAGGGACGACTGAAAAATCCCGAATTGGAATATTCTTGAATTGTAAAATTCTCGAATAATAAAATTCCCGACAGTTTATAATATTACCGTATTTAAACATTCCTAAATAATAAAATTCCCGATAGAAAATTGCCGAATTATGAAATATCCTAACTAGAAAATTCCCGAATTATAAAATTCCCGAAGTTGAACAATTAAAATTTTCGCCAATTTTCAAATTCGGTAATATTATAAACTGTCGAGAATTTAATTATTCGGGATTTTTATGTTGCGGGAATTTTATTATTCGAGGTTGAAAATTCGGTTTTGGCTTGAAAATTCCACATTTTAGTTAAAACTTATTTTCCTTACTGAAAAAAAATTTGTTATGTTGAAAATCCAACTTTTTTGTTGAAATTTTTTCTTTTTCGTCTGATATTTCATTTGATTTGGCAGAAATTTCACAGGATTCAACTATTTTGTTGAAAATTCGTTTTTTTTTTTTAAATGTTGTTTCGTTGAAATTACTACTTTTTGATTGAGGATTATATTTTTTTTGTTAAAATTTTTATTTGACGTATTTTTAATAATCTTCAAAAACCGTTCTGAATTTTTTAATAACCTTAGGAAAATTATATTTATATTACCTTAAATACAAATAAACAAATAAACTGAAAAATAAATATTTATTGAAAATTTGTATTTTGTTTTAAAAATTCGTTGACTTCAATAAAAAATTTTTTTTTAAATTTCTCTTTTTCACATTTCGAAAGCGACATCTAGTTCTATTGAATAGAAACCAGAGGCCTGACTTGCAGAAGATAAATTAATTCTCGCTAGAAGTAATCTACATTACCTTTAGTAGAACGGCTTGAAGCATTTGGAACTTTCACCACTTGAGGCAGCACTTAATTTTATTTAAAAAAATAGAAACATATACAAATAATAAATATTACTGAGAATTTTTAATTCAATTAATTTTTAAATAAATTTTTAGAAATCGTTTTTCAATTTTCAAATTAAATTTTAAATGTTATAAAACAACTTTTTTAAAGTAAGACTATGGTAATAACCGTTTCCTGTGAGCAAAATGAATTTCAGAATTTCATTACTTGTTTCATTTTTAAATTTGAAAATAATTATGAATTAGTTAAATTTTTAGTTTGAAAAATTGATTTTCAATAAAAAATAAATTGCAACAAACAAAAAATTCAATTATGAACCAAAAATGATGTACTTAAATTTTCATTAAAAAAATTAATTGTTATTAAAAATCGAATTTTGTACAAAACCATTTAATTTTGTACCAGTATTATATTTTATACCAAAGTGTTCAATTTTCAACCAATTAGTTGCATTTTTAACAAAATAGTTGAATTTTTAGTTCAAAAATTGATTTTTAACACAAAATAAATGAATTTACAACTTAGATTATGAATCTTTAACCAAAAAATAAATTTTCAAAAAGTACAAAAAATATTTTAATCAAAAATAAAAAACATCTCAATTTAACTAACAAAAACGAACTCTGACCAAAATACCTTAATTCTCGAATAAAGAATAATGATTTTAAAACCAAGCATTTCAAGTTTTAATAAAAAAATTGATTTTCTCCCATGAAAGATGAATTTTCAACAAAATACATAAATTTGTATTTAAATAGTAAAATTTTTAAATAAAAAGAATACTTCTATAGCGAAAAGGTGCATTTACAACAAAAAATGTAAAAATTCCTGTTTTGACAAAAAATTTTGTATTAAAATTAAAAAGCGTTTGAATTTAACTAACAAATAGGAACTTTCAACAAAATACTTTGATTTCAACTAAAAAATAATGATTTTCAAACAAAAATTTAAATTTCCAACCAAGAAATTGATGTTTTACGAGAAAAAATGAATTTTTAACAAAATACATCAATTTTCAATCAAATAGATAAATTTTCTACCAAATTGTTGAATTTTCCAACCAAAAATATAAATTTCATACAAAACAATTGAATTTTCAGCAACATTTAATTTTCAACCGAAACGGATTAATTTTTACCCAGACAGTTGCATTTTTAATTAAAAATGTAACATTTCTGCAGATCGAGATAAATTAAAAAAAAATTAGTCAAAATAGAAGAAAAAAAATCAATAAAATTGTACAATTTTTAAGCCAAAAAAAGAATTTGCAGCTAAACATTTGAATTTTTAATAAAAAAGTTAATTTTCCCCAAAAAAGATTAATTTCCAACGAAGTAAATATTTTTTTAACCAGATAGTTAAATTGTCAACAGTCGAATTTTCAACGAGAAAATATGAATTTTCATCAAGAAAAGGTAATTTTCAAACAATCAGCTGAATGTCTAACAAAATAGTTAAATTTTTAATTAAAAAAATTAATTTTCGTCAAAAAGAATTTTTATCATAGAAGATTAATTTAATTTAGATTTTAGATTATTTTGTATTTTTTCATTTTTTAGATTAATTTAAAGAATTATCGACAAATAACATAAATTTTCAACTAAATAATTTGAACAATGGAATTAAGGCTAGTTTGAAAATAAATTAAACTGAAGAGTGGAATTTTTAAATTGCAAAAGATCAATTTCTAAACAAAAATGGGGTGGCCAAATTTTCATTTAAAAGAATTAATTTTCCATGCAAAAATGAATTTTCTACAAAACAGCTAAATTTAGTACACCAGAATATGAATTTTTAACACAAAAGTTATTTTTAACCAATCAATTGAATGTTTCCCAAACTAGTTGAATTTTTATTTAAAAAATAATTTTCGACTAAACAAAATTATTTTCAACTAAAATTATTAATTTTTATACAAAAACATTAACTTTTTAGAAAGTTGTTGAAGTTTCAACCAAATGGTGAAATTTTTAACCTGAAACGATGAATTTTTAACGCAAAATTTAATGGTCGATATTTTAACAACAAAATATATTCTAATTTGAATTTGAAAAAAGAAAGTTAGATTTGACTAAAAAAACGAACTTTCAACAAAATACTTAAATCCTCAAATGAAAAAAATTAATTTTCAACCAAACATTTTAATTTTTAACCAAAAAAGATGAATTTTCAAAAAAATACATAAATTTTCATGTAAATGGTTTAATTTTCAACAAAAAACTGAATTTAATTTTAAATTAAGTGTTTACCCGAAAATGTAATTTTTCCATTTTTTTAAATTGATGTTTGATAGTTCAAAATTGTGTTTTATTAAAAAAAATATAATCTTTCTGGTTGAAATGTTCTCTATTGGTAAAAAGTTCAAAATTTTGGTTGAAAATTAACTTTTTTGTTGAAAATTCTTCTCTTTTACTGAAAACTTAACTATTTTGTGGAAACATTTTTTTATTGAAAATTCGTCGTTTTTATTTGAAAATTAAAATATTTATTTAGAAATTCATGTATTTTTTAAAAAACTGTAGTCTTTTTTTGGTAGAACATTAATTTTATTTGTTGAAAAATTGTCATTTTGTTTGAGAATTAATTTTCTTGGGTTGATTTTCTATGATTCCAATTTAAAAATTGTACAGTTTATTGATTTAAAAAAAAATAATAATTTGAGAAACATGGTTTTATTTTTATGGGCAATTTTTAAAACCTTTGAAAGAGAAATTTTTTTATTTTTAAGCTTTGAAAGCTGAGTATTTTTAATTTCAAAGGCTATAAATTATTATGTAATTATTCTTCATTTACAGGTTGTTTACTATAACTATAAAATATAATAATTTATTTAAAAAATATTAAAATTAAATTTCTAGCAAAATAGATCAATATTCAGACGAATTTTCAACATAATCTTTGCATTTTCAAACAAAAAAGATTTTTTAATCAAAAAAAGGAATTTTGACAATTTTAATTTGTATAGAAAAAAAAAATTTATACAAAAAAAAAATAATAACTATTCACCTTTGAAGTCTCTTCATTTATTTCATTTAAGGTTGTGTAAATATAATTTTCCTAAGTTTCTCGAGAAAATTCAAAAAGATTTTTTAAGATTTCAGATATGTCAAAAAAGTATCTAAAAAATTACTAAATCTTTTTTTTTATTCAATAGAACTTTTGAAAAAAGTTAGGAAAAATTGCAATCAGCCTAAAAGATATTTAAAACTTTTTAAGGCTTGGAAACATTTTTTTTAAATATTGCAGAAATTTTCGGAGATCGATTTAAAGTTTGAAAATATTTTGATTCAAAACGACTTTTTAACAAAATATATGAATTTTCTTCAAAACAGTTGAATTTTCAACTTATACAATATAAAGGATAAAGTTTCAACGAAAAATGGAATAGCTAAATTTTGAGTTTGAAACTCTGATAACAAAAAAAAATTTTATTTTAATTTTTCAAAATTCAATTAATTATTAAATCGCTCTATGTGAAACGTAGAAAAATAGTTGTAAATTTCAGGGAAAAAACGCAACTTTCTGGCATTATTCAAATTGAATATTATTAATAGTAATAATAAATTGTTTAAAAAAATTATTTTGCTAACTTTAACTGATTATTTACCGCAATCTAATTTAAAATTTGACAAAAAGTGGAAAATTTTTAAAGAAACTGATATTCTCTAACATTATTCTGAGAGAAAATTGCTAAAAATAATAATCATAATTAGCGCCAAAAACTTTTAAAACAAATTTTTTTACTTGCGGATTTCTTTTGGGACCCTATAAAAGAGACTTATTTTTACGGATATAAATGAATTTTCAGGCCAAAAAAACGAATTTTCGACTAAAAAGTTACTTTTCAACAAAATTTAGGCTTTTTTCCAAAATAGTTAAATTTGTAACAAAACAAATTAATTTTCAACCTAAACAGTTGAATTTTTAACAAACAAAAATTCTATTTTTTTTTACCAAAAGAGATCAATTATGAAATGAAAAATCCAAATTTTGAACGAAGAAAGAAAAAAAAATGTTCACTTGAATTCACATACCAAAGAGGCGAGTATTCTACAAAACAGTTGTATTTTCAAATCGAGCAAATGAATTAAAAAAAAAGTTGGTTTTTGACAAAATAAAATAGTTGAATTATTAAAAAAGTACATGAATTTTCAACCAAAATAGATACATTTTCGACGAAAAATATAATATTTGATATCATTTCAACAAAAAAAGAACCTCCTTTCTTAAGGGGATTAAAATGATTTGAGTTTTCGCCACATCGAAAATAAGTATACGAGAATGCATTTTTTAATGTAAGCTTTGAATCACATAATCTAAAGGCAATTTCACTCGCGAGAGCAAAGCGATTTTTTCGAAAAATGTTGTTGTTGTTGTTTTTCTGTTGTAATTAAAAATTCGGCGGCATTTTGCGCCTGTGAAAATGCAACGCGCCAGCCAACACTGCATGTCGGGCTGCTGTCGCCCGGTTGGTTTTAAGTTGCATAAAATCTTGAAGTACTGATTTTTCGTCGCTTAGAGTAATATATAATATAATAATATAATAAAACTATGAAAATGAATAATAAAAGACTTTATCGATCATAAACTATAACCTCAAAACGCAATTGCCTCATTTTACTCCATAAATTTGAATACTAGCAATGCTAGCAATACTAGCAACAAAAATAATGATAATAATAAAATATAATGATGATTTTTAAACAATATATGTAATATGATTCTCCTTTTGGCCGCTGAGGAAGTTTTTTTCTTACCATCTTTACCATATATATTTTCGAAAAATTATCATTATGTGTTATTATTATTTTTTTAATTGTATCATATTATATTATGATATTGTATATTACTGGTAGCGACGTAAAATCAGTATTTCGAGATTTTACGACACTTGAAACTAACCGCGCGACTGCAGCCCGGCATACAGTGTTAGCTGGCGCGTTGCAATTTCACAGGCGCAAAAAGACGCCCAATTTTCAATTTCAAAAAAAAACAATGAGAAAATTTTTTGAAAAAATCGCTTTGCTCTAGCAAGTGAGATTGCCTTTAGATTGTGTGGTTTGAAGCTTAAATTAAACAATACATCCTTGTAGACGTATTTTGGATGAGACGAAAACCCGAGTCGTTTCAGTCCCTTAATAGGAGATAATATACAAAAACACAAAGTTACTTCAAAGTAACTAAAATCAAAGTTGCAAGTTACTGCAAAAATCATAACTAAAGGGTATGGGTAAAATAAGACGATAATTTTTTTTATACGTATTTTGATAGTCAATAAAAATAGATCAAAAATGTTTTAAGAGAGTAAAAAAAAAGTTCCATCTTCGGCTTTTATTGGATTTCGAATCAAATCCGGGTATATGTATGAGACAAATCGGTACTCATACAGTTGAAAAATTAGAAAATTGAATTTTTAACAGTTGAATTTTTAATTTTCAAAAATTGAAAAGTGAAGAAAATTGAATTATCAGCAGTTGAATGTTTAACTTCACTTAATTATACATTTTCCTAAATTTTCAACAGTTGACAATTGAAGAAAATTGATGACGAAGGAAAATTGAAAAATCAACTGTTGATGATAACATTTGTAATTTTTTCAAAATTTAAAAATAGAAGAAAATTTCACCGCTAAAAATTGAAGAAATGGTAATTCGAAAATTCAACTACTGATAATTCAATATTCTTCAATTTTCTTTTGTTGAAAATTCAAATACTCAAAATTCAATTTTTCTCATTTTCCAAGAGATAAAAATTTAAGAAAATTGAATTTTTAACAGTTTGATTTTTAATTTTCCAAAATTGAATTATCAGCAGTTGAATGTTTAACTTTACTTAATAATAAATTTTCTTAAATTTTCAACAGTTGAAAATTGAAGAAAATTGATGATTAAGGAAAATTAAAAAACTAACTATTGATGGTAACATTTGTAATTTTTTCAAAATTTGAAAATAGGAGAAAATTCCACTGCTAAAAGTTGAAGAAATGTTTATTCGAAAATTCAACTACTGATAATTCAATTTTCTTTCATTTTCATCTGTTGAAAATTCAACTACTGAAAATTCCATTTTTTATCTTCTCATTTTCCAACAGATGAAAATTTCAGAAAATTGAATTTTCAGTTGTTGAAAATTCACCTGCTGAAAATGCAAATCTAAAAATTTAATTTTAAAATCTCTTTAATATTCAACAGTTTAATTTTAAACTGTAGAAAATTCAAGAAAATTTATAATCGAGGTAAATTCAATAGAAAAAAAAATAAATAAAAAAATATAAAAATTCAACTGCTGGAAATATTAAAGCAATTTAATTAAAAAATTGAAAATTCAACTGTTCATAGTTTAATTTTCAATTATCTTAATTTTTCAACTGTTGAAAATGAAAAATACCAATGCTAAAAATTTAATAAATAGAAAATTGACAACTCAACTGTTGAATTCAATATACTTCAATTTTCAACTGTTGAGAATTAGAAGTTCAGCTCTTCCAAATTCAGTTTTTTACTTTCGTATTATCCACCATATGAAAATTTAAGAAAATTCAATTTTCAATTATTGAAAATTCACCTACAGAAAATGCAACTGTTGAAAATTTATTTTAAAAATTTCTTTCATTTTCAACAATCCAATTCTCAAATGTTGAACAATTAGGATAATTCATAATTGAGGAAAATTCAATAGAAATAAAAATGTAGGTAAAACTAACTGTTAAAAATTGAATTTTCAACAGTTGAAAATTCAATTTCTAAAAATTCAACTGTTGAATAATAAATTTTCAAATTTCTGTATTTTTCAACAGTTGTAGATTTAGGGAAAATTTAAAATTCAACTATTGATTATTTAATTTTCTTCAGTTTTCAATGTTTGAAAATTAAAAATTGAATTTTCAATTTTCATATTTCTCAACAGTTGAAAATTGAATTAAATTGATAATTAGGGAAAATTGAAAAATTCTCTGCTGATGATTAAATTTTTATATTCCTTCAGTATGTGACAGTTTAAAATGGAAGAAAATTCGACTCCTAAAAATTAAATAAATGGTTTGAAAATTCAACTGTTAATCATTGAATTTTCTTTAATTTTCAACTGTTGAAAATTAAAAATTAAAATACTGAAAATTCAATTTTTGATCTGCTCATTTTCCAGCAGATGAAAATTAAAGAAAATTAAATTTTCATTTGTTGAAAATTCACCGGATGAAAATGCAACTGTCTAAAATTCTATTTTTAAATTTCTTCAATTTCCAACATTTCGAATTTCAACTGTTGAAAATGTAAGAAAATTTATAATGGACGCACATTCAATAAAAATAAAAATATAAATAAAAAAATAACGGTTGAAAATTGAATTTTTAATTTTATAATTTTTCAACAGTTAATTGAACAAAATTGAATTGTCAACAGTTAAAAATTTAACAGTTATAAAATAAAATTTCAAATTTCTGAAATTTTCAACAGTTGAAAATTTAGGAAAAATTAAAATTTCTACTATTAGTTATTTACATTACAATTTCCATCAGTTTTCAACGTTTGAAAATTAAAAATTCAATTTCTAATATTCATATTTCTCAATAGTTGAAAATTGAATAAAATTGATAATCAAGGAAAAGTAAGACATCAGCTTTTGATTAAATTTTCAATTTTATTCAATTTTTGACAGTTGAAAATAAAATAAAATTCGACTGCTAAAAACTAAAGAAAGGTTTAATTGGAAATTCTTCCGTTAATAATTAAATTTTCTTTAATTTTTACATTTGAAAGTTAAAAATTCAACAACTGAAAATTCAATTTTTTATCTTCACATTTTCCAACAAATGAAAATGTAAGAAAATTGAATTTTCTGTTGTTGAAAATTCCCATGCTGAAAATTTAAATGTTAAAAATTTATAATTGAAGAAAATTGAATTAGAATACAAAAAATAAAAATATTGCATAAGAAAAATTAAACTGTTGAAGATATTGAAGAAATAAAAAATTGAAAATGAAACTGTTGATAATTCAATTTTTAATTATCTTAATTTTTCGACTGCTGAAAATGAAAAATTCAACTGCTGTAAATGAAAATGTAACTGTTGAAAATTAAATTTTAAAATTTCTTACATTTCAAACAGTTCAATTTTCAACTGTTGAAAAATTAAGAAAAAATTGAAAATTAAAACTTCAACTACGGAAAATTAAATTTTTTATCTTCTCATTTTCCAACATAAAAATTTAAGAAAATTGCAAATTTAATTTTCAACAGTTATAGTTTCAATTGTTGAAGATTTAAGATAATTTTTATATGAGGCAAATTCCATAAATATAAATGTTAAATAATAATAATAAAGATCAAATAAAATTAAAATTCAATGAAGAATCCAACTGCTAAAAATATTGAAGAATTGGAAAATTGAAAATTCAACTATTGATAATTTAATTTCCAATTATCTTCATTTTTCAAATCTTCAAAATGAGAAATTCAACTGTTGAAAATTTTGGAATCTTTTCAAAACTTTTAAATATATTTTAAGCTTAGTTGATTTTTTCAATTTAATTAGTGTTCAATTTTTATTTATTATTTTTGAAAAATCATATTTTTAAATATTCTCTTAAAATTAATTTTTCAAAATAAAAAAAGATTTTAAATTTTCCCAGAAAACTTGAGATGATTATTTTATTTTCTTAAAACCTTCAAAGATCCTTGAAAAGCTTCAAAATTTTATTTCGAAATCTTCAAAAAACGGAATTAAGTTTTTCATTTTTGGAAATCTTTTCCAGTTTTAAATCGAGTTTGGATCTTCAAAAAACTTGTAAATATCTATTAAACTAACACAAAGTTTTTCCGCATTGATTTCAAAAGATTTCGAAAAATGAAAAAATAAATGTAGATATTTGAAGATTTCCAAATCCAATTTTGAAGCCTTTTAAGGATCTTTCCAGATTTTAAGAAAATAAAAAAATTCTTGTGTTTGCTGAGGAAATTATAAATAATTCTTTATTCTGAAAAATTAATTTTAAGAGAAAATTTAAGAAGATTGAAGAAATTTTTTCAAAAATAATAAATTAAAATTGAACCATTATTAATTTGGAAAATAATCGCGTAAATTTAAACTATATTTAGAATAGAAAACAAAAAGTTTGTATAGAAATTCCTAAAAAAAAAACAATAATTTTTTTTATTAATATTAAAACAATTTTTAATAAGATTTCCAAAATTTCCAAAAAAGAATCTAGATGATTTTGAGGTAATTTTTTTACTTTTGCAGATTTTAACGTTGGAACTAGTCATTTTTCAATTTAAAATTCTATTCAAATATTCTTTCAAACTAAAATTATCCATTTTTAACCATTCAATTAGAAAATTTTTAATTAACAACGACGTTTTTTCAGATTGTTAAATTTAAATTTTGAACGTTACAATTGTTATTGGTTTTTTAAACAAATTTTTAACATGTAAGTGAAATTATTGAATTTTCATGAATAAATAACAATTAAACAATCATCAATTTGTAAAAATTGGTTTATTTCAAGAGATATTTACAAGTTTTGAGAAGATCCAAACTTTATTTAAAACTGGAAAAGATTTCGAAGAATAAAAAACTAAATTTTGAATTTTGAAGATTTCGAAATAAAAGTTTGAATCTTTTTAACGACCTTTGAAGGTTTTAAATGAATAAAAAAAATTTCTTAAGTTTGCTAAGCAAATTTAAGATGGTTTTTTATTTCGGAAAATTAATTTTAAGAGAATATTTAAGAAGATTTACAAAATTTTCAAAAAAGAATGTGGAGGATTTTAAGGTAATTTTTTTACTTTGCAGGATTGTCAAAAAATTGTAGGAAAAATTCGAGTTCCAAGATAATAAAATTGTTATTGGATTTATAGAAATTTTTAAATGATTTTTTTTAAACAAATTTTTAAGAGCATATTTAAAAAGATTTTGAAAAACAAATTTCAATTTACAAGTTTTGAGAAGATACAAACTTAATTCAAAACTTAAAAAGATTTTCCATAATAGAAAACTTAATTTAGATATTTGAAGATTTCAACAAAAATTTTGAAACTTTTTAAGGATCTTCAAAGATTTTAAGAAAATACCCCAATTTTCTTCAGTTTGCTGAGAAAATTTAGGATGATTTTTCATTTAAAAAAATTAATTTTAACAGAATATTTGAAATGATTAGAGAAGATTCAGAAAAATTATTAAATGATAATTGAACAATTATTAATTTGGAAAATAATCAATAAAGTTTAAAATGTACTCAGAATTACCAAAAAAAATTTGTATCGAAATTCCTAAAAAAGCTAACAATAATTTTTTTTTAATTCTAAAAGAATATTTAATGAGATTTCCAATTTTCAAAAACGAATCTGGATGATTTTAAGGTAATTTTCTTACTTTTGCAGGATTTCCAATAAATTGTACGAAAAATTCGAGTTCCAGGATAATACAATTTTTATTAGATTTCTGGAAATTTCTTGATGATTTTTTTTAAACAAATTTTCAAGAGAATATTTGAAAATTTTTAAAAACAAATTTTAATGTATAAATTAATGTCTTTAGCTGGAAATTGCTTAAAATGATATAATTTTAAAAATTTCTAAATTTGTTGATCAATTTTTTAATTCATAGCATTGAAAATTGTAGCGTTGATTTATATTTTTTTAACTATTTAAACTGCTTTTAATTCAAAAAAATTTCAATTGAAACGTGTTAAAAGTTTTCCTTTTATACACGCAAATTATTGAGCGTTCGAATTAAATAAATCTTAAGCTTTAATTTTAAGGGTTTAAAATTCGTAAGTATTTCACTTTGAGTGCTTTAGTTTGCAATTTAGTTTTTATAACATTGAAAAAAAATGGATCTTCAAGCGTTCGAATCTTGTAATTTGAATTACGAATTATCAATTCTTTCTGAATTGTTCAATTTTTATTTGCAGTCGAAAAGTTGTTTTTTTCGACCTAGGGTGACAAATATTAAGAATATTGCAATGAGATAATTTCAAATGACATATATGGTGTCCAATCGATTGCTATATATGTGAAAAAACAAAACTTCAAGCCTAATGTTTTTTTGTTTCTTCAAGAACGATTATTTATTATTGTCTTTTAATATTCTACCATTCCTTTAAAGCTTTTTTTGTGATAGTGATCATGTACACGTCCTAATTTAAATTGTCTCATTGCAATATTCTCAATATTTCTCATCCTAGGCCGAAAAAGAACATTTGTTTTATACATTTCTTATATAAAACAAGTGAATATTATATATAATACTCCACACACTATATATAAACTGTATACAATTTTTCCGCCTGGGATATATGTGTATATATATTTATATACATACATACATACATATATCCCAGGCGGTAAAATTATATTTAGCTTATATATAATGTGAAGTATTACATATAATATTCATTTGTGTTATACATTTTTTATACAAAACAAATGAATATTATATATAATACTTCACACACTATATATAAACTGTATATAATTTTTCCGCCTGGGTTATATGTGTATATATATTTATATATATGCATACAAACATACATACATATATCCCAGGCGGTAAAATTATATTTAGCTTATATATAATGTGAAGTATTACACATAATATTCATTTGTTTTATATAAAAAATGTATAAAACAAATGAATATTATATATAATACTTCACACACTATATATAAACTGTATATAATTTTTCCGCCTGGGATATATGTGTATATATATTTATATATATGCATACATACATACATACATATATCCCAGGCGGTAAAATTATATTTAGCTTATATATGATGTGAAGTATTACATATAATATTCATTTGTTTTATACGTTTTTTATACAAAACAAATGAATATTATATATAATACTTCACACACTATATATAAACTGTATATAATTTTTCCGCCTGTCCGTTAGCATGTTCGCTATCATTCCCCAAATTTTTAAGGCAAAATCTTTATTATTGTAGGAAAAAAGCCGGGGGACCTAACACTGCTAAAATCGACCAAACAGAGGAATTTTCAACTGGAATAGTGAATCTTAAAGTGAAATAATTGAATTTTCAACCAAAAAGATGAATTTTTAACTCGAAAATTAAAACAACTGAATTTTCAACCAAACAGAGGAATTTTCAACTAGAATAGTGAATCTTAAAGTAGAATAATTGAATTTTCGACGAAAAAGATTAATTTTTAACCACGACGGTTTATTCGAATAAAATATATGGGGATGGGCAGTGCAATTAATTTAATTTTGATCTTTTTTCTTCCTCCGGGAGGTTCCCAAGCTGGCGAAAAAAACGCCTATTTATGGAAATTTAGATGATGAATTTTTCTCAAATATTCTCTTCCTATCGTGAATTCTGCTCTGTGAATTGGTTTCAACTGTAAATATTGTAATACTCACACAATTAATGTAGTCTTAACCTGAAATAGCATAAAAATATAAAAATCTACCAAAATATTTGAAATATCTTTCATGAAATTACAACTGTAGAATTTCCTATCATAAGCTTGCATAATTTTAAATTATAGGTTGCAAAACTTGTATGTTTATTTCATTATTATATATTGTAAATTCATTATTTAATAGGAATATAAGATGTAAATATGTTTCTTTGCATACAATGAGAGGTTTTTTCAGCATTTATGTGCATTTATATACGAATTATTATAGTAGGATCGGTTGAAATGCAGTTTTACTCGTGTTTAATAAATTTCACAAGTCCAAAAGAAATTTGGAACAAACTTGAAAATCGTTTTGAAAAAGTAAGTGAGGACGAGAAACAAAAAGCGTGGCAAAAATTTTATGACTTTCGCATTGCCGACGGTGTAAATATATCACAGCAACGTTGAAATTTCGAGTATATTTGAAAGCAGCTCGTCGATTCGAGTGACAAGCCATCTAAAATTGCGAAGCAGTCTACAATTTTATGTAGCATGGCATGGGAGTGTACACCTCAAGCTGATAGAAAACCGGATACACTGATAAGCCGGCTGATCCGTGAAGACAAGCGTCTATGTGACACAGAAGAAAGCATTGCCTCTCTTGCTTCACAAACTCAAGCGTTAAATGTAAAGAAAAGTGATCAAAGTGACGGGCAATCAATCAAGCGAAAGTTCGAGCATAAAAAAAATCGAGAATTTGAAAAAACGAACAAAGTGGGCGATCTGTAAACAAACAGGCCACTGGGCGCAAGAGTGTCCGAATAAAAATAGCAGAGGCGAAAATTTAGAGAAAACGGAGTCATCGTATAAAGCCGCGGCATACATAAGCGATGTGAGCGTTTTTTATTCAAAAACTACCGCGAGTGATAATGACCTCTGGTTGGGAGACTCAGGTGCTAGCATGCACATGACCTATAGGCAAGAATTTTTCACCGAACTAAACGACTCAATCAAGATTCGATTTGTGAAAATCGCCGATGATCAAATTCTTCCAGCGAGCAGCGAGGGCACAATCATGATTCGCGAGCAAGTAAACGGAGGAACGGCTGAACAAGAAATGCATAACGTGTTATTAGTCCCAGAACTTCGAAGAAATCTGTTTTCTATTGGTACAATAAACAAAAAGAAGTTCTCGTTTCACTCGTATCAAAATCATTGTGAAGTATGTGATAAAAACGGAAAGCTAACGTCGCGAGGTGAACGATATGGCAAACTTTTTAAAATGAATTTTGAAGTCTAATTTCCCGAAAAGTGCAATGTGGCGGAGTTATAGTAAAATATGCTAAAGCTTTTGCATGAGAGATTTGGGCACGTTAATTTTCGGGCAGTGATAAACACAAATAAATTGCTCGCGGATCGCGATTTAAGCGCGGAAAAAGATTGCGACGTTTTTTGTGAATCTTGTGTGATGGGTAAACAAACCCGCAAGCCGCATCCAACCGTGAAAACTGTACGTCACTTCAAGCCTGGAGAAAGATTTAATGACTTTGAAAGGTTTGTGAATACGCAGACCGTCAATAAAATCAAGGTTCTGCGATCTGATAACGGCCGCGAATATACTCCTGAAGAATTTCGTAATCATACAGCAAGCAGAGGTATTATTCATGAATACTCATCGCATTCACGAGCAGAATGGCCGGGCCGAGCGAGAAATACGGACTATCGTGGAAAGTGCGAGATCAATGCCAATTAATAGTGAAGTTGATGTAGCACTTTGGCCCGAAGCTATAAATACTGCGTGTTATCTATTAAACAGAGTGATATTAAAGCAAGATGAGACATCAACTTCTCTTGAAAAATTTTTGAATAGCAAGCTGGAAATGAAGCATCTGCGCGTGTTCGGTATAGATGCATACCTAAACAAACCTAAAGAGAGACGCCGAAAGCTGGACCCCAAAAGCAAAAGGCTAATTTTCGTAGACTACTCAGGTGAATCAAATAAGTATCGACTGTGGGATCAAGAAATACGAAAAATCCACGTAAGCAGCGACGTAGATTTCAACGAGAAAAAGCAAGTCAATCAAGAGCAAAAAGAATTTTTTTTTATCTTAACACCATTGACTTCGGCCTTGAATATCAATGCAATACTCCAGTCGCCCAGGATGTCGTCAATCATCAAGTAGCCGATGATATAATAGTACCCGATGAACCAGCCGCTGAAGAAAAAGACGATCAACTGGCTGTTGAAGGAGAGGTCAGTAGGAATATTGTTTTCGATTACAGCTACGGAAGATCTTGAAATGATTAGATTTTGTGTGAAAACAGCATTTTTATATGGAAACCTGGGATAAGAAATATATCTGCGTCCACCTGAAGTCTACATCAGAAGAGTGTCATCGTGTATAAGTTACACCTAGGCTTATATGGACTGAAGCAGTCGCCTCGCTATTGGAACAGTAAGTTTGCTTTATTTCTACGTGACTTCAAGTTCAAAAACATTAATAGCGATAAGTGTGTTTTTGTTGGAAAATTGATAATTTCATAGTTTATTTAGAGCTTTATGTTGACGACGGATTGATTATGTGTAAGAGTGAAGACGTGATTGATCGGGTGAAACGCGTAGATCAAGAAGTGGTTTTGTTTTTATCTTTAATAGAGGGCCAATTTGTTGGTCTAGCCAGAGACAAAGTATCGTGGCATTGTCTACCGCCGAAGTAGAGTACATTGCTTTGACGCACGGTACGAAAGAAGCAATTTGGCTGCGCCAAATGATGAATGATTTAGAAATTCCTGTTAAAATCAATCCGCAATAAAACTGGCTAGCAACACGGAATTTCACAAACAGTCAAAACATATAGATGTAAGATATCATTTTGTATGCGATGTTCTAAGCCGTAAAGGAATGGAAATTTATTATGTAGAATCGAAGCACCAATTAGTTGATATTTTTACAAAGCCGATACCCAGGCAACAGCTTTTTTTTCTACATGAGCGCTCAAATATTCAGAACATTTTAAAATAAGTGGGAGGATTGAAGTATTGCATTGGGTATTTGAAATGTACCGTAATAAAGTAATATACGTGTCTCTGCTATGCAGTAGTTCATTCATTACGTCTAGACTTTTCAGCGCGCAGATTGAAATAAGCCTGGAAGAACCATTTTCGTCACGTATTGGCAATTACAAGAAGAACCTTGTTGCACTCTCTCCTACGTTTTCATTTCTCAAAAATTCATCAAAGTCCGTCAAGGTCCTAACCCAAGGAGTGCCGAGCGAACAAAAGGGCCTAACCCCACATTGCACATTATGGAAAAACGATTTTTTCATCCGGTTTGTCTAGGTTTATTGCCACTTTATAGGTATATCTTGCCATTTAGCGTGACTAGGTTGTGTCAAAGGCTTTGGAGGAACTAATCGCGATCGATATTATCGATTTTACATCATATGTTGCACGTGTTGATCGATAAGCTGAGCGAGGTAAGTAAAGATTGTTTGTCTTTTTGTCTATAATTTTTTTTAGTGATGAAATTTCTGAAAATTTCAAACGTCTGTTTGTTAAGTAAAGTCTCACGGTCATTTTGAATTTTTCAAACATAATGTTTTCAAAATTTCAAATTTTTTGGGAATTTTCAATAATTTAGTAGCTTTTCAATGTACTGAAATTTTTCCAAATCGAGTGACTTCACTAAAATAGTAGCTTCTTCAGTCTACAGTATTTTTTGCGTTTTTCCAACGCTGTAAAAAAGTGCTCTCTAAGTTTCTTCAAGTGGATTTCAAGTAGATTTTCACACAAAAATGAGTCAAAATCTTCCAAAACGAGATCAAGTGGAAATTTTGCTCTAAATGACTTAACTTCCTCTTGTCTTAGAGTGATATTTCCCGCTTGAAAATAAGTGGAATCCACTTATATTTAAGAGTGAAATATTAGTCTGAAATGAGTGGATTTTCACTCATTTAGAGTGACATTTTCATTGAAACTAAATTTGCAGGATTTCCACTCATATTGAGTGAATCTTTTATTTGAAAAAATATAAAGGGTGCCTGTTCTTTTCACTGCCGTCATTGTTTTGAAAAATATTTTTCTACCAGCGTATAAAATCATGTGCATTTTTTGTTACTTTTACAGGAAAAACCATTGCGGATTTTGACAAGAATCCTTTGATGCAAGTGACACTGAAAGAAATTTCCGCGGAGAAAAAAACGATGTCCGTCGAATGATTGAATGCATTCCGGTCGAGCATCGTCAATATTACAAAAATTTGTTGTAGTTGAAGACATTCCAAAGTCGAATATTTCAAAGATATAGTTCAATTCGATTATTGTTATCAATATAAAAATAGCGCAAATTCATTTTTTACCTAATATCTGAATCTCAATCACAATAATCATTATCATTTTCAACAGCAATAACAATAAATGATATAAAAATCAATAATAATACAACGAAAATAAAGTATCACTCAATATAATAGATCAGGCTCAGAAAAATGTACTAGGCAATAAAAAATTAATGTTTCACAACATAACCAATATTTTCATTGGAAAATTATTATTGTATTTGCTAGTATTCATTTATCGGAATACACTGCAGACTACGTAAAAGTAAGCCGAGTGAATGTTTGCTGCTCGGGGTTAGGCCCTTTTGTTCGCCTGTACCCCCTTGGGTTAGGCCCGTGATTAACTTTGATGTCTCACAAATCGAAAACTATTTGACCGATTCACATGAAACTTTGAAGAACAACGTTCAAGTGTGAAGATAATCGATCATATACATCCAACATATTCTTTTTGGTAATCTCGCAAAATACAAACGTTTTTCGGATGTCATGAAAAATTTGGAAAAACGTGGTTAGGCCCTTTTGTTCCCCGACCCTTTTTACTGTTCTTAAAAAAGTTTCACTATTTACATTGAATATCCGTAGGATATTCATGAACATTGACAAAAATTTCAATGCACTATCTCTTAAAATACGTTCAAAACTTACATTGAAATTTCAATAAGGCTATCTAAATTTCAGTGTTGCATGAAATTTCAATGATTTTTTCACTAACTGTAGTGTAAAAAGTTTCACTAACATTTTCATGAAATTTCGTGAACTTACTTCTATCAGTCTAGAAACTATCGTCAGAAATTATTACTTAAAAGTAATTTTCAGTCTATTCGGCGATAAACAAAAACCGCAAGCCTATCTGTTCAAGAACAGCTCAGGTTTAAATTTTCAAGCTAATTTCCTTATAATGCTAAACATTATTTATAATGTTGTATGTGTCATAGTTCAACGTTTCTTTCACATATATTGTAATGATGCCTTTATAGAATTAAAAACATGAATCTCTTTAACCCTCAAGCAAGCATTTTTCCTGATCAGTTTGTTTATATGTAACAAATACCATTGTCTTATATCTTCCCAACAACGTCAGTGAGCATTCTTAGAAAGCATTTATAACTAATTTTTTACTGATTATTCACCGTTCCAAGCAATCGCGAATAGTTTCAATGAAACGAGAATATTTAATCTTCATTATCATCTACTTTATTCATTTTGCTTCTTGAATACAAAAAAATTCAAGCACTTTTTTAAAGATCGGCTTTTACAAAGCTCTTCTAAATTTAATACGAAGTGGACCTAAACACAATTTTTTAATCCGTTGTTGGCTAGAATGAAGGTAGGAATCAGAAGATTATTTATCATAGCGTGCTACGCTCCAGTTGATAGCGATCCGAGAGAAGTCAAAGATGCCTTCTGAGATACTTTAAATGATACAATAAGTACTTGTGATCAAGGTGAAAGAATAATTCGACTAGGAGATATGAACGGATGGGTCGACGTCCAACGGCAGGATACAGATACAGAAAGGGTGCTAGGTAAGTTTGGGGATACAACAAGAAAAAATTATAAAGAGGAAAAATTAGTTAGCTGATGCTTAGAAAAGGGCCTATTTATTACAAATACTGGGTTTGGATATAAAATAATCCACATGTACACCTGTTGAAAAGGAAATAACCGCAGTATAATTGACTTCGTTATTGCGGATGAAAGACTGAGAGAACTAGTAAAAGATACAAAAATCAAGCGGGGTTCCAAATGCAATACTGATCATTACCTTCTAGTCTCCAAAATAAACCTAGAGCGGGGATGGAGAGGAAAGAGAAAAAAAAAGGAAAAGAAAAGCGAATCCAGATTGTGAATTCACAGAAACTGGAGGTGCGAATAGATTTATCGAATAAGATAAACGAACGCACAGATAAGGCAACCTGGGAGGAACTTGGAAGCAATAAATATACAGATAGCGCTTGGACTATGTTACGGAATATCATTGTTAAAACTGCGACCGAAGTATATGGTACGGTGATTGTAGGAAGAAAATCTGGCGGTGCATGATGAAATGATGAAATTGAGGCAGCCCAACAAGAAAAGAAAGAAGCGTACAAGAGAACGTTGAACATCACAGGTGTTAGCGATACGGAGAGAAATAGACTCGAAAATGATTCCAGACACAAAAAGAAGAAAGTCGAACGACTAGTCAAGGAAAGTAATGATAAAATCAGAACAGAAGAAGAGAAGAAAACACAAAAAGACTTTGAAGGAACCATCAAACTTTTATTTGAGGAGAGGAAGGAATGTAAAAGTACAGAGTTTGTCAGCATGAGAAACAGCAAAGGTGAAATGCTATATGATACAGACGGGATAGTAGGCGCTTTGAAATATGCTTTTAAAGAATTATTAGGAGGTGAACATATAGGGCAACAGAAATGCGACATAGAACGTAATTCATTAGAAAGCCCAATTGAAAAACTCTGTGTCACTGTGGTTAGAGATATAATTAAGAACTTAAAGAAGGTAAGGGTGCTGGTGTAGACAGTATTAGTGCTGATGTGCTTGAATACGTTCTCGAGTACATACCTCACAGGTTGTGCGAATTGATAAATTTATGTATCGAGACGGAAGAAGTACCAGACGATTAGAGAAAAGCGATTATCGTACCAATATACAAGAGAGGGGGAGATAGAAGCGACTGCAATATTTACAAGGGTATCACCTTATTAAGTACCGTAAGTGAAATATTAGTAGAGTAATGAAAATGACAGAAGAAAATATTTGGGAAGTCCAAAGTGGATTCATGCCAGGAAGATCATGTACAGATCAAACATTCCGCTTAAGACAGATCACAGAAAAAAGCTTGAGAGTAGGAAAGAAAGTTTTCTGTGCATTTGTTGACCTAGAAAAAGCATTTGACAAGGTAAATAGAAGTAAATTTTGGGAAGTCCTTAAGGAGTACGGAGTCAATAGATGGTTTCTAAAAGCAATAAAAACAATATATACAGGTAGTAAAGCAAGTCTTAGGATTAATAGGAAACTGAGTGATTGGTTTGATATGATGCAAGGCGTGAAACAAGGATGCGTTATGTCCTCATGGCTATTTATCATATTCATGGACAAGTGTCTAAAAATGGCTCTCTTCGACAAAAAAAGGTGTAGATCTCGAAACAGTGAAGTTGCGTGGTTTGGCTTTCGCAGATGACAAAATTGTCATGGCAGAATCAATTGAGGACTTGCAAAGAATGTTGAATAAACTTAATACAGGCATGAAGAACATGATCCTTAAAATTAACGTAAATAAAACAAAGGTAATGGTGTTTGAAGGAAAAGGTGAAAAAACAATGTGCAACATTGTCCTAAATGGTGAGAGATTCGGACAAGTTGATAAGTAAGTATATCTGGGTAGCCTATTCACTAGCAACGGAAAAATAGATGGGGAGTTGTATAGGCGCATAAATGAGGGTAAAAATGTTATCGGTAAAGCAGGGTCCATTTACAGAAATAAAAACATATCAAAAAAGCTAAAATGGCCATAAATAATTCTATATTTGTACTGACTGTAATATACGGTAGCGAGACATGGAGCTGTAAAGAAAAGGACAAGAGTGAAATTAACGCGATTGGCATGAAACCTCTGCGCACAATATGCAGGAAAACACTGCTGGGCAAAGTCCGAAACGAGATAATCCTCAAAGAATGTGATACAGCAGAGACACTAGTTGACATATGGGAAAGAAATCAGTTAAGATGGTTCGGGCATGTTGAAAGAATGAAAGATGAACGAATGACCAAACAATTGTATAAAAGTAGATGAAATGGCAGAATGCCCAGAGATAGACTGCCGAAAGAATGGTTAGCATCTGTGAATGAGACATTAATCCGAAGATACATAAGAATCCATAGAAACATGAAAGCTTGCATGAAAAAATCCATGGACGTGAAGGAACCTAGAGCAGTATGCCAGGACATAAATGTGTGGTGACAAATAGTTTGTGAACAGAGTGACAATAGGGTAAATGATCAATCTAAAAAATCTATACACCCTACCTGACATTACTCCGTTCCTCACCGAGCAAGTCACGCCTACCCCGAAAGGGAAATGGCTTAATGGTATAATATTGATAAGAAGAATTGTGCACTCTCATTGCATGATTTTCCCGAGAAAATCCCATATGGCATCACAGTGCGCAAGCATGTTTACAAGCGCTACATTCACGCGAATATAATTTGGAGCTAAGTGAAGCAAACCTAAATTTAAGTTTGCATTGAACGGAGCAAATCGACTTGAAAAAATATTTAATACGAGGTGGAAGTATCCTCACTGAAAGTTGAAATTCCTTATTTGACTATAATTTCATTTAGCTGTGCAAGGTCCTAAATATATCAAAATTAAAATCATTTTTCACATAAATTGTTTAAATAATAATAATTTCATTTTTACATTCTCATACTATAATGAGAAGGTATTAGATTTGTGTAACCGCTTCCCCTTCTCCGGCGTTTTTGTGAAATGTCCACGTTTTGAAAATCCCTGAATACTAAAAACAGGTTTCTACGAATGTGTCTATTTTTTTGTCTGTATGTCTGCCTGTACATTTTTAGATTTTTAGCACGATAACTTTCGAAAAAATCAACATATTGGATTGGCCTTTCATATACTCTTTCAGGGTCTCGAATTGAAAGTCAGGTTCGTTAGCACACCATTTTTGATAAAAATTCAAAGAGTGAGAACATTTTGAAAATTTTTGAGACCGCTTTTTTCAACATTCGAAAATTCTATGTACGGTTATTAGTAGTATTAAAAATACAAACAATTAATCGTAATGACTTTTGTTGATAAAAAAAAAAATACGGGAGTTATAGCATTTTAAAAATTCCAAAAAACAAACGAATATGAACATTTTAAGCCAAAAAATGCACGATATGAAAAAAGTCAAGATGAGAAAATCTTGGCTTTTGGAACACCCTACAATATTGGCATAACAACTTTTCGAATTTTATGAAAAATCAAAAATTCAACTTTTGATTTAACAAAAAAATAATGAAAAATCAAAAATTCAATTGTGTGGTCAAAATATGCAAGATATGAAAAAATATGAATCAAGAAAAATGTTGCATATAAAAAAGGCCTACAAATTTTTCATTGCTCACATTATGATAGGATGCATAGTTTTTGTTTTATTCGTGGAAAAAAAAACGGGCAAAATAGAAAAATTAAATTTTTGGTCAAACGACAAAAGCCATGAAAGAAATAAATACACAAAAGTTGCTCATGCAAAAAGGATCTATAAAAATTTGTCATGAATAATTTTTTAAAGAACCATAGTTTTTTTCTAGTCGTTAAGAATGGAATTGAAAATAAGAAATTAAATCTTCGTAAAAAATAAACAAGAGACCAGAAAAAATTAATAGATAAAGGTTGTTTAACCAAAAATAATCTACAAATATGTTGAAAACTTTTTTTACAAAATTTTATTAGAACAACTTTACGCTAGGATACGTATTTTTGGTTGAAATCATTAAAAATAATCAAATTAAATATGTGGCAAAATGACACAAGTTGCAATAAAATGTTTAATAATGAAATTGTTTTTCTTTCATAGGATGCGCACTTTTTTTAATTATAAAAACAAGACAATGCAAATACGTTTGTTTCAATACCAATGCATATTCTGTAGTTTAATAATATAAATGTATCGAAATGATACATTTTTCAGGGTAGTTGAAGATGAAATTTAATGCAAAATTAGAAGCAAATATTGAAGTTATCATGATAAATAGAATTTGTACTTTATTTTGCAATATCTGAATTAGCAATCCCAGGTTGAGGTACAGAAATAAATGTAATATAAATTGGATATAATAGTGTTGAACCTAATGTAGAAAAGTTCGCATTTTAGACAAAATCGAGTGCGAAGCATGAGACACGTGATGAGAATGAGTTCGCTAAAGCTATAGGAGCTCTGACAAAAGAGAATTCAGAATCACCAAATTGCAGTTGTAGATGCTTTAACCTTTATTTTTAGAAGGTCTGTAATTATTTCGCGTTTTCGAACATAAACCAATTTTTCTGTGAATTATTCATTTTCTGCTTAAGAATAATATTTTGAAATGAGAAATTGCCATTTAACAACTATTGTGATATTCATAAATAATTATTAAAAAATGCACATTTTTGAACGTTTAACATTCTTTTTCTGTGCAGAGTCACTTCTTTTCATCACAAGAATAATATCATAAACAAAAAATTGCCATTTGTCAAAATAGATTAGTAATTATCATTGTTTTAATGAATTCTTATAAACAAAATCATTATGCCAGGATATCATTCTTCAAATCAAAAGAAATGATTCTGCAGATACAAATTACTCCGCTCAAAACTGCAATATAAGTATTCTTGTTTATAACAATTGTTGTTGAAAGAGAATATATTGTAAGAAGACATTATTTTTTAGATGAAAAGAAATGATCCCGCAGTGATGAAATTTGTTTTGAATATCTATACAGAAACTTATTCCACGACATTCAAATAACAACCGTTTAAAAGTTTAGATGACGTTGAAACTACCTACGTTGAAGTTATTTCATTGAACGATTTAATAATTATGTAGCTTCAAAATTCAAGGTTTTTCCAGCAATATCATCATTTCGAAATTGAACAGTCAACTTATTGCTAAATTTATTATATTGTTCGTAAGCATTTTTTTAACTCATAAAATTCAGAGACAATCGTACTCTTTAAATCTGGACGTGCACAGTTGTGACTCGGACAACTGTGCACGTGCACAGATGGTACTTGGGCAACTGCGCACGTCGAAATTTTGACGTGCACAGATGGGCTCATGTGCACTTGGCCGTGCACAGATGTCACTTTCCTAACTGCGCACCTGCACATATGTCACTTGCTCAACTTTGCACGTGCACAGATATCACTTGTCCAACTGTGTACGTGCACAGATGTCCGTTGCCAAACTGTGCACGCGCTCATATGGAACTTGCCCAGCTGTGCACGTTTATGTCCGTACGTAAGGGTTTATTCGAGAATGGTCCTTCATATCTACGTATAATAAATTTTAAACAGTTAATATAATTTAAATCTGATGAAATAGAGCGTACAAACATTTTTAAAGTTAGTTTAAAAATATTTTAAATATTATTTTTATAAAATTATTCCTTCCAAATTATTATAGATAAATTAAAATTTTGTTTAGTACGACCCACCTTGAAAACGCGCGATTGCCTGCACGTGAAGCAGGCGTAATGTAGCTGCTTCCAGCCCAGTGACGTTTGCGCCTGTGCATTCCGCCGCCGGGCCGACATGAAACTTCGCGCCCTCTACATGAAACTTTACGCCCGATATATAAAACTGTACGCCCGCTACACATACACAATGTGAGTATGGAGACGTCTGATGTCATTAGGACGTCCTAACGACGACTAACTACCGGGCCTACTTGGTAGGTATTTATTTTTTTCAAGTTACTTATCTGTCTTTGATTTCACATAATCGTTTATTTATTTCATGCATTTTCTTATGATGTAACAAAAAATAAACTTGAAACCCATATTTTGAATAACTTTAATCAGAGTTTTACTGTTGTTTATGTGATAATGTATAATGACGGGTTATACATTTATCTTAGTCGTTGATTAGTGAAATATCAAGGTTTATTTATTTTGGTGGTACACTACATTATTTTTCGAAATTTTAGAGAATCATTTTTTAATATTCTCTTAAAATTAATTTACCAAATAAAACATTATTTAAATTTTTTTCTTTTCTCATGCATTTGAATAATTTTCGGCCTGAAAGTACAGCCAGCGCCACCCTCCGCCGTACTCAACATTTCCGTCACTTTCATTTCTGAGTGTCACGGGGCTGGCTGTGACTGTCAAAATACACATGGAGCGTAAAACTTCTGCAGTAAGTGACTGTGGTTGCAAAAAAGTGAACGATAAAAAAAACCATAAGTTTTCAACGCGACGGTCGATTACAGAATATTATGTCAGTCTCCTGAAAAATTCCGATTTTGTTTGTTATGACCAACAAACAGAACTACATATGTGTAGTTTTGTACTGCAATCCTTCAAATAAAGACAAAATGAAGTTAATGAGAAACGTAAAATGGGAAATAGAATGATAATTATCTGTAATTTCCTATTGTTCGTTTGACATACAACAATCCTTAGCGCAAAACTGCCACTTCAAAAAATGTATTAAATTAAAAATATTCTAATATACCATTGAATACTCAGTTCTCGGATTTTATTTCACAAATTACTGGTATTTCATTGAGGGCATCATAAACACAATTGTCATCTCAAGATCCCTACCTTCAAATCAAATGCAAGTAATTTGTGAAACAAAATCCAAGATCCAAGTCTTAGGCGGTAAATTAGAATTTTTCTAATTTAAAACATTTTTTAAGTTTAATACATTTTTTTAAATATCAGCCCTCCGCTAAAGATATTGGAATGCAACTTTTTTTGCTGTTGTCCGAGATTAAATGCAAGTAATTTGTATATTTAAATCTGAGGACTGAGCATTTAGCGGAACTTCAGTTACATGTAGCCTAACATATTTTTCTAATAATAGTACATTGTGTATAGAGGGTGGAATGAAGGCAATATAGCCGTCCGCCCTCGATGCACACGATATTTTTGGTTCTACCCTCCTTGAAAACAAGTATGTGAAGCAGATAGAGGATGTTTGATGTACTTGACAATTTTAAATTATAAATGAAAGGGAGAAACAGCGTACTTAGCAGAAGGGAGACTGCGGGGTCCAGCGATGCAATTTTTTGTAAAGATAAAGTTAATTTTCTCCATATGCTCCCATGGTGCAGTATATGTGTAGCAATGACGGTCCGCTTCACATGCTCGAAAACCGGTGATTTTCATGCACGTATTGAAGAAAGGAATTTGTTTAATTTTCAGCATTTTATTGTACTTATGCATATATTTTAAAATGATGTCTTCTTTAAAGATATTTGTATTATTTTCAGTTTATAAAATGTCGGACTCCTTTAATTTGGTTGAAGAATGAGTCCAATATTTGACGAAGTGAACTCAATTCGTACGAAATTCTTTATAATGTACATTTAATGCAAACTTTTTTTTTAATTGTATGTCTTTTGTTCGGTAAAAAAAGTTTTTCAAAAAAATTCAAGCCTCATACAGGAGGCTTTTCGGCGTTTATATCACATCTACAAAAAAATTTAGAAAACGCTTGTCGGCTGAGAAGGGAGTCGAGAAAAAAGGGCGGGAATCCAATTACTTCCTTCGTTTCCCTCCTTCTCGGCCGGTGGTCAACAAGCGCTATCTATCTGATTTTTTTATAGATACAGTGTAAATGCGTTTCTGACTGGATGCTAGCACAAAAAAACTGGGGGTACGAAGTGTTGCGGGTAATCGTTCAAGCAGGGTAATAGTCAGCTGATAACTCCCAACTGAGGTAAACCTTCCGTGGTTACAGGCCTGTAACGTGCTGCCTCTAGCTGAGTCCGCCGGAGATATCTGCGATTCCCCAAGGTGAGTTTACCCAAGTCGCAGTTACCCTGCTGGCGGTCATCCCACTTCGTACATTACCTGCAACATTTCTTACTCCCAGTTTTTTCTGTGAGTTTCGCAAAGAAATGTTGGGCGAATGCGGTACTTATACGTACCACTGCTGAACTAAACACACGAGCGCCAGCGCGCCCTACGTTCAAGACGTCTACTCTCTTATTTTGAGAACGCTGCGATCCGACAGAGGGGCGAACGATGCGCCAAACTTTTGGGACAACAAAAAAACCCAGAGCTCAATAAGACGGTTGCGTTATTTTCTGGGGACACGGTTGACACACGTGCGCTGTCTCACTTATATTTACTGACACGTAACTATAGATAAACAGGAAGACCTAATTTCGTGAAAACTCTCGATTTTAATAGGTTTCTCTTTTTCATTCTGAGCATACAAATTTTGGAGTCGAATCCACTACTGTAGCACGTTTACGTTCTCTCGTTTGGGACAGCAGTATTCCCAGATACAAGGAAGTAACGTTGTACCAGGTTGTACCACGTTTTAAGGCCGCCGCTGCACGAAAAGAAATTCCTTTTGGGAGGAGTTAATTTTATTTTTGAATGTTATAAAAAATAATTCATTTAATCTCGCACTTGATGCATTCCGAAATAAGTGAGGATATATTATGCTCTTTTCCCTCACCCGCCACCGCCACCCACCTTTCAAGTCAGCCATTTTTTACGTTTATTACATTTTTTACGTAGAATACGCAAAATACGTATTATACGTATAAAAGTTCGAGTTACGCGTAACCGTGCAACCCTGCCTACTACACCGAACGTAACAGCTGTCCTAAATTTCTTTCCGTGTAGAGCTCGAGTTGGGTGGTCTGACTGTAATGGTAAGCCACATTACTGTTTTTTTGTTGTTTTTCGATGGTTCAATATGAATTGATGGACAAATTAAAAAAGTTCATGTTAATTTTAAAGAAAATATCAGAGTATTCGATGAGCTATACAGGCTGATCCTGAACTCATTATATACCTTGTACATAAAAATTCCTTGTCCGAAATTGAACAAAAAACTATTGTGGAAAAATGTTGTGCGATCAATAGTTTTGAAATTATTGATCCTTGTAAAGAACCAATGGGAGCTCGCTTTTGTCGCGTGTAGATAAGCATCCTCCTCGAACTCTAGAACTTGCTTGACTACCCCGATTTAAATTCGAAATAAGGATATTAGTTTTTAAAAAAATGACATTAAAAAAGTTAATGATAACTAATACAAAGTTTAAAAAAAAATGAATTAATTAATAAAACCTTAATGAAAATTTCACTAGTAAATGGAAATGAACATGCTAGTACTAATGTTTAATTTTCATCATTCTTTCAAGTATTTGTCGTAGCTTTTCAGTCAATACGCATAATCACAATGTCTTGTACCAAACTGTGCATAAAATAGGTCAAGATGACGTTGTCGCGGACTTGTAACTCAATTATTTTGTTTTCATAGTGAAACGAAACGACTCTGATTTCTCGATAAATAACATATTTAGATGAATTAAATCTCCTCTCTCCGAAGTCGAAAACCCCCCAAAAAAAGGAATTTTAAAAATGAAATTCCGAAAAAGCGTCCAGAATAAGCGCTTAGTGCATTAGTTTCTTCACATTAAGAAATGGGTTTCGTTGAATCAAGAAAAAAATTGGTTTTGTTACTTGTGCGAACCACATGTTCACGGTGACAACAAAATAATTTGATTACAAGTCCACGAAAACTTCATGATCTTGACCTATCGTATGCAAAATTGGGTACAAGACATTTAAAGTATTAATCGAAAAGCTACAGAAAATACTTGGCAGAATTATGTAAATTGAACATTACTCTTCATTAGAGTGGGCCAAAAAAACTTTTTCGTGTAGCGGATTCTAATAGTGGGTAAAAGTTGCATTAGTCGATCAGTAGTAGGTACAGTTTTTTGGCAGTGAATATAATAAAAAATTAGAAAATAAAAATTGATTTTTTGTTATAACTTTTTTTAAATTAGCATAAAAACGAGTTTTTTGGATTGTAGTAACTGCATATTTTGTTGAAAACATGTAAACACGTCGTGCTTGAAATTTCTTCCGCTGTGATCACAGAAACATGCAGTTTTTTTTAATCATGAAAAAAAAGTCCCAATTTACGATGGTGAATTGGACGTCTTTCGAGCAGTTTTTAGATCTTGCACACCACGAAAAAACGTGAGATAATTGTGATTATAGGATAGCAAAAGATTTTCATGTTCCTTCGATTCAAGGTGAAGTTATATTATAAGATTTTTAAAAAACTGTGCAGTTAACACAATAAAAAAAAACTAGTTTTTTTTACATTCCGATAGGTACAAATAAGTTCATACTATCATATGGAGCATACAAAGAATAGACGTAGAACGCAAAACCTTGATATAAAAGACGTGACTCACGAGTGAAATAGTCAGATAGACGTAGCAACAGATTTCTGCTTCAAAATGACGTATCACTATTCTTCAACGTTAGAAAGGCGTAGCTAATAATAGTTAGTAACTAAAAATTTATAGACTTCCGTTTCCGATGTGAAAGTGTTAGCGTTGATTGAGTGGTGCTGATTGTAGTTAATTTGCGGTGAGTTGATGGGTGAAGTTGTGTTAGAGGGTTTTGTAATTGAGGGATTGTATGTTGAAAGTAATTGAAGTGAAGGCTTGTGTGATGTTTTGTGAGATTGAGACTGTTTTGGGTAGTCTGAGGGGTTAGTTTTTTTGGCATATAATATAATATATAATAATGAATATTTAATAATTTTTTAAAGAAAAAATGTCCCTTTTCGTATTTTTATCATCTCTCGCCTATTTCACACTTTTTTGAACACCACATTACTATGTTTGTTTAATAATATAATAACTAAAAGCTATTACAGAATAAATAATTTGAATGATGAGTAAGATTCTGTAAACGAGAGATGATAAAAATAAGTAAAAAGGAGTTTTTGTTAAAAAAGAAATAATTAAATATTTATTATTTGCTAACTGTCAGTCAATTCTTCAAGGAAAGTTGAAAAAAAGGTGCTTTCAAATAAATAAAAACAAATTTCGAAAAAATTAAGGAGGCGAGAATTGAACTTGCAGCCTTCTGCTTATCAAGCTAGAACGTTACCTGTGAGTTGCGAGGGTTGTTGAAAGGTTTTGTCTCACAGCCCATATGAACTGCTTGAAAATTTTAAAGCCATTTTTCTTGAAACTGGCTAAAAAGCTCATCTTACAGCTTGGGCAAATAAGCCTGCTAGTAATAACCTCTTATTTAAAAAAAAAAAACGAATCGAAACAAACAAAAATTACCTTAACCCCCCCCCCCCCTTGTAAGGCGTTTTCAGGGTTGCTGGTAAATAAATTTTATATCAAAAATCTCATCCACGACTGCGATCAAGTTCTTGAAAAATTAATTAAATGACCGGATTGTTATTAAAGTCGGTACCAGCGAGGGTTTCGGATTGCTGAAGACAAATATAAGGTAGCAGTAAACAAATTCGTCATTTTTTATCCAAAATCTTTTGACAACTCGAAACTTTCAAACTCGACTCGACTCGAAACCTAAAAAGGCCGAGTTGACTCGTTCAAACTTCGAGTTTGGAGTTTTTTTTTCACACTTCTACTTGTATGTATGATGTGTAACTGTAAAGTGGCAAATGAGCGATGTTGGGTTTTCGAAAGTTGGGTTCTTAAAGTTGTAAGTCGTTTAAGAATTCAAGTTTTTATGTATGCTTGAAAAATATAGAAAATTCTAAACAAAATTTTTTTAAAGTAATGTAAGAAGTAATATAAAAACATTTTCAAATCAAATATATGCAGACGGACTTTAAAGTGGAAAATGCGTATTATTTTGTGTTTATTTTTAATGGTATGGTTTAATATAAATTTAATCAATAACACATGTATATATTTTTAATTTTGAAATAGGCTAAAAGAACTTCACAAGATTGCAAGTCAGGAGCGAAAACTAATGTTACAAAAACAGCGAGATATGTTCAATCCTGAATTGTCGACAAAGAATATTTTAACGAAACTCAAAAGAAGTGCAGATAGTCAATCTCCTCGACGTTTATCAGGGCCAATGAAAGGTTACGATATCCGCAGCAACAGTTCTATGAGTTCTTTAGTTGATTCTGACAAATCTCAAATAGATCGTTCACAAGTCGACGTGAAACTTCAAGCGTTTAATATTGGTTCAAAAAAAGACGATGAACATTATTTAAGACTGAATTTTGATGCTCTTACATCAGAGGTATAATTATTATTTTATTTTATATTTTCAAATTGCCATTAGCTTTGGTATTTACGTTTTGAATTAATAATCAATAATTTTCAGAAATCAGGCACCAGCAAGTTTGAAACTCTCAACGATGGAAAAGTTAGCGCATCAGCTAGTTTTTGTAAACCTAATATGATAAAAGCTGTAAAAAAAAGCAAATATGATATTACATCTCGCAAATTTGAAGAAAAAATGCCTAGGGCCGATATTTCACGTCAAATTGAATTACATTCTCAATTGAAACAAGGTTCCATTGTTGATTTACCTGGACAGAATAAGGAAACGAAGAATGTTGGCTTACGTCCAACATATCAAACATACGACACCGATGATATTAGGTCCAAAGAAACACAAAGATCTCCACCTATAGACGAAATTTCGCAAGTTAATTGTAAAGGCTCAAAAAAAGTCGTAAAGTCGCTATCAGTAGGAAAAGATGACTTAAAGAAGTTTCAGTGCGTTTCTGATACCAAGTCTAGTTCCAAAAGAAAGGGATCTGAAAGTCACAAAACAAAGTCGACGTCTGATGTACTTATGGAAAAATTTTTAAGATCAAAGAGTGACAGGCAAGTTTGGGAAGAGGTAATTGGACATCATAATAAACGATCAAAACTAGAAGAATTGCAATCGGACGATAATTACCAAAATTCAGTTTTGGAAGAGCTGGACTTCAATGAAAGTCAAAGCTCCTTACGAGCCCTATTCAAGCACTCGAAAGCAGTAAAAGATAAAAATTATCAACTTTTAAGAGATTTGGCTAGTGATCGTGAAACGAACGAAAAGATTGCAGCCTTCGAAGCACTTGATAATAAGGATAGGCAATTGGAAAACTGTTCTCAAATGGAAGATGAAGACAGTCCAAATATGGGAAATATATCAACCAGATCGCAAGTTAGCACGTTAACGATTTCCCATCACAGTTCTGGTGATAGCGAAAAAAATTACTCTAGATCTGTTGTTATCAGTTCACAAAATCATCGCTTTAAAACATCGAAGAAACTCGAACAGTAAGTATTTTATATTTGCTGAAACACTTGTACTCGTAACATAATGAAGCGGTTGGGTGCATTAAAGGTGTCCTTGCATTTTTAGAAGTATCATATTACATTCTCATCTGAATGAAAAGGTATTTAGTTTTGCGTAAAAGTAAACTTTCGCAGACTTCATCAAATTCGGACGTTTTCAGACTCACTGATTAGGAAAATATGGATTTTACTTCGGTGTCTATCTGTGAAAGGACGATTTCGTTAACCAGCCATTCTTCAACCAGCGGTTCTGGTTTCATCCATCAAATTTGCTGGCCAAACTATTTGAAATACAATAAAATATTTACAAACTAAATTTTTCATCTGAGAAAAGATAGACAAATTAGTTTTAAACGATTTTTTGATAATACCGTTATTACACCCAACCAGTCAATTTATCTATATAGATATGGGTAATTTCATATTAACTTCGGAATTCTTTTCTCACGATAACTTCATAGCCTTGATTCTTGAAATGTTATATATACACTACCGGCAGAAATTATCTCCACGCCTGTTTTTCGAGTTGTCACTAAAGTTCCAGAATTTTAAAAATATTAACATGAACATTTTTTCCACGTATTATCGCGGAAGGTAATAAAATTCTCCATATAATAAGCCCAAGTTAAATGAAAAATATAAGTTTCATGAAAGATATTGCAAAAAAAAATTCGGTGTTTTCGAAAAACTGAAATAACTTATGAAATAACTAACATTTTTTAAAGCTCTTGGCCTTATTTTAAATATTAGTCTCCATAGTATTTTTGTAAATTGTTTAGATATTTTTAGAATTGTTTCCCTAAATATTGCTGTAAGGTCAAACTTGGTGTAAAAAAGTCGCAAAATGTATTATTTTGCCTTTATGATATGAGGTGCATGCGTATTCCCCGAATTCCATTTTACCTAAGTTTCATTGGACCGAAAATCAAGTTGCCGAACAGGGATTTGTCATAATTTTTATTTTTTCTATTTTTCACCTGAGATAAACTCTATTTGTCCTAACTACCATTTCTCGTAATTTCTATTATTCCGAATCCTCATTTGGCATAATTTTAATATTTTCGAATTCCTATTCACAAGAAGATTTATTTATCCTAATTATCACTTCATCTAATTTCTGGTCTTCCGAATTTGTATTTGACATAATTTTCATTTTCACGAATTTCCACATAACCTAATATTTATTTTCACGAATATATATTGGTCATATTTTACATTGATCCGAATTAGCATTTGACAAAACAGAAATTTGATTTCTCCTACAGCCTTTCCGGCCTAAAATAAAGGCACGAAATTCAAAATCAGACAATCAGAATTTTTATTTGAATTTCGCGCCTTTATTTTAGGCCGGATGGGCAGGAGTATAAATAAAATTCCTGTTACATGACAATTCGATGAAGTTGAAATTATGACAATTGGTTATATAGTTATTTAGTAATGCTAGGTTGTAACGTGTAGGTTTATCCTACCTTTTATAATAGCAAATTTAATACACTTTCCGAAATAGTATACGAACTCTCATAACTACATAATAAGATATCACCGTTAGAAAATCGTTTTACGTGACGAATGTCACAGAAAGCAGAGGGAACGAAGACCCGTTCGCATAGCATAGAGTGGAGACACCCGTGTTCACTTCATCCCTAAACCTGGTGGGAAGGCCTTCCGGCCAATATCTCTTACTTCAACTTTTTGCAAGTTATTTGATAGATTGATTCAGAGGAGACTAGAATTCTTAGCCGAGCACAACAACTGGGTCCCTGAATTCCAGTTTGGTTTCAGAAGGGGCAGGTCTTCTATGGACTGTGCGGCCTCTATTGTTTCGGATATCATAATGGGCTTCGGAGGGTGCAAAAAAAGCTTGCGCTGGCATTGGATTTGAAGGGCGCGTTCAGTGCTGTCCTGCTGGGGCCTCTGATTCATGAGCTGAGGGATTTAGGGGTTCCGGTAAGATTGCTTAGCCTTATTTCTTTTTTGGTTAGCAGACGGAACCTCTTCTTCTCTTCAGATGGAAGCAATCCGAAGGCTTGCGGGGTCGATGTTTCCCAGGGAGGAGCTCTCTCTCCACTCCTTTTTAACTTGGCTCTCCGAAGGCTTGGACAATACCTTCCGGCCAGAGTGAGAGTGGCCATGTACGCAGACGACCTGCTTCTTTACGTCACTGGGGGTTCTATTCAAGAAGCCTCCGATCTTTTAAGATTGGCATGTGAGCGATTAACTCCCTGGCTTGCGATGCAAATTATTTCCATCATGATAAATCAAACGGTCATTCAGTGTCAGCCCACTCTTAATTACTTGGGCATAATTCTTGACAAAAAAAACGGCCTGGATCCCTCACATCAGGACTGTTGCAGCTAAGGCCTCGTGAGCAGTCCATATCGTTCGGGTTATTGTGAGAATCTCTTGGGGCGCCTCCCCTTCTCTTTTGCTCACAGTCCACAAGAGATTAGTCAGGGCATGCCTGGAGTGGGGAGCTCCTCTTTTGTTTAGAGCTAGCATGACGGCCTTGAAAATGGTGGACATGGTCCATCATGCCTCCCTCAGGGTTGCCTTGGGGTGCATGAGTTCGACGCTCAGCTCTGTGCTCCTCTCCGAGTCTTCCGAAACTCTACTGTCATTCCGTAGGTATCTACTAGCAAACAGGTTCGTCCTCCGTAACTTCTGCTGGAATAACAGCCTTCTAGCACCTAGGTTGGAGGATTTGGCATCTGAGGCTTGATCTAGGACCTTCAGGGTTAACCCGGACAAGTTTAGCTAGTTATCAGCGTTTGATGCCATGTGTGCCTTCGCTGGGGCCATGGACTGTTCTTCTCGTCCGGGTTAATTTGACGATCCTTGGAGCGATTTACTGGCGGAGATCTTTGTCGATCTGGAATTCGATGAGGCCTTCAAGAACTGTGAGTTCATGCAGCAGCTTTTCTGCGAGTTCGTGGACCGTCGATTCCCCGGAGCAACATGTGTTTGGAGTTCGGGTGCGGGGCCACATGCCTGTTCTACGGGCCCTGTACCGCCGCGCGTGGTGGGAAATTGTGTCGCAACTACTGGGAGAGAAGGATCTGTCATCCGATTCTGCTGGATTCCGTCGCACAGCGGGATCAGGCGCAATAAGGTAGATGATAGTGTGGCTAATCAGGCCTATACATTTTCAGTCATTGCATTAAAGGAATTCCTGTTCGTGATCTTCGGGAGGCCTGTCGAAGGGATTGTGACTTTTGGGCAGCGTTATGCTGGCCTTATGGCAGGACAGACGGGTCAAGAAGGAACTGCTTCTCACGGGTTAATGTTAAGATACCTAGGCCTTGGTTTCGTGGTCTCAGTTTGCCCAGGTGCTTCATAAATTTGGTCACCAGACTCAGGACTGGGCACATTTGCACAGGAAATCATTTTGCGAGGATGGGTTGGAGTCTCCGCGTTGATTGTAAACGTGGAGGACCGTTCAAAGACCTTTCCCATCTTTTGAATCAGTGCCCCATCTTGGTGGGGGGAATGACGGCACTGCACGATTTCTTTGAGCGTGTCAGTCCCGGACTTTATCCCGACCTGGTGGATATAAATGATATTATTTTGAGTCCCACAGAGGAGTCAGTGATTGAGCTGGGCTGCTTTTTTCAGCAGGGTAACATGACAGTTTAATCTCAGTAGCGTCTCACTTTTTGTTCCTTGTTTGCATCTTAAAGTGTAACCATTTTCATATGAGTAGATAGTTTGTAAATACTTGTATGGTTTGAATTTGCCTTTCCTTCCCTCATAATGGCGGGTCTGGTATGGAGTGAGGGGGTCGCCGTCGTGGGATCTAGTCAGTTTGCTCTGCTGTTACTGAAATTGATTGCTTTGGATCTAATACAGGAATTCTGTCAGTGCTGAGAATCAACTGTGGAAACTTCGAATGAAAAGGATTTTTTTTAGTTTGAGGATTTTTACATGGACAATAAGAGGAATATTAACAATTTGGTGGTTATGTCATGGCTTGTTGATTGAATCAAAAGGCCAAAAGCAAAGAAGAAGAAGAAAGGTCCTATTCGTTTCTTCACTCGCATCTCGAGACTCCTAGAGAGTTGCTGGTGAGGTTTTCTGCTCCTGATGAGAGCAGTCTCGTGGCTTTGTGTTGGGTTTGTGTGTGCGTAGGCCTAAGATTGAACGATGTTTAGATTAAAATACGAGTAAGTAGAGTGGGTTTTCTTTTGGTTAGCTCAAGTAAAGTGGTAACGTGCTTTACTTGAGACTAATTTTTATAAATTTAACTCTTCAAATTCTTTTTTTTCTTGCTTGCATTTTATTAATGAACAAGTAATTTTCACAATGCCGCTTAGGAGAAAATGTCTAGCTTTCTAGGAGGTCATCGAGATAACACCTCGGTTAGTATTCTCTTCCTAGTCGTGAAAATCTCATATCCATACTAATTTTTCGTTCCTCTAGTGGAACGAGTTTCACCTAAGGGCTCGTAAGGAGAGTGTGGATGAAGATTTTTTGCAAAAACGCTTAACTATTAAAACTTAATATTACAGGTTGCCCTCTTATCTCCGGGGAGTAATCGAGATCACTCCCTTGCTTTATGATGTAGTTTGCAGTAAGTTCTTTTGAATTATTTATTTATGAAAAATACAAAAATTAAAAATAAAGCCAAGTGCTCGCCAATAAATTTAGTTCACAATTTTTAATTATGGTTCTTAGCACTGATTCTCTGGCTTACAATCGATGAATGCAAGACTGAGATTTACCAGAGAATCCAAATTATTTTAAACTTATTCTGAAACATAAATACACCAAAAGATACCTACTTTCCAATCATCTACTCCGAAAAGGCATCCACACAATTAGAATAATATTCACAGTTAGGATACTAATACTTTGTCATCTTCTGTTTTAGAAAACGAAATTTATTTAATTCTCAACACCTTCGAGAAGATTCCGTGGGTTTTTATTTGTAGGCAATAATTTTTGTCCTATTCTAACTTTTAAACGTATTTAAATCAGAGGAGTTTGATGATTCCGCCTTCGGGAAACCCAAATAAAATTTTCTGTATTTCGCTAATTTATAGTCTCAAAAAAATACCTTAACAATATTTGGGAAAATGCTTAACACTCTTATAAAAAGAAATAAGGATATAACTATAATCACAAATATGGCGTGAAACGTTACAAGGTTATGTGGTTATTCGAAAAAAAATATGCCCGCTGCGCGGGCACATTCTCATTGCGCGCTACGCGCGCGGCTCGCAAGTTTGAGCGCGCCTGGGGTGCGCGACTGTTGGTTTTCGCGCTTCGCGCTCGAGAATATATTTATCTCACGCTTCGCGCTCGCTAATGTATTTATCTCGCGCTACGCGCTCGGGAAGTGTTACGTAATTTATGCACGACCCCTAAGCAAGGTCATGCCTTTCACCAACATAAACAAATAAAATTATTCGTATGTTTTTTCGTCTATGACAACTTATCGGAAAGGCTTAAAATGTGAATATTTACTTCGTACCAGAAGAGTACCATTTGAATAAAATTGACACTTGTTAAAAAAGTATAAAATATAGGATAAATAGCTAATATAATTAATGTGATGGAATCGCTATCTTTAAAATGAATCTTCCAGCTTTAATTTCGTATGTAACAATTTTCCCACTTGTTCATCATTTATCAATATTATAACTTAAAATGTTTTTCCATCTACCTTGTACTGGTTTCAAAATAACAATTTAATCTGCTTTTCGAGGCTTAAAATATCAAAATTATAATTTCGTTATTATTACTTTATAACACAATTAATTAAACAAATAATTACGAGAATGCAATTATTCTTTTTTTTCGCACCCTTAGTATGCGTAAAAGATTTTTTTTGTTAAATAAACACAATATCCCGATCAGCCTATAGTGATATACATATTTTCGGCTTATTTTTAAATTCATTTAAATAAAGCATCAATTAGTTTCATACTTTTATGTTTATTTATTAACATTATATCTTCGGAAATAAATTTCATGTTGCAATAGATTATGTTTTTATTCCAAACTTGAAGATTCTAAAATTTATATTCGTTCGAATTTTAACTTTGAAATATTTTAATATGAAATTGATTTCAAAATTTATATGATGAAATTAGATTGCTTTTAAAGTCAGTAACATTCAATCTTATTGCTAGCTGCTTTCTTTCAAATTGTAAATATTTATATTTCCAAATGTGATGACCTTAATAAATGTAAAATAATTTTGGATTTGGAAACTTTGGAATTTGTAAGCTGTTTATTTTAGAAGCTTTCAAAGTTTAATCTCCTAATAATAACTTAAATTGCACTAAAGTGAAGTTTGCTTGCAATAGAAGACTCTAAAATATGGATACAATTAAATAAAAAATCTTTGAAATTGGAAAATTATTAAAATAAAAAACTTTCTATTTCAAAATTTCTTAAAACTGAGAGTAGAAAATTTAAAGGTTTATAAAATTTATGACATTTCAAATCAAAATATACTGAAATCGATTACTTTAAAATTTGTTTGTAAGTGCATTTGATTCTTTCAAATTGTAATTAATTCTAAATGGAAAATTGTTGTATCCTGAGAAAGAAGATGACTAAAGTTATATCGAGTTAGATTTAAAATATTTGAAATTTCGAACCTTTTAAATTGTTTTTATTGTAAAGTAATGTTGCAGGTTTCCACCTTTAAATTTACATTTTTAACAATAATCTTTGATTCATTTTATACTTTTTATACTTTATGCGGATTCTTTAAAAGTATGAGTTACTACTACCATATTTTTTAAGGGTTGAATTTGAAATTGCATTTTTTTAAAAATACAATCTGCAAGTCCATTTTCAAACGCCTTCAGTTCAAAATTATTGAATTTTGAAAGGGTACATCATAGTCAAAATGAGAGTTTAATTATTTTTAGATTTTGAAACTGGCAAACTTGTTTTTTTCTTCTTCAGATTTTACTGGTTTATGCTTTTAATTTTGTTTAATGCAAATACTTAAAAATACAATTAAACTTATATTTAAAATCTTTGAAGTTTATACATTTTTAAATATAAAGGCGTTTTGATTCCAAATCTTTTAATTTAGTTGTGCGGGAAAGCAAGTTCGGGAAAAATGTATTTAATTATACTTTCAAGAATTGTAATATTATTATTGATGGTATTGTTGAAGAAAGAAAATATTATTTTCCATGCACAAAATTTGAAATATATAAATTATTTATTGAAAAACTCTTTTTTTATCGAACTTTTTTTCTTACCATTCTCTCAAGAAAAAGATTTTTTACTACTTTGGTATTAATTTATTTATTTTCAAAAATTGCATGCAGCAAAGTTGTAGATAATCTTTTGATCGAGAAAATAAGCTTTCGTTCAATAAAATCTGATCATTTTTTTTAATCTGGTAAGAACCGATAAGAAAAAAAAGTTCGGTCAAAAATAAAATTTTTTTAATCAATAATTGTTGTATGTTGCAAATTTTCTTCTTAAAAAAGAATCTTTTCTCTCTTCACAATACCATCAATAATAATTTTGCAATTCTCGAAAGTATGATTAAATACATTTTTCCAGAGACCTACTTTCCCGAACGACAACTACCTTGTTATTGAATTTCGTAAAAAATTACGTCTTCAAGTTTAGGACATTGTACTACAGTATCGTAAAAGGAACAAATTGAAAATCGAGTAAGTAATTTCTGGAATGTGAGAGGTTCCAGGTCGGGAATATAAAAGTTGTTATGAAAAGAAAGACCTAAAATCTGGATAAAGTTATGACTGAACTCGGTTGAAATCTGAATGGAAATTTTAGATTTTAGAAAGTGACGGCACTCTGTTGTTTCAGGATATCTGGAAACGCTGCTAGCAATAAAAATATCCATGGTACTGTATCGGAACAACTTAAAAAGAACTTTGCCAAGTCAAGGTGGAAGGTTAGTATAAATAATTCCTTAAAAATTCGCTGACCGAAATGTTTTGCTCGCCAGGCTCCGTAGGAAAGTCTCCCTGTTGTCTCATGGTTGCAGCAAGCATATCACGCGGCCACGGTCATTCGCCAGATGCAACGGCTAGCCCTCAACAGCGGTCAACAGCAGCAGGGCCCAGGGTCGACAGGCCGCTCTACCGGCAATCTCATGCCGCAGCCGGATCAATCGCAAGCCAACCCCAATCGTCATCACAGAACCCCGGGGCCACCGACCAACTACAATTGAAGATTAATTCCGAGCCACCAACATCTCTACCCAACTTGGTGGCTTCAAATTCTCCTTTTCAAGGCGCTCCCACCAGCTCACCGCTTTACTTGCGTAACAAGCGCTTCAAAATCTGGGGCAATACTAGAACAGCGCTCTCGACTCTATTTCAATCGAACGTCTCATATCTTAGAAGGCACCGAAAGCATAAAAAGAGCTGAAAGTCGCTCTCGAGTACTTTTTGCGGATAATTCTGCCACTAGCTTTACACTACAGAAAGTGTAAAGAAGATACGTAAAAATCTACTCAGGCAAAGTAGAATCGCGTGTAGTTGATTCGCGATGAACAGCGATCTTTGATTATCAGGATTGTTCTCCGAGAAGCGGGACAAATGGTGCGGGCGTTTCTTGCCAATTGCGAAAAAATATCAGGTTAGCTAGTGGAAACGAAAATGCTGACACTGAAAAATCCACGAAGGGAAAAGAAAATCCATTTTCTCGATTTTCTTGAGGAGACCGCACGTCTATGGCGGTGCTGATGGAAACAACGATAGCTCTGTATGCGTGAAATTGAGGAATTGCGATTCCTATAGTAGCAGATGACAATTTAGTTACACATTTTCTCTGAAGGGGCGCTCTCATCTAGGAATAAATTTCTCCATGGAGAGAATTCGAGGACAGGGTATCGAGAACTGACGCCAGGTGAAATACATGGCGTGCGGTCTCCTGATAGAACTTCGTGGAAAAATCAAATCTTGCATCTAGAATCACTTGAAACGTAGTTACTGAAGATTATATAGCCTTCTGGAAAAGTTAGCATTTAGTTTCCAGAAAAGAAAATTCGGTCCATTAAGAAGAGCTAAGAGAAATCCCTGGAAATTTTTCTCCAAAATAAGGCTCTTTTGCAAAAGCTAGGTCCGGGTCGCTAACTCTTTTATTTAAAAATAGTTTTTATCGTTTTGCCAATTGATGAAAGGCAACGGAGATGTAAGAATATGCGAGACAGATCAGACTAATTTGATCGCTTAATGAAATTCGTCGCTAATTGCAATTGTATCCTTTGTTAGGTGTAGATACATATTGCGTATTCGATCAAACAATCCTGTGTAGAAAAAGTGCTATTTTTAGCACTCGAATTGTACATGAAGAGATTGGTGAAAGAGATATTGCTTGCGCTTCACACCGGTGTTTGTAGCTTGGGTTAGTAAATACGGTGTTTCTCACGAGACAGAGAAGATTATATTCAAGTCTGTGATGCTCCATTTATATTCACTGGCGTTTTCATTTGCATATCGTTGAATTACTTCATAAGACATCGACGAAAGTACAGTGAACCAACACTGTTGTGATAAGGGTGTAATGTAAGAGGATCAAACTAAGTGAACGAGTGAGAAAGATCTGAAGATTATTTAGTAGTTTGCTAATTTTACGTTACATAATTCCAAAGTTTCCGATTGACAAGGTCCCAGGGTTGCTACAAGATCAGTAAGACCTGATAAAGTCATGGGCTTTAACATAAAAGATCATAATGGGTATAGAATTTCGCGAGTTTATTATAAATAATGTTTTTTTTTCAGACTTTGTAAATATCTAATTGGGTAAAGAAGGTTCTATTCACAAAACATAATTTATTATTTCTTTAATTTGTTCCGATAGTCCATAAATTTGCATAATAATTAAGATACATTTTTATTTTATCTTATACAAAAAGAAATTTGATTCAAATCAGTATAAATCTAGTTCTAGAAAAGTTACTTTTACAAATAAGCGAAAATAGTTATTTAATTTTATATCACATTTTTTTAATTTAAGCACACTTGAAAAAATTCCCTGATATTTCCAGGTACGTAAAAATTCCTCAAAGTTTCCGAGTTTTCTAGGTGAGTTGACACCCTGTACAAGAAATTGTTGGTAAATTAGTCCGCGACCTGTAGAATATGTAGAAATTCAATCAAATTCTCTGGATTTTTTCAAAAGTAGATTTAGAATTTTGTCAAAAGTATATCTGGAAAGCCTGAAACAGACATGGAATTTTGAAACTGGACTTCTCTAGCAACCCTGGGTTCCATCTGTATGGGATTTTGTTAATTGGCAACATTGATTTGCACAATGGTTAAGAATTTGAGCATCGTATAAAGTTGAAATCCATTGAGTTCGAAGAATTGTAATCAGATCGATTCGTAGAAGCAGCCTAGGCAAGACTTTGTTGTCTCTTGATCCAAATGTTCAGTTTAGTGACGTCGGAAGTAAACGTATGTGATGTTTAATCTGGGGAACTTGACTTGCTTCTAGATGTGTATTGTATATAAGCTCTCTGGTTTATTAGTTTTACTAGAAAGGGTTAAGCGACAGGAGAAAAATGTAGAAAGTGAAAAAGTTTAGGAACTCGGATGAAAATTAGATTAGGTTTTTTTATAGGGACGATAAATACTCTCGATGAAGTTGTTTTCGTCGAAGATATCTTTCGTTTTCAAATTCGTTTTAGGCATATCTCTGGGTATCTACAGTATTCTCCATTTTCTTACTTTTATTGATTCAGTAGGGAAAACGTCCAAGAATAAATTGTTTTGGAATCAGGATATTGCGAAACGCACATTTACATACGTCTGCTTCAGATTTCACAAAAAGGTTCAATTTCAAGTATCGGGCTGACAATTCAGAACTTGCCTAGGCACTCACGCTTTATTCGTTTATATGTAGTATTTTGCTCTACTTATAAATCGAGAATGTATAAAGGTTGTGAAAAAATATTCCGAGATATTAGGAAATGCAGTTTAGGGTTTTAAGAATTCAGGGAAAATGCTCTGAAAATCGGGACATTTGATCAATTTAGACATATTGGGCTTAGTTTTTGTATACTTTAGGAAAATGAAAGGTTCTAGATTTTGTATTTGCCTTGACCTATCTCTGGAATTTTATTTTTACTTGCCTCGCATATGATGTTTTTTTAACAAGCAAATTCCAATTGCATTATTGGTTCTTAAGAAACTCTTATCGTACGTTTTTACAGCTGGAATTAGATGATTAGTATTTCTTGTGCATAATATTTTTAATTCACTGTTTGTTTCATGTGACCTTAAGATAGATTGAAGGAAATTGTTTATTTTTTATTGAAGAATACTCAAGTGAGATTAATGATTAGTAGAAACTGATAGGTCAGAGGAAATTTTTTTATTCTTGAAAAAATAGATTTTCAGAGAAATAGTACGGGGCAAAAGTAGACACAGGTGTGAACTATTGCAATACACAAAGTGAGAGGGGGGGGGGTCAGGGGCAAGTAATTGCTTTTTTGTTGAGCAATCATTCCAGTACACTCTCTAAAGCTTTTCCTCATTAAAAAAAACTACTACATCCGTGATAATGACTTTTAAACTACTACAGTAGACGTCCGTCCGAAGTCGGGCATTGTCGGAACGAGAATGTTGTACGAATGGATTTAAATAGTTGATTACGACGACACATGACTCGAAAAAAAGAGATAATTTTAATTAAAGTTTAAATTTAGTCTTAAGGCATAAATATTCTTTCATAAACGCTCTGAAGTATGATGACTACAAGCTAAGTCGATATATCGAAATACGCACGGACGATGTTAAACATATATACACATAACTATACTATGCTTGCAATTGTTATTCACTTTTATCGGAATACTTTGGTACCTAATTACAAGTCGATACGACGTGCATGTCTTTCGCCGCGCAAAATGATGGAACGTTTTGGAATGCCATCAGATGACATGATGACGATTTTTAAAAGACAAAAAGTCGGCGATGCTCTATTAAAAATGTGGGATAAACCCGATTTTTTCTTCGGTGATAAATTGCAAATGCAGAAACGTTGTTTTGCATTTTATCATTCCTTTTCTTGGATTTATCGTTCATTGAAATAGAGGACGTTACATTATCAGGGAAGTTTAAAGACTAACTCGCGAGTTACAGTAAATGAAGCTCATGTTTTGTAAATCTACTGCACTTTGTAGGCAAGGATATGCTTCTGCCTTAATGTTTCGTTATGTTCTGATCTATTAACTTTATATCTTTTGAAGGATCAGACGAATCGCTCAATCTTTGAAATGCAGCTAACACTTTCGCATCTTACAATTAGCAACGCGAAGTTCTAAAAGCCATTTAATATTAAGGCCTTGTGTACATTTACAGAAGATAGATCTTGATTATTTTAGTTTACGAAGTAGAATCTTGCCTGCACAATTCCAGCATTGTGCAACTAGCAATCTATCCCAATCGGCAAAATTTACAGCTTCTATTTCCATGACAAATTCTATTGTGATAAGATGTACATTTTGAAAATGTATCGCGAAACCAGATGCTCATTGTTACGCATAAGTCGTATTGCAAATATATTTAAAATTATTCTAGTTTAAAAATAAATCGAAATCTTTCGAAAGCTCTTACTTGATATTATTTTATATTTTTCGCGGTGCTTTGAGCACCTGATTTCGAATTTTCTCTTCTATTTAATATGTATCTAAATTTTTCTACCAATAGCTCTCGAGTAATAATGTAGATGAAACTGAAGATGGGTAATAAAACTGAAAAGGGGAATTACAGATAGATCTAAGTTTAGAACTTTCTTTGAAGTTGAACAGTTGTGAACGTAACATTATTTAAGATTCGAGGTTCTTGATTTAAACTTTTAATCTTAAGTCAAATTATTTCTTAAGCTTAATAAGGGATGTCTACTGTTATGGGAAAATAGAATTCATTCTAGTTAATTTCTAAATTAAAGAATTTGATAGCTAAAGCAGATTTTCTTTCTTGTTCTCAATACAATATTTTATAAATATTTTGAGGGTTGGTCTTTTGGCTTGAGTAGATATCCTGAATAAATTTGAGGAACTTCAGAGAAAGTGAGATAGTCATCTAGGTAGATGTACAAAACCAGTGTCAAGAGTCTGGTGATGATTAACTTTGTATGCGCAAAGTTGTAAGAATACTTTCAATTCGAATACTTTTGAAATCGCTTCGCGTTGCCCTTGTCTCTTACGGTACTTAATAATCACAATTGTGTACATAAATAGATATTCCTACGATTATATTTCAAGTCGTACTCTGTACTGTCGCGCTTTCTAAATCGCACTACTTTTTATCGTAACACCCAAATTTTACAATAGCCATTCTGTTTATGGAATTCGAGAAACTAAATTTTCAACAATGCACTACTTTTTTTTGGAAGGAATATTGATATACTAATACGAGATTAAAAAAAAAACTCACTGGAAAAAGTCTCATTTTTGACTGTACATTGTACAACACATCTGGCACAAGCTTACTAAAAACTTTTATTGTAAATACGTCTTAGTAATATTAGTGTTGATTTCTTTTCTCGAATGCCTTTTTGAAATGTGCCATACTTACATTCAATGACCGAATAATATATTTTTACGATTTTCATGTAAAGACAGACTCCGGTTTGAATGCGTAGCTTGAATTAAAAGTACTTAAAGAGTGCTAAATTGTTATCAAATCTATACTAATTTTCCTCTGATATTTTAAGTACCTACCTTAAGTCTTACGCAGGATAAAGGAAAAGAACCAGATATATATAAATATATATATATATCATATATTATATATTTACGTTACACGTTTTTATGTGGATGTGATGTATATGTGTAGGAACTCTATAAAGGCAAACAGGCAACGAAGTACCGTTATTTTTTTAGAACTCCGAAATCTTGATGTGCGGTTTGTACGATGGAGTTGGGAAAAATAAAAGCAAATGTAAAATTTAATCAATAATAAAATCACACATTCTTGAAAGGAGATTGATATTCTTTTAGGATTAAGTACTCGCTCAAGTTCGAATATCATTCATAAGAGAATTCCTATCTCTGTAATTTATAATTAAAAAAAAAAAAATTACTACTAGATTCAAGAATCAAGAAGATTTCAAGAGTCACTTTTAAAAACTCTTCCATCTGATCATCATGTCATCTGAACTCAAACCAATCATGTTCACCAGAGCATTTATATTTGGAAAGAATTACTTGACTCTGAATTGAGTGCCACATAAACATATCCGCAAAAATTGCAAATGTGATTTAATGCCAGTTTATTTTTTAGACACTTAAAACCGTTTATGTACCGGAGAAAAATGGAATACAGACTGATTAATGAGAAAGAATATTGTGAAATTCTATTGTAAAATGCATGTATTTTTTCGAGTAATGGATAGTTTCAAGTTTTTCATTGCGAAGATCAATTTTTTAAAGGAAATTTTTATTAAAAATATTCTTTTACTATTAGAGTAAAAGATTAAAAATTGAAACTTTTTTTCTCCTGATATTATACTTTTCTTTATTTAATGGCTTTCTTGATTAAAGTTAAAGAAATTTAATGCAATACATCAACGAATGATTTAAAAAATTGTTTTTTGAAAAACAATGAAACTTAATACAATTATGAATAATTAATAGGACCATTTTTTTAATGCATGGGATTGTAATGGTTAAATTTTTCATTCCTACTACAATAAATTAAAATAACTATAATAAATAAATTACAAGACCAATTTTTTGAAAAACTGTTTCTAATAATCACTTTCCTTGTTAGTTTTTTCGGAAGTTAAAATATAGTTAAGTGTTTAGATGAGTAAAATCAATATGTCTGACTTTAACGTATGCTGTCTACTTGGCCGACTCTAAACGACCGTTTTCACTTGAAATACAGAGGAGTTCATAAGTAGAAAAGCTGCACTGCGGTAAGACACATGATTGTCATAAACGTTTAAATTAAGAGTGCTGAAAATGAATATTTGTGTATCTTTACGCAATTTTTGATATGAAGTTTCCATTTCTGTGTCAATCCAAATAAAAACAAAGAATTACATTTTTTAATGAATTGAGTTCTATTTCCCTATGCAGTAATCAAAACAAAACTTCGACGTTAATCAATATCATGAAAATTTAATTATTGTCATGCATAAACTCAAGTTGATTGCTTACTAGGGTGGTGCAAATTTATACCTGTAAAAATTCGATTTTTAATAATCGCCCCCCCCCCTCCCTCCCTCTTAATCTGTTCGTTTTCCGGAAAAATTCTGTATTTTTTATTTTCAAATCTTTCAACATTAACCCGTGCCACTGGGATTTTGAAATTAACATGGGTTTTTAAATGGGAAAAGCTCGTTTTTCGGAAAAATTGAAAAAATAAGTACATGTTACTAACTTTTTTAAATTAAAGTTTAGTCACCTCTTAAGGAATGTTCAAAGAATAATTTCTACCCAATAGATTGTAATTTTAACCCCCTCAATCCCCTTCTATTGTGCCCGGAAAATATCCCAAAAAATGGAAATTAGCATAGTTTTATGTAAAATTTATGCTAAGGACGGTATGTTTTGGAGCTTTTTCAACAGGAATTATTTTTTTTTCGACAAGTGACAAGTTTTCAAGTATCTTATAACTAATTTTGAGTTGTTTAACCAATGATTACTCGTTTAAACAATTTTTGTCGTCCGTAAATCGAAAAAAGTTATTGTTTTTGGGCAATAAATGATACAGTTGATGAATTTCAAGAATAATATTTCCTCTTCAATATAGTTTGCAATTGTTTAAACAATTATCATTTGTTTAAATAATTTTTTCATCATGTTAAAAGTGAAAATTTATTATTTTCTGCAATTAATATCGCAGGTTGCTTAATGTCACATCTTGAACAGTTTGCAATTATTTACGCAATTAATCATCGTTCGCTTGCGCTCTTTCATAGGAAAGGTGGAGAAAATTCTAGTTTCTTTGTATCTCTTGCACTATGTAGCTTATTATTCATTATATAATAATTTCAGAACTTATACCATAATTTTTTAAACATTTGTCTTTTTTTTTAATTTGTTCAGTTATGTTATTGATAGTTATTTTTTCAGATCGACTTCACTGATATAATTTGAAACTGTCTTTCACACAAAAAATGTAAATCTTAGCATTCTTTACCTGCGAAATTAATTTCAGAAGATAATTTAAACAAATGAAAATTATTGAAACAAATGCTCGATATCTTGAACAAAAAAAATATTAATCTTAAAATTCGTTAATTGTGTAATTAATTCCAGAAAATAATAACTTTTTACCATTTAGGAGTGAAAATTGTTTAAATAATTACTAAATATGTTAAAAAAGTAATATTATTCTTGAAATTCAACAACTCTTTCATCTATCCCCCAAAAATAATAACTTTTCAAGATTTACGGCCAAAAAAATTATTTAAACGAATGATAATTGTTCAAACAAATCAAAATTAGTTTAAAATACTTGAAAAATTGTCACTTATCGAATGAAAATAATTCGTGTTGAAAAATGTCCAAGAAATACCGCTTTTAGCATGAATTTGACATAAAACTGCAATTTTTTACTTTTTGGGGCATTTTTCGGGTACAATACAAGAGGGTTGGAGTGTCCAGGCTGAAGTTCATGGGTGGAAATTATTCGTTGAACATTCCTTAAGAGGTGACTAGACTTTAATTTGCAAAAAGTTAATAAAAAGTACTGCTTTTTTCAAGTTTTTCGAAAACCCAGCTTTTCTCTCTTAACCCCCTAGACTGTTAGAAATTTCCTGAAATTGCATTCAGTTTTCAATGACTTATGTCACTGAAATTTCATAAATTTGGCTTTAAAAATTAATCTAAGACCATATTTATTAATTTTCAGTGATACGAAACTTAATTTTGAAGCAAAAGTTGTTGAAATTGCATAAAATTGACTCTGAAACCTGTTTCAATTGCTTGTTCATAAAATATTATTTGTGACTGAATAAATTTCGCTGTGGTCTACGTACATTTTATGAACATGCATTGAAAATGAAGTAACATTTTTTATTAAATTTAATAAACCTAAATGAAAATATGAACAAAATTTGAAAGTAATTCATGAAATTAAATTTAGAAGCTTTGTATTTGATACATTTTTCTAACGATGAAAACATTTTTTGCAATTATATGTACAAAATTGTTTTTACTTTGTCATTTTGAAAGAAGTCATTTCAGAGAACTGTTCTTAAAAAAGTTTTACTATTCACATTGAATATCCATTGGATATTCATGAACACTTACAAAAAATTCAATATACTATCTCTTAGAATAGTTTCAAAAGCTACATTGAAATTTCAATAAGGCTATTGAAATTTCCGTGTTGCATGAAATTTCAATGAGTTTTTCACTAACCGTAGTGTAAAAAGCTACACTAACATTTTCATCAAATTCCCTGAACTTACTTCTAACAGTGTACACAGACGCCTGGATATTTTAAAATCTGTGATGTTACAATGTAATGCCTGAACATTATAAGAATTCAACATCTAGAGATTATATTTGGTAACATCTTCATATATTAGAAAAATATTACAGATTATACGCGATAATATACTTTTCTGTACGGCGTATTATTCTTTAATTCTATTATCCAGTTCGCATAATCCATTTTGTCTCAGTGTATGGACAGCACTTAAATTAATAATAATAATAATAATAATAATAATAATAGATCTTTATTAAGATGCCAACAACACATACATATACATATACACACTCTCAAAACTGTTTGCAATTCTACAACACTTCTACAATAAAAGGGTAAGGTAACATTCCAAACAAGATATTGAAATGGCGAAACTGCAATACATGTATTGTAAGTGTTGTAATTGGCGGAGTCACCGTAGCGAGGAAAGGTATCAAGACCTTAGAAGAGAGCTGCAACGACTGTACCCAAAATATTCGGTACGAGTAATTGTCCTTGTTATAAGTGCTCTAGGAGGTGCGAAACTATCACTGTTTCGTAACCTTAAAGCCATACCTGCGTGCAAAAAATATGCCACGGCACTTGCGAGATGGAGGCAGAAAGCTGTCATTCTTGGGTCGCTTCGTGTCCTTAAAACACACAAAAGTTTCGCCGACCTGTTCTTGTGATTTCGTCGTGTCCTGTGACCACCCATCTCAAGGTTGTGAAACGTGGCCATGAATGGGATTTACTAGTAAGAAGATTGAAGTACTTTGTTGAAAATTAATATATTTTGTATAAAATTCAACTTTTTTGTTGAAAAGTTATTTACTTTTCGGTTGAGAATGAATTTATTTGAATGGCAATTCACCTACTACACTTTTCGTTAAAAATTTATCATTTTTAGTAGAAAATTCATGCACTACTACACTTTTTTGTTGAAAATTTAACTATTTTATAGAAAATTTGTATTTCTGCTTGAAGATTGAACAATCTAATGAAAAATTAAAGTATTAGTTCGAAAGTTGAAGTACTTGGTTAAAAATTGATTTATTTTGTTGAAAATTCGTTTCCTATTTTTGTTCAACATTATTTTATTTAAATGAAAAATCAACTATTTCATTTGCGGTTTAAAAATGTATCCTTTTCAGTAGAAAATTCATTTACTTTGTCAAAAATTCGTATTTTCGTGTAGACAGTTCATTCCTTTGGTTGAACATGTAACTATTCTATTGAAAATTAATTGATTTTCTTGAAAAAGCGTCTTCTTTTGTTCACAAAAATTAATCTGTTGGATTGAAAATGAACTTTTTTGTTGAAAATTCAACTGCTTTGTTGAAAATTATCTTCCTTTTTGGTTGAGAATTAATTAATTTATATGAAAATTTAACTATTTCATATTTGAACTTAAGTTTCCAGTACCGATAGAGCCTACACGGTGTTTTTCGAGTGCGATCATTTTTTGGCTGGGGAGAAGTGAAAAGTTGAGTGGATACGATGAAAGTGTGGTGAGTAAGGAGACTGAGGTGAGAGTGCAAGTGTGGATGAAGGGAGCGGTAGAAAGTGCGAAATTAATAAAAAGAGATAAAAATTTACGAATGTTTATTTTGACGTTAGGTTCGTTTCAGCAGAACACTGCGTTCTTTGGCAGTGGGTAGGAATTCGAATTGTGTGAAGGAATAGATGTGGCCGTACATTACCAAAAGAAATCAGTATAGAAGGATGAGTTTTGGGTAAGTTTTTTAATGTTTGGGGTTATCATAGAAAGTGACTTGTGGGGAAGTGAGGAGACAGCGGAGGGATAGTTGAGGCTCACAGTCGGTTAAAAGGGAATAGCAACATGTCGGTTATGCGGAGTACACAGCGTGTTTCCAGAAGGAGACAGAGCGAGTTTGGTGGGAAGGGTGAAGTAAATAGAGATAGCGATAGCAAAAAGAGAGTCGAAGCCGAGGCAAGCAATGAGGGAATCACAGATGAGACTTTCGCTAGGCCTTTGAACCACGTAGCAATGGCAGAGTCGAGACGAGAAAGAAGACATAGGCGCGGCAGACCCACTAATTTAGAAAGATTTAGATCGAGGAGTTCAGGGTCCAGGGATCATCTACACAGATGGCAACAGTCAGCGAACGCGATTAACAGCGAGAGCATAAATAGTGAAGGGGTGAAAACGGGGGACAATAAAAGAAAAAGAGAACGAGTGGGCGAAGATGCGGAGAGGGCAATGCAATTAAAAAAGTGCAGACAAAAAAAAGAACAACGGAGAGAGATAGGGATGAAAGGGAATATGTTGGAAAGCATAGATAATGGACAGAGAAAGAATGAGGAGGATAGAAAAGGGATATAAAATTGCTAGAAGAGAGAGTGAGTAAACTAGAACTAAGGAATGAGCGTAAGGTGGAAGAGAAAGGGAGTTTGGAAGAAGCGAGAGAGTGTGAGGATGTTATGCATGAGTAGAATAAAATTAAGGTTGAAACAAGAATGGAACGGGAAGAGAGAGCGAAGAGGAAGAAGAACATAATAGTAAAGGGTTTGAAAGTGGACAGTGAAAAGGAAGAGGAAGAGATTGGGGAGCTGATGAGAGACATCGGCGCGCAAGTCAAAGTGGAAGAGATAAGAAGACGAGGAGGAAAGGAAGAGGGGGAAGAATGTATGTGTTTAGTGAAATTAGGGAGTGAGGAGGATGAGTATGAAGTTATAGAGAAGAAGAAGTTATTGAAAGGACGAAATAAGAGAATCAAAGAAGATCTGGCGTGGCGGGAAAGATGAAAAAAGTGGATAATCGAGCGAAAGGCATGGACTAAGAGGAGTACAGGTAATAAGGTAAGGATTGGGAGAGATAGAATATGGGTAAACGGAGATATGTAGATTTGGTACGATAAAGTAGAAGATCTGAGGGAGGGTAGAAACGGGTAGTGAGTGAAGGGGACAAGAGAGAGAAAAAGGGGAATGCAAGTGTGAGGGATCTCGCAAATTAAGAGAAGGGAAGGATTTGGAGCGTCGAGAAGCAAGGTAAAGTCAGTGATGTATAGCGATTCAAATATAAAAGGGTTTATTAATCAACTTACAGGGAGTCAAACCCGAATCGGGCGATGAAGTCAAGGTCGAGTGAAAAAGCTCGTGAACTCGGGCGGTGAAGTCCAGGTTCTGGTGTAGGTGGTGTATTGTCGAGGTGACGATACCGTTCTGAGGCCATGGGGCGTCGTTGTGAGTACTGAGGGGTCGGAGAATAAAACCAAGCGTTCCGGCAGGCCGCACAAGACGGTAGTGCAGGGAGCACAAGACTGACGCTCTAGGTTGTGGACGTGCTTGTAAGATTGTTACACAAGTATCACGGGGGGTTTAAAACGACAAGATGACTTGAATGCAAGGAAGAAAGGTGAGAAATGCAAAAAGAACTACGTGAAACAAGCGTTCTGGAACGTGTCAGGATTGAAAAACAAGGACATATGAGTGGAAGATGCAAGCATCGAGAAAGGAGCATGTGAAATCGAGAGGAATGGGCGGTATGTTGTCAGGGGTAAGCAAAGAACTGGTGCAAGAGAAAGAAAAGGGAGATCATAAAAAAAAGGACGGAACAATAGTTAGAAGAATAAAATTAGGAAATGTTATTGTTGATGTAGTACGCGTGTAGAGAAGACGAGAAGTGGAAGGATGGAGAACAATAAGGAAATGGACATAAAAAGAAGATGAGGGGTTGGTCCTAATAGGGGGGACTTGAAGGCGTGGACCAGGGAATAAGGAGGAGAAGTGTGTGATAGAGGAAAGGAGATGTTCATAAGAAATTTGAAGCAAAAGAAAACGGATCGGGAGGGTAGCAGGCTTCTGGAGTTGTTGGGAGAGGCGAGATGGTTCATTTGTAACGGAAATATCAAAGGAGATGAAGAAGGGGAATATACGTACGCGGATATAGGGGCTCCTTCATAGATTATATTCTGGCAGAAGAACGATTAAGGAAGTTGATGGATAGAATGGAAGTGGGAGAAAAAATATGCTAAAAACACTTTCCGGTGATTGCGACAATGAGATGTGGTGGCCTGAAGCGAGTTAGGGGGGAGAGGGAAGGAAAGAGGGAAAAGTAATTGGCCATTTGGGGGGAGGAAAAGTTAAGAGAATTCAGAGAAAAAAATAAAAAAAACACGGAAATAGGGTGTTTGGAAGAGGAAGGAGTAGAAAAGCTGCTAGAAAATCTCAAAGAAGTGATCGATAAGGGAAGGGAAGAGGTAAGACCAGAGAAGAAGAAGAGTGGGTTAGAAGAGGTTGGTGGGTCGATGAGTGCAGGGAAAGTAAAGATAAGATGAAGGAAAGTGTAAGAAATTAGAGGAATGAAAGAGTGGACGAAGCACTTCAAGGGCCTGTTAGAAGTGGTGGTAAATAGGGTAAAGGAAGAAGGATGAAAAGCGGTAAAGGGAGATGAGGACAGCGAAAATGAGATTAGTAGGGAAGGGGTGAATTAGGCTATTGCCTGATTGAAAAGAAATAAAGCAACAGGGGAAGATGGCTTGGAAAATTAAGCACTGAAATATGGAGGATTAGGAGAGAGAGAAGAGATGTGGAAGATTTGCAATAAGGTATGGAAAGAAGAAGGGTGGCCGGAAGAATGGAAGACAGGGCTGGTAGTACTGTTGATTGAGAAAGAAGAGGGCAAACGGGTAGAGGAATATAGAGGGATCACACTCATGGCGTTGGGATATGAAATTGATGCGGAAGTGCTTGGAAGGAGGTTAGGAATACAGGTGGAAGAAAAGGGAAGTATACCACACAATCAAATGGGTTTTAAAAAAGGGGTGGGAACCACAGATGACATCTGCGTGCTCAGCCATCTAGTCAATGGGAACCTAGGGCGAACGAAAGGGTTACTAGTCGCATGGTCTGTCGATTTTAAGGCAGCATTTGACTCAGTTAACAGGAGGGTGTTATGGGCAGCCATGAAAGAGAGAGGAGTAGACGAAGGATTATAGAGAGGATGAAAGAAATATTTGTTGTGGAAACTAAGATAAGGGTGAAGATAGGAGACAAGAAAGGAGTGGAATTGTGGACAGGAAGGGGGCTCAGACAAGGGCGCCCACTGAGCCCACTTCTGTTTAGTATTCTTCTGGCAGATTTAGAAGAGAAGAGTAGAGTAGAGTACGAATAGAAGATAAATAACGTGGTGGCAGAGTTGGTAGAGAGGTTTCGCTAACTAGAATTTTGGTTCGAAACGAGAGGAGGAAGCGAACTGCAGGTGAGAAAAAGATTAGGATGCGCGAGCAAAGTAATGGGACAAGTATGGGGTATAGAAAAAAGAAGATTCAAGGACAACTATAGGATGAGAGTGTGGACGTTTGATGCGTTAGTATGGTCAGTGTTAAGGTATGGAGTGCAAATTTGGTCATGGAAAGAACATAAGAGAGTGAAAAGTTTGCAAGAGAGATTTTTGAGATGGGTTATGGGAGTAAGTTGGAGCTGCCCAGGTTATATGCTAAGGGAAGAAATAGGACGAGGAGAAATGATGGTAAGACAAGTGAAAAGAGCCTGGAACTCAGAAGAGAAACTGAGAAGGGGAGAGGGAAGCAAAATTGCACAAGCATGTGCTCGAGAGGTTATGGACAAAGAGAGGAGGGGTGACGTGGGGCGTTCAAAATGGCAGAATGAGAGATATGAAATAGGGTTTAAAAGTGGTAAGCAAGTGAGGGGAAGAGAGTGGGGGAAAATAGGGAAAGAGATGAAGGCAAGGATAGGGGAGGAAGGATGGGGAAAAATCTCAGATTCAAGGTATGACAGCTGGTATAGAATCGTTATGAGGCATAGGGAACCAGAGTACCTAAAAAAAAAATTGAAAATTAGAGCAAATGGAATAGAGTGGTGAGATTCAGAATGGAAGAGGGCGTAAGAGCATGTAGGTATTGGATGAATGAAGAAGAAAATCTGTGTAGTGTATGTAGGTATGAGCAGGAAACATGGTTGCATATGTTAGAGAAGTGTAGAAGTGACGAATGGGGAGAGGAGAGTATAGAAGAAAGAATTAAATGGATTATGAATAAAAATGGTGAAAAAAAGCCAAAAAATCACTCCTAAAGAAGGAGAATTACGAAATAGTGTTGCGGGATAGAGAATAGAGAATAACACACTTTAATTCTATTATACATTAAAATTAATTATTATTCAATATAGGCTACATTTCAATTAAAATACGTTTAATTTTCCTGTCAGTTAAAAATTATACTTTCAACTGTCACTTAAATATTTACAATAAGAACGACATACATATTATATTATATTCCTGATAGGGGAGATCTTTAAATTGAAAATACAAAGTGAATAATCGCATTACATAAAGGCAGAAATGCATAAAAAAATTATTCTCTATTACTTGTAGTTGAATATTTCTACAGTCGATAGCCGCCACATCCCGGTTAGGGCCCCCTGGCCACAACATTTTGTGCCCCCCACCTTCCTAGCTAAACTTAAGGTTACAATTATTTTCATTATATTATTCATCAAAATAATTATCATCTAATATGGGGTGCATTTCAATTATTATTAAAATATTTTTTAAAATAATTTTAATTGAGTATCAGTTCACTAATAGTTTCCATTAAAATTAAATGTAAAATAATATACGTTGTATTCCAATAAATAATTAAAAAATAATTTAAAAATAAAATTATGCTATGAATCCGGTGAACACATCTTGAAGCAAAGGAATATATGAGAGAGAGAAAACTACAGATACTATATTGAAGGCTTTGCGTAACCAATAAAGCAAGATAAATGCATTCACATGCGAACACAACCAAACATCTTTGATTATGAGATAACCAACACAATAAACGGGATCAAAGTTATAAAGAACCTTGGTTACCCGTAAGCTAGTGTATCCCCGCCCCTTACCTAAAATGCTCAGCGAGTACGGCACAGAGAAGTCACCACAGCTCTTTCTAAACCTTGGGGTGGAGAATAACACGTATCTTGAACTAGTGAAGTGTATTCGGCAACTCGCACGGAGCACGAACGTTCACAACAACATTACAACCATATAAGCTACATAATTTATTAACATATTCATATCAACGGAAACCCTAATTATTTATCTTTCATTATCCGTTTGCAAAAAATTATTATGTTTAATACACTATAAGAAATTATGGTGTAAAGATCATGATTCATAATTCGTAAAAGTTTTCCCTGTGTATAAGGTATAGGGACCACGATATTTCCAGATAAATACTCCTGGCCGCATCGTCTTATTTAGCGGTGAGGCCAGACTGGGCCTACTGATATTGCTCAATCTATTTCATCATTCATGATACTTTATTTCAATGTTTCAAGTAAGTAAGTTGAATTTTTTCAGCAAATTACTCTATTATGTGAAAGATGATTTCAACGTTTCTTACAAACAGATATAATATTTATGTAGCTAATTTATTTTATAAATTCTAACAAGCACTTTCGAACTATATGTTCTTCATCTCGAAATAGTTGATTCTATATTATTAAAAATTATTATAGGGCTACCAGGTATTAATTGCTAATATGTATATTTAATCTCCCCCTTTTACGGGTTTGAGGGACTCCGCTCCCTGTACACATGTTTACATTCCATCCTCAATCTAACTTAACCACTGTTTATATTCTAATGTTTCGTCTTACTAAAAATAACAATATTATTAGTACGGATAATTATTAAAATTCTGAAAATGAGCTATCTTCCAGGGCTTCCGTTTCCTCTTACCATAAAATAGATTTGCAATGCTTTTACAATATAACTTTTTGCTAGATACTTTCCTTATAAGGATTAACCCTTTGGCTCTGCTCTGTTCCCTTGCCTTCTCTTAGTTTTTCCATTTTCTTCATTCACGTCACACCCTGTCCATTATCATCCAAAATCCATCTTAAACACTCATCTACACTCAACTGTCCCTCCTTCTCTTATGTACACCTCTCTAATACATGTACCCATGACTCCATTTCATATTCACATACTCTACACAACTTCTCCTCTTGATGCATGAAATATCTACAAGCTCTCACTCCTTCTCCGATTCTAAACGATACCACACTACTCCATTTATCATTCTCTTTTATTTTTTGTAAATATTCTGGCTCCGTCAATCCTTCGATCATCATATACCATCTATTGTACCTCGAGTCCATAATCTTTCTCAATCTCTATACTCCTTGTCTTACTAATAGCTCTAACTCTATGCCCTGCCACTCCAGTACCCCTTCTCGAATATCAACAATTCTCCTCATTTTTTTCCTTTCTTCCTCTCATTTCGAATTTCCCCAATTTCCTCTCGTCTCCTTGTTCCGAATTTCACCAAAGCATACACGTGCTATTCTACCCCCTCTGCCCTTTTTAGCTTTTCTTCAAACCTCCAGGCTCTCTTAGTTTGTCTAGTTACCATTTTATCCCTTTCTAATTCTTCCCTTAAAATGTATCCTGGGCAACTCGAACTAACCCCTATTACTCATCTCAGAAATCTGTCTTGCATGCTTTCCAGTTTCCAATGTTCCTTCCATCCCCAGACCTCCACTCCATAGCACAACACCGCCCAATCCAACGCATGAAACAACTAAACCCTCATCCTTCAATCGTAATTAAACCTTCTTTTTCCTATACCCCATACTTGGCCCATTGCTTTACTCGCACATTCGATTCTTTTTCTCACCTGCACCTTGTTTCCCACTCCTGCCTCAAACCAAAAAATCCAGGTAACAGGACTCCTCTACAATTTCCACTGTTTATCCGTTCATCTTCCAAACGTAATCTATTTTGGTCTTTCTTCTTCTATAGCACATCAAATTGGTCTTCTCCTCGTTCACTGTCAAGTTTTTTGCTCCCACATACTTTTCGAAAATTGTCATCATTAGGTTCATCCCCTTCTTATCATCTGCTAATAGAACTACATCGTCCGCATATGCTAGAGAGTATAGTTTGTTATTACCTAAAACCGCTCCCCGTTTCCCTCTCTCCTTTAGCTTCTCTTCCAAGTCTGTCAGCAGCATATTAAAAAGTATTGCACTCAACAGGCACCTTTGCCTTAGACCAAACCTTTCCTCTATTCTCCTCTCTTTCATTGCGTGCCAGAGCACTTTTCTATTCACTGAGTCAAAAGCTGCTTTAAAATCTACGAACAATGCAACTAATTTCCCTCTCTCTCCCTAAATTTCTGTCAACCAAGAAGTTGAGTACGTAAATCCCCCTTGTTCACCAGTCCAGGCATTCAAGTCATCTCCTATAAAAACCAACTCTTCATTCTTTCTCGTCATCCACCTCCTTATTACTCTCCAGCCTTCCTCTTTCTCTCTTGTTCTATATAGATAAAGCACTGCTATGTTCACTTTTCCAATTATAATCCTTAGCACCATTGTTCCATGCTTTTCCTCTCAGTCCTCCTCTTTTCTCCCTTTTACTGCCAATACTTTTCTCACTGCTGAGACCATGCCGCCCATCCCTCTCCCTTTAACTTGTTCCTTTCTTGCTTCTTACATCGTCCACACATAACCTTTAGGTAACATCCTTTCCATCCTCTTCCAGTCCTCCTCATCCGCCCAGGTTTCACCCCTAATAATCATATCCCACTTTTCTAACTCCCGCCAAAATCCTTTATTCTTGTTCTTCAAGCCTGACACATTCCAGAAAGCTGTTTTCACCTATGCCCTCTGCTCTATTTGCCATCTCCTCTTCCTCTTCCTCCATGTCATATCCTATTTAATTCTTTCCCTTTTTCCTTACAATAATTTTTTTCCTCCATAATTTTCTTTTTCTCCCCCTCACTCCCTACTTTCACTAGAAACGTTTTTTCTTCTTCTTCCCTCGTCCATCCTATTATCTTAACTCCTTTTACCCTCACCTGAACTCTAATATCTCTCATAAGATTTTTGATTTCTGCTTCCCCCGTTTCAATCTCCAATTTCAATCCCTTAACTACTATCTTATTTTTCCTCTTAGCCCCCTCTATTTTGCATGCTAGCACTCCTTTCACTATTCCCGCACTCTCTGTTTCCTTCCCCATATGCTCATTCCTGATTTCTAAGTTGCTTATCCGTTCTTCCTACTGTTTTATCTAACTAATTCTCTTTTCGCTATCCTCTTTCTTTCTATTGTCAATGCTCTCTAGTTTACTCATACCTTGTCTTTCTCCTCTTTACAGAGTTTATCCCACTTTTTCCATTTCTCTCTTACTTTTCGTACTTGCCCCATTACATCATTCACCTGCCTATTCATATGCCTATTCATATCCTCCAGTCTCTTCCTTGTTTCCTCTCTAAGCCTATTTATGAGAGCTTCCAGTTCTTCAAACAGCCCTCCAGCCCCTATCTCTTTCTGGTGTTTTTCCTTTAGTCTTATCTTTCTTGCTTTCCGTGTCCCTCCCTAATTAATCGTCCCCTTTCTCTCTTTTTCTTCTTTCTACCCCTGCACTGCCGATCGCGCTCACCTAGCTCTTTGAGGCGCTGTAGGTTTGAGGGTCTCCCGCGTATATGGCCGGTGCTTGATTCCCTTCTCTTTTCCAACACCTCTCTCATCGGTGTCACGAACCTCTCCTCACCGCTGCTGTCACGTCAGTCAACTTTACCCTTCTCCCCACTAACCACACTCTCAAAATCGTCACCTCCTATTTCTGGTACTGCCTGTTCTTCTGGGTGATCTCTCAGTAACTGTCGCCCTCTGGCGCTCGTTTATGGACTTCGTACCGTCGGCATCCTACCTTACCCAGAGACCCGCGACGTTTCACGCTCTTTACTCACCTACCTCTTGCCCTCCTTTTCCAGCAACTATTTTTACTTCTCTTAACCTCAAAAACTTCGCACGCTCCAATTTCCACTTCACACAACTTACTTTCACCTTTTTTCCTTTCCCTTCACTCACCCTTTTTTTACACCTTGATCTCCACACTCACTGCCCTTTCTGCATCCACACACGCTTATTCCTTTCACCAAAGCCAGAAAACCAACACTTCACACAAAAGAGTTCTCTCACAATCGGTACCGGAAACAGAGGCCCGTATTAATTTTTAATCGTTCATTTGACATCCGAGCTACATGGATATGAAAATTGAAATCTCTCAGTGGATGTAATAAGATCTCTTAAGAATCTGCTGGAATTTTCCAAGATTCGTGCAAAATTTCTATATGATTTAATTCCTTTGCAGAGGTATGCTGTGAGATCTATAACTGTTTCTGAGTCGCTCAATCGCAAAGACTTCTGAAATCTTGCAAATGTTACAAAATTATATTTTTAGAATTACAATTTTTTTAAATACACAGCTCTCTCTCTCCCTCCATCCCTCCCCAAACAAAAACTTCTTTTCTGTTGTAATGTAATCAACATTCACATTCTTATAATATTGACCTTACTCCTCAAAATCGACATAACAGCACTCATTTCAGCACTTATTTGATGCTTCTTGGTCTTGGCTGGATTTATACTCTTCTTCGGTATATACATCATTTTTATTTTTACGTGCGATATAATTGCAGCAGAAAAATTTCTAAAATAAGGTTTTTCTCCTTTTTTCTTTCGTGGAAAAAAATATATGCCTTTGTAGCCATAAAACAGAATTATTCACTATCACATATAAGTATTACCATATCTGGCAATAACCTTCCTTCCATATCCTCAAAATTTTTGAATATGAATATTATTTCATTGATTATACAATTTTCACGGAAAGCCATTATCGATCAAACCAACGTTCTTTTAACAAATAATTTAATTCAACTGTCTTCCAGTAGTGTCAATTAAGCAAGCTCTTTGAATAAACCGAACACATATTAAATAATTATGCATCCTTATATATCGTCAGATTATTATTTATGAGAAGTTGTAGGCTCCGGAAGCTACGATCATGGTTCCTTAAAGCAGCCAATCCCGACGCAACTGGAATATGCACGTCATCCACTTCTGCTTCTTCTGTCCTAGAAGGAAAGCAAGAGCGGGAAATTTACGCGAGACAACAACGTTCAACACTGTTCCTTAGAGTCAGGTCTCTAGCCACGGATGACCTTACACGGCAGACGGGACAGTTGGAGATGAAGGTATCACCTCTAGATACTTTTTTAGAGCTACCTGTAGGGGCAGAAAATTCCAGGAATCGCGGACTTATCGGATGCCCCTTCTAGTAGAACGATATTAGGTGCGCGCATGCGTAAGAATGATGTGCAAATTATTAGCAAAATAGCACACGTAGTGAGAGAACGCCAATTAGTGTGCGTGCCGTGCGTGCAATGACGTTTTAAGGGGAGTGTACACTTATCGGACGGCAACTTATCTGACTTATACTGTAATATATCTTCCTCTTTGTCTCAAAATTCTAGAAGATTCTACATTATAGAAAAAATGTTTTTTGACCTCTGAATTATTTGCGTATTAAAAAATATGTTCTCAAATTAAATTAGTCATAATTATTTAGGCATAAAGCAATAAATCATCCTTGATTTCTATAAAATATATTACGTAGAAGTTTCAGTGCATGAGTGAAAATTTCGAAATATTTCATCATATTTATTTATGAAAATTTTTTCATATTGTGACTCTTGAAGCAGCAATAGCTCAGAACTCTTAAGACTTAGCATATTGAAAAAAATAGTCAAGTAATTTCGGTAATGAATATTTGTATTCAGCTAACTCATGAACAGCTTCGTTAACGACCTCTTCGAACGTATTGCCGCTGAATCTTCCCGTTTGGCTCATTACAAACAGGGATCCACCATCACTTCTCGGAAGATCCAAACTGCTGTAAGACTTATTCTTCCTGGTGAACTTGCCAAGCACGCCGTCTCTGAAGGCACAAAGGCTGTGACCAAATACCAGCCTGTCGTTGTGATTTCTTCGTGTCCTGTGACCACCCATCTCGCAGTTGTGAGACGTGTCCATGAGTGGGATTTACCGCGGTCCTACTGGGAGCCGGTGTCATTTTTTAGATGGCAGTTGCTCCCAGTGGGACCCTATGCGATATAGCGCGCGCATGACGCGGCATCACGCGGAACGATCGTAGTGGAGGAGGGGGGGGGGCTGCGACATAGTGGACTCAAGTTCAGTCGGCTACTTCCGTGTCAACTCGGGTTTTGGGGGTCGGAGTGAAGGGTGATGATGCGATGTTGCGCGCGCATGACACGGAACAATGGTAGTGGGGGATGCGATTTCACGAACTCGACAACATTCGATTGCCTGCGTGTCGAGTCGGACTAGAACTAAATTATTAAAACGGAAGAATTTCCTATTATATTGTGTCGACTTGGAAAAATTCAAGTACGACCAAGAGTTGCAAGACATGATATCAAAGGAAACGAATTAATTTGTAACCATAATATTTTAATGGCCAGTTTAAAAAAAATGTTGAAGTTCTTTTTAGTAATTTGTTTGGCATATTTCTATTTCTTCCGTCTTTAGTTCATTACTCCTGACGTAGGAAATGAAGCTGAAATATTCATCTGTTGGCTTGAAGGTTTTACTATTTTGTTGAAAATTGTAGTTTCGTAATTGAAAATTGAAGTACGTAGTTGAAAATTCTTTTTTGGAGATAATAGTTCATCTTTTTGGTTGAAACCTAATATTCTTTGTTTTCAATTTTACTTGAAAATTCTTATTTGGTGAAAAATGCATACTTTTCGGTTAAAAATGTAACTCTTTTGCAGACAACTTGGTTTTTCAGCTTTAAAGCTTTTCTTAAATTGAGAATTAATAATTAATAATTAATCAGTTATAGATTCATCGTAACTTTAGTTGAAAATTGATCTGTCTGGTTAAGAGTGAATTTTCATTAATTAATTGATTGAAATTATTAACAAATAATGTCACCTGACAAACTGTCCTAATAAATACAGACTTTTTTGAGTCACAAGCAGTGGATTTTTTGATAAAAAACAAAATCACAACAAGAATGGTTTAAAATGTAAAATGATCGTTTTTCAATAGAATATGTTGAGGGTAGGATTTTCCTAAGTTCTTAGCAGGCATTTCCATTGAGAAGAAAAAAATCTACAATCCGAACGAATTCTGATGTGTGAAAACTATAAGATCCGTGGTAATGAATTATTTTGCATTAAATTATATCCGAAACAACCCTGAAAAATGTATCATTTCAAAACATTTATATTATGAAAATTTATATTCTGGATTCTTATTAAAACAAAGGCATTTGCATTGTCTTTTTTTATAACTAAAACAAGTGCGCATAGTAAAAAGAACAATTTTGTTATGGAACATTATATTGCAACTTGTGTCGTTTTTCCATACATTCAATTTGGTTATTTTCAATGTTATTTCTATGACTTAAACAAAAAATACGCAACCTGGCGTAAAATGGTTCTAAGAAACCTTCATAACAAAAGTTTATAACAAACGATTATTTTTCGTTGATCGGTATATTTTTTAGCCTTTTATTGTCATTTCCAATTTAGCGAAGACATTTGACAGTTTCGATTCATCATCGAAGATTCTGGATTCTGCTTTAGTTTCTCGCGATGCTGGTACTCCATTAAAAATAATATTTCTCGATCATGATTGCCAAGTCAGAACCTCTTTGATGACCTCGTGAGCCTCTGTGGACAAGCTTATATTTTCTATGTCCGTCAGAGAAGATTCTACGTTATCCATCCTTGTTTAAGGATTTTTTACTGTTACATTCGTGGCTTTTTGGCGACGGCTAATAACATTTTAAATCATTTTGACACGATAGCTTCCAGGTTGTCAGCAGAAGCAGAAGGATTTAGAGAAGTGAATCCAGGCGGGCAACACCTAAAGATTATCATAAAGTCATAAGATGTTTTTGGGGCAGGCAATACATAGCACCAAAGAGTTGGGTTTTCACTCATTTACCACTAATTTTTACTCACATACAAGTTATTCAAAGTGGTTTCACCATTCAGACCATATAGTTTAAACCATAGGCATTAGCAAACGCTTTTTACTACCGAGAGAAACTTGAATTTCTACTAATAATTTGTTATCTTTTTAAACCTTTCATATCTTCTAAAAGCTTTGAGTCCTCTGCGAAATCATTGAAATCTTTCAAAATCTTTCAAAATGCTTCTGAAATTTCAGAAATATTTGCAAAATCTACGAAATATTTTAAAATTTTTCAGATATTTCAAAATCTACGACGCCTTTTTGAAATCATTGAAATCTTTTATATCTTTGTGCAACTTTTGAATTCTTTGGAATCTTTGTAGCATTGGTCAAATCTTTGAAATCCCTCTTGAAACTTGGAAATTTCCGTGTAGTATTTCAACTCTTTGTGAATTCTTTGATATCTTTGTGAAATCTGTTAACATTTTAATGACAACACATTAATGACAATTGTTTATAATTGCTAAATCTGCTGAAAAGTACTTCACATTTGCATGAATAAATAATTGTATAGGAATTAGTTGGTGAATTAGTCCGCGCTCAGTAGAATAATTTTTTTAGATTCATACGTCAGAATTAATTTGTAATTTCTCCTCTAAATTCGTGAAGAACAATTTTAAGCAGCTGTAAAAACGAGTGATTAATCGCAAATATACAATATTGCGCAAATACCCAGTGTTTCAAACACGTTTCTGTTTTGCTCGCCTATAACAATTGTAAGATTTAAGAACATATTTCTTCTTTATTCATGTACGAAATTGAAATTTCACATTTTTTATTCAAAATTGAAAATTATAATATCGACGAAAGTTGTTCGACAAAGGAAAAAAGTGGAAGAAAAAGTTTATCTTGTGTATTCTCTTCTACAGATTTCACACTTCTTCCTCTATTTCCCTTTCCCACTTTTCTCAAAGAATTTCTTTTTCCCCACTTTTACTCGTTTTCTCCTCAAATTCAAACTGAGTTGATATAACCCAATAAGAAACACCAAGTATTTTGGATGAAACATAACTTTTTTGATTGTAAAGACTATTATTGTATTTTTGGTTAAGAATTTATCTCTGGTTAGAAATTGCATTTCATTATTCAAATTAAATTCAATCTGTTCTGGATGAAAATTGATCCATGTTGTTGATCTCAAAACTTTTAGAGAAATTTATATTAACATTAATGAGAATTGTTTAAAACTACCGAATTTGCTGAAAAGCACTTCAGATTTGCATGAATTAATAATTTCAGAAGAAATTGTTTGTAAATTGTTTGCGATCATTAGATCATTAGATATCATCAGATAGCCCATATTGTAATTATGGAGAAGTTTTTATATTATTACTCGAGAATTTATTTTCAATTTCTCCTCTCAATTCGTAAAGAACAATTTAAAGAAGCTGTGCAAACAAGTGACGAAACAAAAATGCCCAATATTGTACAAACACTCAAACAGTGTTCCACCAACATTTCTATGTTATTTGTCTATGAAATTATGAAATCCGCCTTTTTTTACATTAAAAGATACTAGGTAAATTGAGTTCTGATCAAAAAAATAATTTCTAATTAATATGATTCAAGTTGACGGAAAAATTGAAAAAAAAACACATCTTTTTCCTGATTTACTTCCAAATTTTTGAGTTTGATAAAAAATGAGTTTAGATAAGAGATGAAGATCTTTATGAGAGTGTGCTGTAATTTTTTTATGTTGTAATATGGAATTAGTTAACAGTTTTTTCAATTTACAAAAGTAGCCTTGTGTTACTGGATTAAAATATTTGATTGAAAATTCCTTTTTTTAGTTTCGAATTAATTTCTGTCAACTGAAAATGTAACGATTCTACTCTTGGCTGACAATATATCTTTTTAAGCTGAAATTTCAACTGTCTAGTTTGAAATTCCTGTTAATTTTTTATTGAAAATTCAACTATTCTAGTTGAAGATTCATAATTCTACTTTCAAGTTCATTAATAAAATAATTGAATTTTTTTTTTTTTTCAAATTCAAGTCTTTTTTTTTTAACTCTTCCCTCTTGCTTGAAATGAAGAAATACGTTTTAATTATGTATTGTTTTATTCCAATTATAAAAGATTCAGTGTAAAAAATATTACATTTATAAAACGCTTGTTTTTGAATATTAAAGGTTAGGTCAAATGAAAAATTTGCAATGTATACATCACGGAATTTTAAAAATTAAGTTTCACGGCAACCCCATTATTTCAGTTTTACAGTACTAAGAGAAATTCAGTTATTGTTATGGAAGACACTCGTCCAATATTATTGTTGCAAAATTTTTTACGATCGGGTTTTTGCTGCCTACGGGAAATTCCTCGATTTCTTCTGCGGTCATGAATTCAACCTCACTGCTGTACATGTTTATTTTTACCCGTATTTGAGGGCCATAGTTTTTCATATAGATTCCACGAAGGAGAGTATTATTCCGCTCCAATATTGCAAAGACTTCACCACTGGACGTTGACAATACAGCTTGTCCGCCTGTTGGCATAGGCACAGTGGTACCATATCTTCCTTTCACCTGAATTGGTGCATCGAGTGGAAAAGTGTAGCTTCGAATTTCGAATCGACGGGTCGGATTCTTGTGTGGAATAAGCCGAACACGTCTGAGTTCTTCAATTTTGAATCCACCTAGGCGGATAGAAGTATTTCTGGCAGGAGGAGATCTGGACCTGTCACGAGGAGAAGATCCGGCAGAAGGAGCAGACCTGACCGGAGAACGCGGAGAATGAGGTCTGGCAGGAAAAGAATTTTCAAAAGAATTAGAAATTCTGCCACGAGGAATACCAGGAATGGGGGCCCCATTGGGTAAGCACTCGAAATTCAAACTTATCTCTGCAACAATAAAAAGAGAATTTGATTTAGAAAAAAGCTTTAAAGACATAAACTCAAAAAGACAATTTGTGTAACAAATAGTGTAGGCACAAAAATACTTCCAATGTGAAAAATATTCTTCCAGAAATCACTGTAATCGTTTTATTAGAGACATTTGCATTGCAAAAGAAAAAAGAGGAATAAACAGTTCGCCTTGTGTATTCTCTTCCACAGATATCACGCTCACCGATTCTCCTCTTTTCCTATTCTTCAAACAATGCCTTCTTTTCCTATTTGTCAAAAAGTAACTTTTCTGATTCAAGATCATTTTAAGCGAATGAGAATTGATCAAATAAAAAGTTTCAAACTCTTTGATATGATAAATTGCGCATTTTTTTTAAGAGGAAATTCACGTTTAGTCTAACAGATTGCATTTCTGCTGAACTTTTCTCTAAGTTTGATTATCTTCAAATCTTTTTTGTCAAGTAAAAATTTTACAGGTAAGATTTTCTAGTCCCCTCCGAATGAGAAACAGTAAGATGTTACCGAACCCCCCTTCCGCGGAATCGTCTTACGTAATTTTTGTCTGACTCTTAGTAGCGCACCATATGTGTGTTTCAACGCGCACGTACGGTACTATTCCGTATGAATAGGAACACTTTTCGAATCCCGAATTCAATTTTTTTAACACACACGTTATGAATTTTCCCCAAATAAATTCCGGTTACATTTTTCGTCAATTCGGACAAACTTAAATAAAGTTTATAGGGAAATTGCAATTAAAGATATATTATATTATTATATTCACCAATGGAATTAAGGATAACCACTGATGAAAAGATGAGAGTATACATAATCCTCATATTTTCCAATTACAAAAAGAGCTAATTAATATACTAATGAAGACTTGTATGAAAAATTTTAAAAATGAATATTTTAGATCTTTCTCAGAACATACAGTGCTTAAGTTTGTTATCTCAGGGATTATAAGCATCAAGATTGTACTGCTCAGATACTTGCAGTGCATTAGAGGTAATTTCAAGGAAACAAAATTTATAGTTGCTAGATTTGATAAAAATTATATTCAAATTTATATAATCTTTTACTTTTAGGCTCAATCCATCCTTTAAATTTAAGACTGAAATTATCATTTTCAATTTCAACAAAGATTTTTTTTTTAATTTCATTCTTCTTAATTTGGATTAAAATTATTGTTGGAAATTCACGTTTCAATCACTTTTTCCAAATTTTCGAAGTGGCAGGTTTTAAATTGTGACTAATTCTGACTTTTACCAGAAAACTTTTTTAAATTTCTTTCGTCTGAATAAAAATTAAAATTTTTTCAACAATTACCGTTGCATGTAAAAAATTACCTTTCTCAAGTCAAATTATAATTCTTTGCGAAAATTCCCAGTTTGAAAATCAAAAATATAATTTTTTAGTGTAATCTCCCGTTTCGAATGAGAATTTGTGTCAACATTATATTCCTTTACTGAAATTTCACGTCGCAACTTAGAATTTTAATTCTTTTCGACAATGCCTTTTTCCAGGTCAGGATAATTGTGATTCTGTTATTATATCAAAATCTTACACAGAAGTTTGGAGCTTTCTATACTTTTATGAGCATAGTTAAATTAACAATGACAGACCGAAAAAACGATTTTTGGAAATTTTACTTTTCAAACTGCCGCCATATTGTTATTCCGCAAAATGAAAAAAAATTCACTCCGTCACTTTAGAGCTATGGTCATACTGATGAAGAAAATTTATGATTTATTCATTCATTTCTCGGTCAGTTAGAAACCACGAAAATATGTTTTAAAAATTGTAAAGATGAAATTCGTTCTTTCCCATTCTCGATCGAATGTTTTGAAAACTAGGTGATCGGAATATATTATATCATGTTTTTTTTCTCTTATACTGAAGATGGTTCTAGCACAATATGCTGAAGGTCTAATTAATATAATATATTTATATCATTATTATATTAGCACAAAGTGTGTTCAAAGCGTGTACCAGATTTCAAGATTTCACTGATTTCGAAGATTTTCAATAGGATACAAGAAATTTCACATAAAATTATATATAATTTCAACAGATTTCAGAGGAATTCAAAAATTGCATAAGAGTTCAAAAATTAATTTGATTTCAAGTACAGCAAGCGATTCTAAGTTCTCGCAAAGAATTTCTTATGACTTCATTTGAAAGGATTTCATGAGAATTATTGTAATTTCTCTCAAGATTGTATGGGGTTTTAATAAATTAAACGGATATCAAGAAATTTAATGTGATTTCAAAAATCTAAAAGTGTACGTCAGATTTTGTGAGTGACTAACCCATCAACTATATTTAATAAAGATTTATTATTATCAGTATCCAACTTCAGATCTGAATAAAAATATTTGTTTCAAACAAGAGAGACGGCCTAAGATTACGGTGAATGTATTACTGTTGCTAAGGCAGATTTCGAAATTGCAGACGAAAATTACGCAAAATTTGCGTACCCACACAATAAAACTGTGATGACTTCAACTTTTGATTAAAGATTCATTATTTCATTAAAAAAATTATCTCCTTGGTTAAACATTGAACTACTTTGTTTAAAATTAATTGTTTAAAAAGATAATTTAATTAAAAATATATATTTTTCAGATGTAAATTCGTCTTTTTTAGTTGAAAATTATGATCAAAAATATTGTTTATTGAATTCCGATTGTTAAAATATAGTTAGTCTCGAGCGATGTACAATAATCAAAACCGAGAATCTAATATACACAATACTCTACAGGCCCCATTTCTTAACGAAATATAAAGTTTTTTTTTAGAAACTCCCAGTAGTAGGTTCTTAAAAACCTGGTCAGCTTCAATTTTTCAATTCATGCAATAATATCACAATAAATAATATGTTGAAATTTCAAGAATATGATTCTTTAACTTAAAACGAATGCCTAAATGAACTCACTATTGGTCAGTTTAATTGAATTTGCATTCATAGAACAAAAATTATATTATAAACAGATCCTTGACTATAGTGCCTAACTGTTAAAAACATTTTTTTGATCTATTTGTTAGATTGACCGCTTGATCGATATATAAGAACTACTTGTCACCACACGTCAACAATTACTGTTATGAACAATTTCATCAACAATTATTCAAGTTTGGTTTTTATCTTTATGCCACATTTTTAGACAAGATTTTCACACTTTATTTCAAGCGTTTGAAAGCTCATTTGGTTAGAGCCTCCAGCACGGCGCAGCTAGAGTCAGATTTATATGGTTAGATAGTTTTTGCAGGATTCAAATCCTCAGCTATTAGTTAGGAACTTTAAACTGTTTGAGCACTTGCTCGAAACTTAAGGAAAGCAAATCACACGCTGAACAAGTGTAAGCTGTTGACCTTCATGCAGCCCTGGTCGCAAAAAATGAGATCTCTTTCAACAGCGAAAGAGCGCCTTGGACGGCGAGTAAACTGGATTCAGGAAAATTCCACCTTTTCTACTCATCCTTCCCGCCTATTCAATAAAAAGTCATATGCCGTTGAAAAGCCGCCTACTCGAGAAGAGATTCAAGTCTTCTAGAAGCAAGTATATGGATACACTTATCCGCTGAATGAAGATAAAAGAAATACATGCCCACAGCTTATTTAAACACCCGCTACAAGCTTTTCACTGGCATCCTCAACGGGAGGATATTACCGTCTATCGAGCCGGTATGGAGTGCAATAGTTGAACAACGTGGATACAAGAGATGGCTGGCAGGTTTCAGGGAGCATCCGTTAATAGACAGATGTATTACCCAGGACTCGACCAAGTATCGACGCAATTTGTCCATTTCTTAAAATGATGACTGTAAGGCATTCGAAAACATGAAACATGATCTATTATCAAGCTCCTTGAGTGCCTGGAGGTGCATCAAAAAGTTGTGAGATACACAGAAGAGCTTATGCTCTTGTGGTGGACAAGATTTGCCATAACATCTGACAAAAGTCAAGTAAGTAACTACCAGCTATATCAAAAATAAAAGAGGAGTCTACCAAAGACTCTCAGAAAGTACTCTCAAAATATTACCTTAACGTCATCGTGGCGGCGGTACATAGGTACTCTAAAACGATTGGCATGAGCTTTGGACTAAAAAAGTGTGCCTGCGTCCACCTACACCCAGGAAGGCTAGAAACTACATAATTGCGTGACGACGACGATGTTCAAATCATAGGCGAGAATGCCATTCAACATCATCGTAATGGGGAAACATATACATATTTTGGAATATTGCAAGCGGAAACCCAAAATGTGCGTGTGTTAAAAACGGCTCTTGAGAAAAGGTATCACCAAATTCTCATGAAAATGTAAGCTTCCGAATTATCTGGGAAGTATGGGATCCAGGCGACCAATATGCTGGCTATTCCTATACTGCTTGACACATTTGGTGCAGTTAAATGGAACGTTGATGAGTTGAAGCACCTTGACTGAAGCACACGCCAGATGATGACAATCCATCGAAGTTATCATCCTAAATCTGCCGTACCTCGAATATACCTCCCTTGAGATAAAGGGGGTAGAAGATTACTAAGCTTGGAGTTTCTTCATCGAAGAAAGGTTCTGGCTACAGCCTGCTCAGTTTTAAATAGCACAGATTCTTTTATGCGACTCGTACATCAACATGAAGTCGTCAATGCTGCGGTGTTTATATAGCGTACCGCAGATAGGGCTGCAGAGCAGCTTGGCCTCCCATTTTATTTCAGCGACACAACACATGGCCTAGCCTTCAAATCCATGTGAGGTCTATTGAATTATTTTTAAATCTTTGTCGGAAATCTTTTAACTCTTTGTGAAATATTTGGATCTTTGAAATTTTTTTAAGTATTTCAATTTTTCGTTACAGCATTTAAACCTTTAAAATGAGTTGTAACCTTGTAAAACCTTCAAAATCTTGGAAATATTTTGAAACGTCACAAAAGCTTTGTGAAGTAATTAAAATCTTTTGAAATATGTGAAATTTTTCTTAATCCTTTGAAATATTCAAAACGTTTTTGAACAACATTGAATCTTTTGAAAACTTTTAAATCTTACGGAATCTTATAAAATCTTTTGAATCTTTGTGAGAAACTTGAAATATTTGAAATATTTTGGAATGTTCGAAATCTTTGTAAAAACCGTGAAATCTTTTGAAATCTGTGTCAAATCTATTAAAGCATTTTTATGTATTTGAGAAATCTTTTGAATCTTCTTAAATCTTTGAAATATTTCGATATCTATTAGAATCTTTGAAAGACTATAAAATCATAAAATTCTTTACGAAATCATTGAAATCCTTCAAATCTTCAAAAAATTTTCGCATCTGCAAAAATCTTTGAATCCATTGTAAGATCATTGAAATCTTTGTGAAAGCTTAACAATCATTTTGACATTTCGAAAATATTTGTAATATTTGGAAATTCTTTATTCAAATATTTTAAAAAATATGACGCCTCTTTGAAATCACTGAACTCTTTTAAATCTTTGTGGAAAATTTTCCAATCTTTGAAATCTCTCAGCATCTCTGAAATCTTTTGGAATTGTTGTAAATCTTCAAAACAATTTGTGAAATCACTAAAATATTTTGGAGTATTTGAAGTATTTGTGAAATCTTTTAAATATTTGTGAAATATCTTGAAATTATTCTGCGATTGGTAAAATATTTTGAAATTGAATCTAATTCACTCTATTTTTTCGAAGAAGTAGAGCTGGAAACCCGGAACAGTCATCTTATATTGAAACCAGACTTCTGACGCAACCCTTGATAATTACAAAATTCAATTACCAAGAAAAATTTACCACACTGCATGCTATTGTTTATAGATTAACACTTCCGAATTTATTTCTAATTTTTCCCCAAAATTCGTGAAGAACGAGTTCAAGCAGCCGATTAAACAGGTGACGAAACACAAATGTATAATATTGTACGAACACTTCAACAATTCTCCAAAAGCATTTCTATTTTGCTTACAGATAAAATTATGAGATTTGACAACATCTCTTTTCTTTATTCATCTACAAAACTAAGACTTCACTTTTTGTATTTGTAATTGGAAATGATAATATCAAGGCATGTAGAATAGGGTGTAGCGTCAAATACTAATCTCAAAAAATGAAAGATGCGGTGATTTAGTTTAAACTGGCCGTGAAGTGCAAAAAAAAAACATCTTTTTCTGATATACTAGTAAATTGTTTATTGTATTGAGGAAATGTACAGATAAATGATGTAGATCTTCATTAAACACATATTGTTTTTATTATTTCTTTTCATGGAACTAACCTTCTCATCGAATAAGTCTACTCACTTGAAAACTCCGGAAAACCTGGAATCGTCGGAGAATTTTTATATACCTGTTTTTCTTCTGCTTTTTTTTTTGAGTCATCAGAAATTTTTTAAACTGAAAGTGTATCTTTTTCAATTAAAAATTCAATTATTAAGTTGAAAATGCATGTTTTGATGAAAATTCGTCCTTTATTGAAGAAAATTAATCTTCTTGTTTGCAATTTCACCTTTTTGCTTGGAAATTCAACGTTTTGGTTTCCATGTTTTCTCTCTCAGCTGGAAAAACTTTTTAGTTGAAATTTCAAATCTCATGCAAACTTCGGCTGTCTTATTTAGGAAATTAATTTTTTTTTGAAAATATAACTGATGCTGTCAAAAATTTCATCATTTTATTAGCAAATTCTTTTCTTTGGTTGAAAGTTCATCTTATAAGTTGAAAATACGTCGTTTTTGGTGAAAAATTAATCTTTCGGGTTAAAAATTCAACTATTTCAGTTCAATATTCATAATTATATTACACTTGAATATTTATCTCATCAATTTATAAATTAACTGAATAAGTCGAAGATTCATAAATTTAGTCAACAGTTCATCATTATAGATGGAAATTTAGTTGTTTCAATAAAAATTCTTATATGAACATCAAAAATATATCTATTTAGTTGAAAATTCTACTTTCTTTCTAAAATTCGTCTTCTTGGCTTCAAGGGTCACTTATTTGATGGAAATAAAAATACACATTTTAATCTGGTCTTGCTTTATTTCAATTATAAACTATTCGAAGTTTTGCGGTCACCCTAATATTTCAATTTTGCATAACAAAATATTCTAATTAATGCTGTGGAAGAGAGTCGTCTAGTGTTATTGTTCGAAAATTCTTCATTATTGTGTGTTTGTTGCCCAAGGGAGACTCCTCGACTTCTTCTGTGGTCATGAATTCAATCTCACTGCTGTACATGTTTATTTTAACCCGTGCTCGAGGGCCATATATCACTGTATATATTCCACGAAGAATTGTATAATTCCGCTCGAATATTGCAAAGACATCACCATTCGACGTTGACAATACAGCCTGTTCGCCTGCTGGTATGGGCGCAGGAAAACTATATCTTCCTCTTACTTGAATTGGTGCATCACGATTAAAAGTGTATCTACGAATTTCAAATCGACGGGTCGGATTCTTGTGAGGAATGAGCCGAACATGTCTAAGTTGTTCAATTGTTAGTCTGCTCAGGCGGATGGAAGTATGACTGGCAGGAGGAGATCTGGACCTGGCACGAAGCGAAGATTCGACAGGAGAACGAGACCGGACGGGTGAACGTGGAGAATGAGGTATGGCCAGAGAAAGAGACAAATCAAGATTAGAAGATTGGCTACCACGAGGAATACGAGGAGTAGAGTTGCCATCACTTGAACGCTCGAACTGCAAACTCAACTCTGAAACCAAAAACAGGTTATATATATATATATATCTTACGAGTGGTTAATTACTTCAGCAATTTGGTGTAGATTCCCTCTGCAATCTCACGCAATCTTATGCAATCCCATGCACCCTGATGCAATCCCACGCACTACTTTGCAAACCCACGCACTTCTTTGCAAACCCATGCACTCCTTTGCAATCCCACGCAATCGTTTGCTATTCCGCGCTATCTTTTACAATACCTTGTGATCCCCCTTTACAAAAAAATATTATAGAAAATTCAGTATAGGTCTATAATGATTCTCCAATAATAAATTTCTTCAATTTTTTTCGCGATTCCAGAAAAGTCAGCATAGAAAATCATTATGAGAAAATCAGTATGGAAATAAAGGATGTTAAAATATTGAAAAATTTGATGCAATAAATTTAGAAAGTACAAACGAATGATTTATTTATAGATGGATTTTCAAAAAGTGAAATAAAGTTTTAATAAAGTAGTTCACTTTTAACCAAGAAGGTAAATTTTCAATCAATAACAATTATTTTCCAACAAAAAGAAGGAATTCTCAATGCAAAATTCAGTAGGCGAATTTCTAACTAAAAACTATCAAATTTCAACCAAAGATTGCGAACAGAAATTCAATTTTCTTAACTTTTTGAATTCCTGCAATTCACAAAATTGGCTGAATTCAATGAATTTTCTGACTTTGATAAATACCCTGAATTACATTACTTTCATGAATTCTCTGAATACCTTAAATCCACGAAATTTTCTGAAAAACTTTGAATCGCCGAATTATCTGAATTCCTGAAATTCTCTGATTTTTCAGAATTCCTAGAATTCTCTGAATTCCTTGAATTCTTTAGATTCCTTGAATGCCTTGAATTATTTGAATTCTTGGGTTTATTTGAATTCCTTAAATTATTTAAATTTCTTGAATGATTTGAAATTTTTTGATACTTTGAATTTCTGGAATTCCTCGAATACCCTAAATACTTTAAATTCCCTAATTTTTTGGAATTTCTTGAATTCCTAGAATTTCTTGTGTTCCTCGAATTTCTCGAATTTCATCAATTTTGTGAATTCATTGAATTTGTTTATTTCCTTGAATTCTTTGAATTCATTCAATCTCTTGAATTCCATGAACTCTGTAAATTTCTTGAACTCACTCAATTTGTTGATTATTTGAATTAATTGAATTAACGGAATTCCTTGAATTCTTTGCATTCCTTGAATTCCTTGAATTCCTTGAATTCCTTGGATTCCTTGAATCAATTCAAGTATTTAAATTGTTTGGATTCCTTGTATTGTTGAAATTCTTTGAATTCCTTGAATTCTTTAATTATTTGAATTCTTGAAAATATCTGAATTTCAGATTTCCTAAAATTTTCTCAATTTTCTGATTTCCTAAGGTTCTCTAAATTTTTTTAAATCTATGAAACCTTCTGAAATCCTTCATTTCTCAGCAGTTTTTGAAATCCTGAAATTCTCTGAATTCCCGAAATTATCTGGGTTCCTGAAATAATCTGAATTTTCCAATTTCCTAAAATTCTCTTATTTTATGAAATTCTCTGAATTCTTTTCAATAGTTGATTTCTCCGAATTCTCTGAAATTCTTGATTTCTTTGAATTTTCTGTATTCATGGAATTCTTTGAATTCCTCGAATTATTTGAATTCCTCGAATTATTTGAATTCCTGGATTTATTTGAATTCCTTGAGTTATTTAAATTTCTTGAATTATTTGAAATCCTTTAATACTTCGAATTTCTTGAATTCCTTGACTACCTTGAATTCCTCAAATTCCCAACATTTTTTGAATTTCTTGAATTACTTGAGTTTCTTGAATTCCTCGAATTTCATAGATTTTGTAAATTCACTGAATTTCTTCAATTCCTTGAATTTTTGAAATCATTAACTCTATTGAATTCCATAAATTTTTTGAATTGATTGAATTTCTTCAATTCCTTGAATTCTTTGAATTCAATAACTTTCTTGAATTCCATGAATTCTGTAAATTCCTTGATCTCACTGAATTTTGGTAATTATTTGAATTAATTGAATTAACTGCATTCATTGAATTCCTTGAATTATTTGAATTCCTTGTATTTTTTTAATTCTCTGAGTTCCTTAAATTCCTTGAATTATTTGAATTCTTGAAAATATCTGAATTTCAGATTTTCTAAAAATTTATAATTTTCTGATTCCCTAAAGTTCTCTACATTTTTTGAAATCTATTAAATCTTCTGAAATCCTTCATTTCTCAGCATTTGTTGAAGTCCTGAAATTCTCTCAATTTCAGAAATTCTCTGAATTCCCGAAATTATCTGGGTTCCTGAAATAATCTGGATTTTCTAATTTCCTAAAATTCTCTTGATACATGAAATTCTCCGATTTCTTTTCGATACTTGATTTCTCTAAATTCTCTAACATTCTTGATTTCTTGTAATTTGTTGAATTCCTGGAATTCTCTCCATTCCTAAAATTCGCTAGATTCCTGGAATTCTCTGAATTCTGGAAATTATCTGAATTCCTTTATTTCCCTGAATTCCTTCAATTGCATGAATGCCTCGAATATTATGAATTCCTCGAATTCTTTAATTCTTCTGAATTCTTTTGTATTATTTTGAGTTCATTAAAATTCAAAGAATTCCATGCATTTAGGGGATTCCAAAAACATAAGGAATTCAAGGATTTTCAAGAATTCAAGGAATTCAGATAATTCTCAGGACTTCAAAATAATGTAAGGAATTCAGAAAATTTATTTTTCATATGAACAAATTTTTTTTTCAACCGTTACCACCTTTAATTGAAGAAAAGTTATTCCTGACAGGTTAAACAAACTTTTTTTTCTGGATTTTCTTAAAGCCTTTCTTTCTTAGTTTTTTAGTGGAGAGGAAGGGGTGAGGAAGTGAGGGAAAAGGGAGGAAAAGTAGAGATAATGGTGGGAAGTGGAGGGGGGGGAGTATGGGAAAAGAGGGGGAGATAAGTAGATGAAGGGAGGGGAATTAAGGTAGTTGAAGTGTGTTAAATTAAGGGAAATTATGGAGGCAGAGTAGAGGATGTGAGAGGAAGTAGGGGAAAGGATTATAAATTATGGTCAGTAGGGGAGGGGAAGTACGATCGGAAGAAGAGAAGGGAGGGGAAATGAGGGGTTGAGGTAGGGGAAATTAGGGGAAATGAGGAAAGTGAAGGGAAATTAGGGAAACAAAATAGAGGATGCGAAGTGAAGTAGAGGAAAGGATAAGAAATGATGGTCAGTAGGGAAAGGGAATCAAGGGCTGAAGAAGGGAATGGAGAGGAAATAAGGGGATAAAAGGAAGGAGAAATGAGGGGGTTTAAGCAGGCGAAAGCGAGGATATAAGGTGAATTAGGGAAAAGGATTATACATTGAGGTCAGTAGGGGATTAAAAGTAAGGGCTGAAGAAGGAAAGTGAGGGAAAAAGTGGGGATGAGAAGTATGGAAAATCAGGGAAAATAAGGTGTGGGAAAGTAGAGAAAATGAGGGAAATGAGGGAAATGAGGGTAGTTGTAGAACGGGAAGTGAAGGGAAATTAGGGAGGAAAAATAGAGGATATGAGGTGTAGTAGAGGAAAGAAATAGAAATGATGGTCAGTAGGGGAGGGAAAATGAGGGGATGACACGTAGCGCAAATGAGGTGTAAGGAAGTAGAGGAAATGACAGAAATGAGGGAAGATATAGTACGGGAAGTGAAGGGAAATCAGACAGACGGAGTAAAGGATGTGAGGAAAAGTAGAGGAAATGATTAGAAATTATGGTCAACAGGGGAGGGGAAGGGAGGGCTGAAGAAGGGAATTAGAGGACGGGTTTTAGCGAGTGAAAATGAGAGGTGTGGAGGCAAGCGGAAATTAGTGAGGGTAATTAGGTGAAAGTAGGGGATAAAAAGTTGGTGCAAGGGCGAGAAATGAGAGGAAAGAAAGTGAGGGAAAATTCTTGAAGGAAAAGTAAAGGAAATGGTGGGAAGTAGGGGGTTGAGGGGTGGTAAAGTATGGGAAAATGAGGGGGAGGAAAGTAGGCGAAGGAAGGGAGATTAGGGTACTTGTAGTATGCTAAGTTAAGGGAAATTAGGGAGGCAGAGTAGAGGATGTGAGGGCAAGTAGGGGAAAAGATTAGTAATTATGGTCAGTAGAGGAGGAGAAGTACGGGCTGAAGAAGAAAAGGGGGAAATGAGGGGGTACGGTAGGTAAATTAGGGGAAATAAGGTGTGGGAAAGTAGAGGAAATGAGGAAAGTGAGGGTAGTTGTAGTACAGGAAGTGAAGGGAAATTAGGGACACAAAATAGAGGCTGCGAGGTGAAGTAGGGGAAAGGATAGGAAATGATGATCAGTAGGAGAAGGGGGGCGAGGGCTGAAGAAGGGAAGCGAGGGGGAATAAAGGGATGAAAAGTAGGGGAAATAAGGCAGGCGAAAGGGAGGATGTGTGGGGAAGTAGGGGAACGGATTAGAAATTATCGTCAGTAGGGGAGGAGAAACACAAGCTGAAGAAGGGAAGGAAGGGGAAATGAGGGGATGAGGTAGGGAAAATTAGGGGAAATAAGGTGTGGGAAAGTAGATAAAATGATGATAGTAGTAGTAGTGAAGTACGGGAAAGGATAGGAAATGGCTATCAGTAGAGGAAGGGAAGTGAACGCTGAAGAAGGGAAGGGAAATGAAAGGATGAAAAGTAGGAAAAATGAGGGGAAATTAGGCAGGCGAAAGAGAAAATCTGAGGGAAAGGATTATACATTAAGGTCAGTAGTGGAGGGAAAGTAAGGGCTGGAGAAGGGAAGGCAGGGGAAAAAGGGGTATGATAAGTAGGCGAAATTAGGGGAAACAACTCGTGGAAATGTAGAGGAAATGACGGAAAGGAGGGTAATTGTAGTACGGAAAGTGAAGGGTAATTAGGAAAGAAAAATAGAGGATGTGAGGTGAAGTAGGGGAAAGGATAGGAAATGATGGTCAATTGGGGAGGGGAAATAAGGGGATGAAACATATCGGAAATGAGGTGTGCGGAAGTAGAGGAAATGAAGGAAATAAGAGAGAGGAGAAAATAATGGAGGAAGAGTTGGGGAAGGGGGAAGCAAAGGTATAAGAGGGGGAAACTAGGGGAATTTCAGGGAATGTAGAGGGAATTTAATTGTAGAAATGTTTGAGATTACTAATCGGGAAATACGTAGGGAGCTGAGAATTTCCGATGAATATTCATGAAGTTCGATTAATTGGATCTGATCGACTTGCATTTAGGTTATCGAAATCTAATCCAATGGGGTTTGCGAGAGTCGTGCTCTAGTACCTCCATAGTTCGCATTGGGAATTGCATGCTTCCTTCCCACAATCCGTATCATGGTTCTAAATAAACAAATCTATATCCAATACTGTTTGTATTACACAAACTAGTTTGTTATACAATAAATAATTTGACAATTTATTGTTAATTTCAATAATTTTTGCAAGGTAAATAAGAAAAAAGAAAAAAATTCAACATGGCGAATTTTCAACTAAGCAGTGGAATTTTCTCACGAAAAAGAAGATTTTTCAAAACATAATAATTGAATTTTCAACCTACAAAGAAGAATTGCAAACATTAAAATAAAATAAAGATTTTGAAAAATGTTGAAAAAAAGATTTTTAAGAATTTTGAAAGGTTTTAAAAGAATGAACATTTCTTTCAAGATTACTGGAAAATTTTCAAAATAACTTTTTATTTAAAAAATTAATTTCAAGCGAATATAAAAACAATATTTTCAAACATTTCGAACGATTTCCTAATATTTCAATAAAAAATATAAAACTTTTCAAACTTAAAGAGATTTTCAAACATTTAAAACAAAATGTAAATTTTTAAAGATTTCAACAAAAAATGAGTAGCTTTTTAGAAATTTTGAAAGGGTTAAAAAAAATATCAATATTTTCTTAAGATTCCTGAGCTAATTTCAAATTACTTTTAATGCTGAAATATTAATTTTTAGGGAATATTTCAAAAGATTTTCAAAAAAGTCGAAAAATAATCTAAAAGATTTTAAGGCCATTTTTTAATTTCGAAAGATTTAAAAAATGTTTAGGAAATAGTCAGATTGAAATATATTTAGAAATTTCAGTTTTGATGACAATAAAAATATTTGATAGAAAAAATTTTATGAGAAAATTGAGCAAACTTGAAAAAGATTTCAAACAAATTTGAAAGGATTCAAGAAAAACGATTCTTTAAAAAAAAATTCTAGATAGTTTTTCGACACGTCTGTAATCTTCAAAAACCTTTTGGAATTTTCTGAAAAATCTTAGGAAAATCATATTTATATAATCTCAAAAACAAATAAACTTAAAGATAAATAGTTATTAGAAATTTCGTATTCAAGAATTTTTCCCCCCTTCAAATTATAATTTTGTTAAATATTTTTTTCCTTCTGGAGAAAAAAACAATTATTTATTGAAAATTCATCTATTTTGGTAAAATTTTAATCTTTTTTTGGTTTAGTTCAGAATTGAAATATGTTTTAGTTGAAATATCAAGTATTACATTTTTTTGTTAATAATCATTTTTTTATGAAATCTTCAAAAACCTATTTGCATTTTCTCAAGAAACTTAGACAAATAATATTTATATAACCTAAAAAAATAAAAAAGAGGTATAAAATGATGATGCTATTTAATTAAAATAAAATGATCAGAACCTTGCGTCAAATTATTCTCCGATTGAATGATAATTAATTATTTTTTTAAATCTGTTCTCTCTATTGTTTATATTCTTCAATTAAATCATAAGCCAGAGTTATAAAAAATTGGATTTTCAGGTTTAAAAATACTGTTAGTAAAAAAAAAACACACAAATTAAGGGGCTTCAATTCACCATAGATGGCCATTTACCCCATTTACTTCTGACATCGTTTACCACTTAGATCCCAGCGCGTCTGACATGCAGTGGATTTTTCTACTTAAAATGCTTTTATCCTCTCTATATGATTGATTTTTATACATCTATACAAATATTTTATAATAATAATAGGAGTAAGTGAAAAAATTGGCTCTCTTCCAAAATACTCTGATCAAGTAATTCATATTTAGAGGGATTGGAAGGCAAATATTCAATAATTTAATAATTGAAAATAATTAATTCTAATCCTCACCACGTCGATCGCATTTCAGTTGATTAAACAACAAATTTTCACAAATAGAACAAATTTTGACCATGATCGATAATTTCCAAATGGGAAATATTTCAATATTCTTGCCAACCACAATCCAAACCATTTAATAGTTTCCGATTATTAATAAATAAATGATTTTGATAGAAAAAAATGGAAACTTACTAAATAAAGTTATTTTAAAAATATTTTTTGCAACTGAATGTTTTCTTAATATTTCTCAATATTGTATTCTTAAATTGTTGAAAATTATTTGAATTAAAAAAAAATTGTTGCTAAATAAAAGTTTTATCGAACAAAATAACTATATTTAAAGATTATTTTCTTAATTCAAAATTAGAGACAGTTGTAAGGACTGTTTTTCCTGAAAAAATAAGCCATGATTTATTAAAGTTCAACTATTTTTTTTAAATTGATAAGTAGCTACAGCAAAAAAAATTAATAGACAAAAACTATTGTTCAAATCAAAACAGTTATTTTTCGTATGTTTTAAACTTTTTTCATGAGAAGTAATATTTTTTTTTATTAAACATGACTGGTGATATTTAAATTCTTAAATTAAAGAACATTTTTTTTTCTTTCGTTTATATAAAAGAAAACATCGGATGTGATGACATAATTTTGCTGGAAAAGAAATATCATAAATGTTGAAAAATACCGAAATAGAAAATTTCCGGAAAATGGAAATTCCCCAAGTTGAAAATTAAAAAATCAAATAAAACAACAAAAATTGTTTATTAAAGAAATTACATTTTCAATGAATACTATTTATTCAATCAAAATATAGTAAGTATTTTATCGATGACAAATTGTTTTTTAATGTTCGAAGTTTTTAAAAAGTATCATTTCAATTTAAAATAACAATAATTGAATTGAGAAAGAAAAGTTGTGTTATTAAAACAAATTACACAAAACCGTTCTCTGAAATCGAATTTTTTTTAATTAAAAAGAAATTTCGATATAAATCAGTGCTGAATTGAATCCTGCAAATTTTATTTAAAAAATGTTATCAGGTACATGGAAAATTTTGGGAGAATTTTTTTTCATTCGAGGCCTTCAATGATATATCTTGCAAGCAAAAAAAAAGAAATTTTAATTGAAAATTTGATTTTTCCGGAAATTTTCTGCAATTTTTTGAAATACAACGCACATTTTGAAACCAAATTTTTCATCCAGAAATTTTCATTTTTCAAATACTGTTATTTTAAATGTTAATATAATATTTTTTTAAACTTTATATATTGAATCCCGAAGTTATAAAATTGCAAAAATATAAAAATCCCGAATTGAAAAATTCCCGAATTATAAAATTGCCGATAATTTATAAACATTACCGAATTTTACAAATTCCTCAAGAATAAAATTCCCGACAAAAAGTTCCTGAAGTTAAACAACTAAAAAATGGTTTTTTGTTAAATATTATTAACTTATTAAAATTAAAATAATCAAATATTTTTATCAAAGAAAAAAATCTTCAATGTTTGAAAAATTTTAAAGATTGCTTTATTTAAAATAGCAACGGTTGAGAAAAATATATTTCTGAATAAAAATTTTTGATGAAAAATGTGCACAGTATTTTTAAAAAATTACGAAAAATGTTCTCAAAAATCAAATTATTAACTTTTAAAAAAAGTTGAAATGAAGATTTAAGATAGATCAGTGCTGAGGGAGAGAAATTTATGTTTTCGTTTGTTAAATGTTCTTGTATGAAAATATTCGATTATTGTATTTTTCATGAATAAATAATATTTATTAGGAAATAATTTTTTTAATTGTTTAAATTTAAAAACTAAATAAATCGGAAATTTTTCAGAACGCATATTTTATGATTCGGCAATTTTCTTTGCGGAATTTTATTATTCGGCAATTTTACAGAGTCGGGCATTTTATTTTGAGGGATTTTTTAGTCGTCCCATTTTATATTTCTTTGAAAAACAATTTTTTTATTTGTTTAAATTGGTGAATTTTCTAGTTCGGATATTTTTTAATTCGGCAAATTTAAATCGGTAATTTCATTATTCGGCAATTTTTCAATTCGGTAATTATAAACTGTTTGGGAATTTTATTATTCGGGAATTTTCCGATTCGGTATTTTCATATTTTGGAAATTTTATAATTTCAGGAATTTTTTATTAGGAATATTTTATTTTTTGGGAGTTTCACATTATAGAGAATTTTATTTTTGGTGATGACTGAAAAATCCTGGAAAATAAAATTCCCGAATTGGAAAATTCCGAATAATACAATTTTCAAATAATAAATTCCCTGATTGGAAAATTTCCGAATAATATAATTCCCAAATAATAAAATTATCAAAAATTAAATTCCCGAATAATGAAATTTGCGAATAATAAACGTTACGAATAATAAAAGTTCTAAATAGTAAAATTCCCGAATAATAAAAGTTCCGAATAATAAAATTCCTGAATAATAAATATGCCGAATTTTAAAATTCCCGAATAATAGAATTCCCGAATAATGAAATTCCCGAATAATGAAATTCCCGAATAACAAAAGTCCCAAATAATAAAATTCCCGAATAATAAAATTCCTCAATAATAAAAGTTCCAAATAATATAATTCCCAAAAAATAAAATTCCCGAATAATGAAATTGTCGAATAATACACGTTACGAATAATAGAAGTTACGAATAATAAAATTCCCTAATAATATAATTCCCAAATAATAAATTTCCCGAATAATAAAATTCCTGAATAATACAATTCCCAAATTACAAATTTCCCGAATAATAAAATTCCCGAATAATGAAATTCCCAAATAATAAAAGTTCCGAATAATAAAATTCCCGAATAATATAATTCCCAAATTACAAATTTCCCCAATAATGAAATTCGTGAATAATAAAAGTTCCAAATAATATAATTCCCAAATAATAAAATTCCCGAATGATGAAATTTCCGAATAATAAACGTTACGAATAACAAAAGTTCCAAATAATAAAATTCCCGAATAATATAATTCCAAAATAATAAATTTCCCGAATAATAAAATTCCCGAATAATGAAATTCCCGAATAATAAAAGTTCCGAATAATAAAACTCCCGAATAATATAATTCCCAAATTACAAATTTCCCGAATAATAAAATTCCCGAATAATTAAATTGCCGAATAATAAAAGTTCCAAATAATAAAATTCCCGAATAATATAATTCCCAAATTACAAATTTCCCGAATAATGAAATTCCTCAATAATGAAATTGCCGAATAATAAAAGTTCCAAATAATAAAATTCTCGAATAATAAAATTCCCAAATAATAAAATTCTCTAATAATAAACGTTACGGATAACGAAAGTTCCGAATAATAAAATTCCCGAATAATATAATTCCCAAATTATAAAATTCGAGAATAATAAAATTCCCGAATAATGGAATTCCCGAATAATAGAAGTTCCGAATAATATAATTCCCGAATTACAAATTCCCTAATAATAAAATTCCTGAATAATGAAAATCCTGAATAATAAATGTTCCAAATAATATAATTCCTGAATAATAAAATAATCGAATGATAAAATTCCCGAATCATAACATTCCCAAAAAATAAAGTTCCCGAATTGGAAAATTCCCGAATAATAAAATTTTCGAATAATAAATTCCCTGATTGGAAAATTTCTGAATAATATAAATCCCGAATTATAACATTCCCGAATAATAAATTTCCCGAATTGAAAAATTCTCGAATAATCAAATTCGCGACAGCTTATCATATTACCGAATTTGAAAATTCCCGAATAATAAAATTTCCGACAGAAAATTAATGAATTATAAAATATCCGAACTTAGGCGATTTCCAAATTACAAAATTACCGAATTTGACCAATAAAAATTTTTATTTTCAAAATTAATTGCATTATTGCAATCAAAATAATATTACATTAATTGAATAATATTTGATAATATTATAAACTATGGGAAGATTCATTATTCAAAACTGTTATTATTTGGGAATTTTCATGTTCAGGAATTTTACTTTTGGGTATTTTCGAGTCGTCCCTATTTCTCAAAATTTTTAAGTCACTAGAAAAATGTAAAAAATAAAAAAAAATGTTTCAATCATTATTATTTATTTTTTTAATATACAAACTTATAATATTTTTACCAAAGAAAATTTTTTTCAAAATGTATTTTCAATTATTTCTTGAATACTTCATTATTTTATTCATAATAAATGATATTTATAAAAAAAAAAACATTTTTTAATCGTTTATATTCGGAAATTTTCTAGTGTAGTAATATTATAAATTATCAGGGAATTTTATTATTCGGGACATTTAATAATTTCGGGAATTTCCTATTTCGCAAATATTTTCTTTTTCAGGATTTTTTAGTTATCTCCAGTCGGGAATTTCAAATTCCCGGAAATTCCAGGAGAAAATTAGAAATCTGAAATCAAAAAAATAATTTCGGGAATGTTATAGTGTCAGGAATTTAATTTTTTGAAATATTTCAGTAGTCCCATATTTCCATTTTGTTAATAAAAATTTTCAGTAGTTTTATTTTTTTTCGGTACTTTAAAACTTTGGATAAGCTTGTAGAATACAAAGACAGATTTCGAATTAAAAATCATTTCAATATGTGATCGAAGAGGGTGGTAAAAATTTCATTAATAGAAAGGCTCAAAGTGTCTCACGTTTTCAATAAAAATTTTCCATAAAGGAATAGTTTATCTATTCGTGCTCTCAAAGAAACGTTGTATGAGAAGGACCTCGTCCTTTTCACTGCAGATATTGAATTTCTTCCCAGTCATTACAGGGTTCATTCAACTTTGTCGCATTTTATTCTACAAATATAAAAAATTTTCCCTCTATTCGATTTTATTCACTTGAACTTTAAATTTCCGGGACGACTGAAAAATCCCGAAAAATACAATTCCCGACACTATAAAATTCCCGAATTGCAAAATTCCTGCGCAATTAAATTCCCGAATAATAAAAGTTCTGAACAATAAAATTCCCGAATAATATAATTTCCTAATAATATAATTCCCAAATTATAAGATTCCCGAATTGGAGAATTCCCGAATAATGAAATTCCCGAATAATAAAATTCCCGAATAATAAAAATTCCGAGAAATAAAAGTTTCGAATAATGAAAAAAAAAATTTAATCATTATATTTTTAATAAAAAAAGTAACATTTAGAAAAAAACTCTTTAATTGTTTAAATTCGGGAATTTTCCTATTGAATTATTTTTTATAATTCGGCCATTTTCTGCTGGGCATTTTACTATTCGGCAATTTTCAAAATCGGTAATATTATCAACTGTTAAGCAATTTTATTATTCGGGGACTTTCCAATTAAGGAATTTTATTATTCGGGAATCTCATAATTCAGGAATTTTATTATTCGGGTTTTATATATTCGGAAATTTTATATGGTGTGTATCAAGGGCGTAAAGCTATTTTGCCTCATGTGACTGCCGCCCTCGCTTCGCTCGGGCAGCAAATTCACGCTCCTCAAAATAGCCTTCTTTACGCCCTTGATACACAATATATTATTTCAAGCAATTCATTATTATGTATTATAATATTCTCTTCAAATAATGCTAAAAAGTTGCGGGTTTTCTGAAATATTCAACTTTTTGTCCACTTTTTACTCAGAACGAGGCACAAATTAATAAAATTTAACAAACATAATTGTATAAACAAATTATTTTTGTTTATAACTATTTTCTCTTATAGTAATAGTGATGCTACATAGATGCGTCTTTTTCTGAAATTTTCCACTTTTTGTCAACTTTTCACTTTGTGAGGTAATAACAAAGTCAATTCCACAAACATAATTGTTTAAACAGATAATATTATTTATTATAACTGGCTTGCCTTAACAATTAGAAAGTTGCTTTTTTTCTGAAATTTTGTACTTTATTGCTTTTTCTCTTTAGTTATGAAATAGATAGTTTTTTCTTCTAATCTTTTTTTCTAAGTCCGGGTCAAAGTTATTATTTTCGGATTCAAGTGGAGAATATTAAAACATTTTATTAATCTTTTGACACTATATTTATGTCCTGAAAGCAAGCAGCAATGGGTATATTTCATTTTCAAAGAAAAAGTGTAACATGTGCGCTTATGGCTCCCGCCAACATTAAATACCGGCCATAAGTGCTCCTTTTATATTGACGCCCACATTTCTTTCTAACTAAAAAGTTAAAGAAAAGCTGAAAAATTCTGAGAAGATAGTTATAAACCATAATAAGTGTTTCAACAATTATTTCTATTAAAATGCTTTAATTATTATCTCATTAAGTAAAAAGTGGGCACGAAGTTGATTTTCTTAGAAAAAACTATAACTATCTAGCATTAATATATGAGAAGATAGTTATAGACAATGATTATTTAATTAAACAATTATGTTTGTGGAATTGCTGTAATAATTACCTCGCCCTAAGTGAAAAATTGACAAAAAGTGAAAAACTTCAGAAGGAACTGCAACTATCTAGCATTATTATATGCGAAGATAGTTACAAACATTAATAATTTGTTTAAATAATCATGTTTCTTGAATTTCATCAATCATTACTACACTATAAGTTAAAAGTAGAAAAAAGTTTAATTTTGGAAAAAACCGCAAGTTTGTAACATTATTCAAAGAGAATATTATCAAAAACAATAACAAATTGTTCAAACAATTCTAAACATTGTAAACATGTAGGCTTCCTGATGGTCTAGAAATTAGTTATTTTAAACTTCACTATGTTAAAAAACCTAGTTTTCACCTCTAAAAATCTTATAAAATACCTTAAAAATCATTTGAAATTTTTTCCAATCTTGAAAATCTTCTCAAATCCCTTGAAATCTTTTTGTATGTCGTAAAATCATACAAATTTAACGATTGCATTGGATTTAAATGATTTTAAGATTGAAGTGAGTCCTTAAAATCCCTTAAAATTACTGAAATCATCCAAAATCTTATAAAATTCCTTCAAAAATCATTTGAAATGTATTTATAAGATTAATACTATTTTACATTTGGAGGATTTCAGTGATTTTGAGGGATTATAAAATCTCGCCTCAATAAGGCATTTTGAAAAATGTATGGGGTCTCAAAGAATTTCATAGAACTTCAAATATTTCAAGAGATTTCAAGGTAAATCGTCAGACTTCATGTAATTTCAACGGATTTTCCAATCTTTTGATGGATTTCAAGAATTCATTTATAAGCATTCAGGGATTTTGTAGGATTTAGAAGGTTTTAAAAGATTAAAAAATATTTTCAATAGATTTCAAGAATTTGAAGAAGTTCCAAGGAATTTTAAAGGATTGAAATGATTTTTGGTTATTTTAAAAGATACGAGGAATTTTCAAGGTCTTATAAAAATTTGAAGGTATTTTAATAGATTTCAAAGGATTTGAAATATCTTAGGGTATTTCCAAGGATTTTATGGATTTTTCAATAGATTAAAAAAATGTCAAGGAACTGCCAAGAATCGTAATGATTTTAATGAATTGAAAATTTTGGAAGGATTGTACCGGACCTCTAAAGTTTAACGCATTTAATAAGATTTTTTAGTATTTCAATTCTTTTACGGTATCTTTAAATCTAAACCAAGAACATGAATAAATATTGCGTGATTGCTGAGTAATTATACAAAATATTTTTGCGTCAAACGGAAATTTGTTCGAAGTTAAAAATACGAGATTTGTCGTTTATCAGATGTAACGCGAGATCTAAAAGCAGAATCTAAAAGCAAAAAATCCATTTTATATTTAAACAATCCAACAATTAATTCTCTTATTTCGAACATTTTTTCTACAATAAGATTAGATATAATAATAAGGTTAGATCTCCAAAATTTAAAAAGCAGTATTATATGAGGAATTATATCTGAAGCTTTCTGATAAGTGAAATTGTTTGCGTATATCATCGAATTTAGCGATTTATAACTCTTTCAATATAAAACAAAAAATATCTTCTACAGGTCGAAATTCGAAAAAAAATTAATTTATTTTCAAACTACATTTATGAGGGTCTGATATATATATATTTTTCAAATAGTGATTGTGATAACAAATTAACGCATGCGACGAATTTTGTATTTTGAGGTTCACAGAAATTTCCATTACACTGGTAAACTTTTTTTATGTTTACTTAGCAATCAGTAATATTTATTCGTGTCCTTGGTCCAGACCTGAAAAGTATGATGTACTCTTGATTAAAAAAAAATGAAATAATTTACTTGATGTGGCAATGAGTTGAACGCAAAATTTAAAAAACATTATTTTGCTGGGAAAACCTTGAACTTTGAAGCTAGTGTGTGTGCCAGAAGGCGTCTTTTACTTCGCTCCTTTCATCATAAAAAATCGTTTGAAATGTATTTAGGAGATTTATATATACGATTTTAGGATAAAGAAACAGTGTTCAAGAGATTTCAGAGGATTTTCAAGATTTAAAAAAATTTCAAATGATTTTGAAGGGATTCCAAGGAATATTATCAGATTTCATGTCATTTCAATGGAATTTATAATCGTTTAATGGATTTCAAAGAATTTACTTACAACAGTTGAGGGATTACAAAATTGCAAGGAATTTCCAAGGATTTTAATGATTTCAAAGAATTATGAAAAAAGTGTATACGTTTCCTAATAATTTGCTAGAATTTTGGAAAATTTGGAAGGACTGTATAGGAATCAAAATTTCAATTTCTGTTTAAATTCAAAGACATTCTTTAAAACCGTATATTAACCGAAATATTTGAAAATATTTTTAAATCTTTAAAATCGTCCCAAAAACCTTCATTCTTCTTAAATTCTTTGCAATTTATAGAAATATTATAAAATGTTTTGAATATTTTTGAATCTGTTGAAATCCGTTAAAAATTATTTAAAATCATCCCATAAAAATCCTTTGAAACCTGTAAAAATTCTTTAAATTCTTTTCAACTTATTAAGTGCAAATAACTAATTTCAAGACCTTCAGGGAGTTTCCATGACAATCAATTATCTTTATTGGTAACAACAATTTTTTGAACAAATTTCAATCATCATAAGCATTGTTTAAGAATAAAATTTGCATTTCTTTAAAGTATCAAAAACCTTTTAATTTAGCAGTGCCTCTGTGCTATCGATCTATAACAATTGATAATTTTTTGAACAAATGTAATTCACAAATACATTCTTCAGCTATTTCTAAAGGTGAGAAATTGCTTTTTTCAAAGCAAACGACTGTTATTAACTAATTTTTAAACTTTATTTTTAGAAACTTCGATAAAAATCCACTGTTGTTATTGTCAGTAAGGATCTTATGGGCAACTTTTTGTCCTCTCATACATTTGTAAACAAGAAATCTTTTTTTTTGTGAATACATGGAGTTAACGTAACCGATCATGAACGACGAACACGAACATTTTTGTCTATCAAATTATTAAAGGCAATAAAAATAGTGGATCGTTATCGAGCTTTAAAAAAAGAGTTAAATAATTAATTATTAACAGTTTGTTAGGTTGAAAAACAAAGTTTTTATCTTTAGAAATAGCTGAAAAATGCATTTATTACTTAAGTTTGTTTAAACAATTATCAATTGTTATCGATCGATAGCACATAACTATTACTAAATGAAATGCTGTTTATACTTTAAATAAACGCATTTTTTCTTGAAAAACAACTGAGACGATACAGATTCGCATAAACAATTTTTGTTGACAATAAAAATGGTTGGTTATCATGTATCCTCCCTAAAGGTCTAAAAATTAGTTATTTTAAACTTCACTACGTTAATAAACCAAATTTTCACCTTATAAAATATCCAGACAGTGCACAGGTTATTTAAATTTGATTAAACAATCATCAGTTGTTATTAGATCACTAAATTCGATGAGTGACATTTTTGTATAATTTCTGGCCAAATCAGCAAACAAAACATTATTTATATCTTCATGAATACTTGCTGTAGATAATGGTTAATAACATTTGTTTATAAACCTACAAATTATTTATTATCTGAAATTAATATAATTAAAAAACGGTTTTTGTCTATTAATTGTTTAAATTTAGTACGAATCAGCTGACCAATTACTGCCAATCCTCATGAATCTATTTTCAGTCACTTATTTGTTCATACAAAATTCAATAAATTTCTAAACAATTGCTAAGCTGTTGGACAACTTTTCTGGATAGCTGTTTTCTTGATTGCAGGTATTTCGGCTTGAGTACAAATATGTCTCGAATACAAAATAAACTTTTTTCGAATTTAGTCATGACAGATTAATGCAAAATTGTATTAGCTTCAATTTAAAAAAAAAGTTTAAATTGGTTGAGAAATCAGTTTTTAATATCAATTTGTTCACAGACATTTTTTTGTTCCAAGACCTTTATTTTGACTTGAAGTTATTCCAAGAAAATAATCGGAGCTTTTTTCAGACACGAAGAAGGAATCCTATGCCCGAAAAAAATCGTTTAATTTTTTTTATTTTTATGACTTAAAAAAACGTTTGGTAACCGGGAAATTACCAGAAACTTGTTTTTGTTTTTAGAGGCCACCCTACACTCCCAAAAAAGTTGATTTTAATATTCATTGTTGAATAAAATAATCTTAAATCGAGAATTTAAATTCAAATCTAAATCCTTCCAAACGCTTTTAAAATTTGTTTCTTTCTTAAAAATGTTTATAAGAACAGAAGTTTAAGTAGTCGTTTAAAATTATGCCTGAGAAAACTCATTTAGAAATTCTATAAGCTTTTATTTGAAAAAAAGTTTTAAAACCCGTCGAAAAGCTTAAACTAAAAGTTATTTTGCACACATATACTATCCATTCCGGTTCTCTGTGTTAGTGACCAAGACGAATCTTTCAAGGCTTTGTAACAGTACATGAGAAATAAGTTTGAAGATGTTGATTCCATTTTATTCCTTTTTTCAGTGAAAAAAGATACTACATATTATGACATCTACATTTATGTCGAGGTGATGAACAAATTCTAAAGCTAAGTAGCTCTGAAGGTTCTATGTGCCATAAATCTAGCAGATATGAAAAATTCTGAGATAAGAAATTGGCCGTCGTTTTCCTTCCACACGATATAAATCAATTCAATTGCGCAGTTTACTCTTCATCAAATTCTTGCAAATCAGTTTCCAATTCTCTATAATTGTCACTATATAGAAAAAAAATGAATTTGTTCATTCAAGTCTTCGTCTGTGTGGTTTTCCTCCACATTACTAGTAAGTTCACGTGATATAATATAATATTTGTATTTATAATAAATATATTATTTTCTCACTACCCCAGGACAAAAGAATTCCCTCTAGCTTGAAGAAATAATGCATTTAATCCCATTATTTTAAAAGAAAAAAATGTATTCTTCAGATCAACGCCTCCATTCCATACTGCACCACGTCATGCTCAGGCGGTGCCGAACGCCACGTCATGACCAAACGCGACGTGGCACTCTACAATGCCTAAGAAGGACGTTGAACGTCTTTTTAGTTCTGAAAGTAGCGGTTCACACAACAGGCGGAGCAACAGCGAATGCGCATGTGCGGGGTAAAATTAGGATCCTAATCATCCTCCACGCATGCACATTCGCTGTGGCCCGTATGCAATTATGGCCTGGTCAACCTGACCTTATATTTTAGACGTGATAAACTTGTAAATCATACCTTTGTTACATAAAATATGGTGTGCACCAAGGAGGGAAATGTCCTTTCATTCAAGGTGTGTTTTCCAAACTCACGCTTGAATAAAAAGACTGCGTTTGCCTTCTACGTACAGAATATACTATTATATAACACATGTATGCAGATGGCTGTTTCTTATGCCTGTAGCGCGAATCTAAAGTTTCCCTTTTCATCTCATAGGTAGCTAGCTAGATAGATAAACGTTTATTTTTCGGCCTGCTGGCCTTAAAAAGTTGACTTGCTTACATTTCCATTTTTACAGAATTTTCTCAAAACTAACATCCATCCACACCTTATCTCGCTCGCTCTTATCGCCTTGCCTTCCTCGCTTCGCCTCGAACGCATGTCCCTACTATCTCGCTTTGCCTTGCATTGCCAAACTCGGTCTCCGCCGCTAATACCTAATACTTATCTACTATTTATAATACTCAGTTTACTTATATCTACTTCCTTTCCTATTTGCAATCTTTCCTTCTCCATTCCTCTTCACCCTTCATTATCTTCTTCTCCATCTTACCCAAAACCACCTTCACCCATGCTGCTGCCCTTTTGCCCCCCCCCCTTTCATGCACCAATACCTCCATGCTTATCCCTCTCCTTTCTAGCTCCTCGCACTCCTCCAACAAGTGCTCCACTCTTGCATCACTCTTTCCGCACAATTCACACATCTTCTTCTCCCTAAAAAGCCAGGACCCATTAAACCTTGACTCTCTTATTCTCTCCTCCTCTGCTGCATTCTCTCTCTCCATGTAGTTTTTCTTAACCAAATCATATACCTTCCTTCCCTCCTTGTGCATCTTTTTCACTTCATCCATTTAAAGTACATTCGTTCTAAAATACCTTTCCCTTTCAACATCCATCTTCCGATCCCCTTTCCTGTTTTCCTTCTCCCACCAACACTCCCTAAGCAGCTTACTTCCCCCCTTTTCCAAAAATTGCTCCTTATATTTAAACTCCCGCTGCACATGATGGATAGAGAATTAGCAAAAATGGGGTCGAGAGTGTACGCGTTTTTGACGATCTCAAGGGCGCGTCTTCTTCGGTGGATCGGCAGATCACGATTTCGCCCTGGATACCTGAGAACGTTTCCCCCACTACACGGCTTCCCCTTGCTCAGCCGAACTGCTGCCGTCGATCCTGGTCATATTTATTTGGTACAAAAAGCTAAAGATTATAGAATAAATGTTTAAGTTTATATGAAATTTTATGGAAAATTTTTCAGTATATTTTACTCAAAACCACTGCAGTAGCTTTAATTTATTGTTGCAATATTTTACTCAACGTGAAGAAATTCCAAGAGCTAAAACTTGACCACATTTGAAAACTTATTAACTAACATTATGAATTTCGTTGATTTCTCACACAATCGCATTTCTCAAAATTATCCTTAAATAATTTTGCACTCTCAGTCGAAAAGTATGAATAGTGCAATTTATAACTTAATTTCGAAACTCAATCACAAACATCAAATATTTTTTTACAGCTTAACCAATTTGTTTATAAAAGTTAAATAAAAATACTATTTTAACACATAAAAAGCAGAATATAAAGAATTTTCGTGGACTCAAGCTCTAAAGTGTCGTTTTTCAAATCTAACTTTATAAATTTTCAGCAGGGAACGAAACAGAGAATTGCGTTTGCTCAAGTGTCGAAAAAATTTTGAAACTTAATTCGACAAATTTTAAAAATAATTATTGTTACTTTCTAAAATCCTGTAAACTTACAAAAATTGCCATAAAATCTTCCAAATTCTATTTTGAGAGTTTTCTAAAATCTATTAAATATTTTTGTTGACCTCATTTTAAAAAAAAAATGGATCATTTTTAGTTTTCCTTGAAATTTTGATAAACATTTTTTATTCATTTGGAACATTTCAAAATGCTTAGAAAGCTTCTAAATTTTGTGTTCAAAATCTTCAAAGATCTACTTTTTGTTTTAAATGTTTTGAAATCTTTTCAAAATTTCTAAATATGTCTTAAACTTACTCGAATTTCTTCCAAATTAATAATCGACCAAATATTTTTTCAGTTCATAATGAAAATCACGTTTTTTTTGTTGAAACTTCATTTCTTTGGTTGAAAATTTAACTATTGGGTTGAAAATTCCTTAATTTTAATTATTTTTGTGAAAATTCGTGTATTTTGTCAAAAATGCATCTTTTTCGGTAGAAAGTTAATCTTTTCGGTAGAAAAGTCAACTGTTTGGTTAAAAATTCAGTTTATTTTGTTTGTTTAATATACATTTTTGTAGTTAAAGACTCATCAGTTTAGTAAAAAATTCATTTTTTTTTGTTGAAAATTTTATTATTCTGTTGAAAAATCGTTTTTATTTAGTTGAAAATAAAATTTTGAACTGTATATGTAACTATTCCATTTTTGCTTGATAATTTACTTTTTTTAGTTGAAAATTCATTTATTTCGGTAGAAAATTAATATTTTTTTATATTCATATCTTTGGGTTGAACACTAAACTCTTCTGTTGAAAATTCCTTTTTTTTCTGGTTTGAAAATTAATCTGGTTTAGTTGGGGCTTATGTTAATAAAATAAAAGTGCCAGTAGTAAAACGTCTAGAGCCGGTAATATCAAACATATTATTCTTGTAAAGAAGAATAAATATTTTCAAAATTTGCCGAATTCAGTTAAAAAATTTTTTCGACACTTAAATAAATGCAATTTAGTGTTTAGGTAATGTTCAAAATTTCTAAGGTTAGATTTTAAAACCGACCCGTTTGAGCTTGACTCCACGAAAATTCTTTATATTCTGCTTTCTAGATTTAAAAATAGTATTTTTATTTATTTCTCATAAACAAATTGGTTAAGCAGTAAAACAAATGTATGGTGTTTCTCAATGAGTTTCCAAATTAAGCTAGGAATGACACTATTCATACTTTTGGACTGTGAGGGCCAAATTATTCAAGGATAATTTTGAGAAATGCGATTGTTTGAGAAATAAACCAAATTTAGTATGTTAGTTAATAGATTTTCAAATGTGGCCAAATTTTAGCTTCCGGAAGTTCCCAAGTTAAGTTAAATATTGCACCAATACATTAAAGCTACTGCAGTGGATTTGATTAAAATATACTGAACATTTTTCCATAAAATTTCACATAAACTTTAACATTAATCCTTTAATTTTCAACTTTTTGAGTCAAATAACATATCGTCGGAATCGCTATATTCAGCAGATTTCAAATATTGTATTTATAAATTACCAAGTGCTAAATTAAAAAAATGTTATGTTCCGCATTTTAGTCCTCATTAGGTACAAAGGACTCCCGCTGACCACGATTGACGCAGCAGTTCGGCTGAGTGAGGGGAAGCCGTGTAGTGGGGGAACCGTACACAGGTACCCAGGGCGGAATTGACCATCGCCCCGGTGGATAGGAGTGGTTGTAGGAGGCGATGGTGGAGAGGGGAGTAGAGAGAGGCCCGATCGAGAGGGTAAGGGAGATATGAAGAGACGGACGATAGGGTAAGTGGAGGGGAGGGGATTTCGGAGGGATTCTGGATTCTTAGCCCAACGCTTTTTGCGATTCTAATCGCGGATATGGAAAGCAAGCTTGAGGCCGGAGTGGTAGGAGGAGTTAGGGTAGGAGGGATTAGAATTTGGTCAATATCACTTCCCCAGTCTTAAAAAGATCGTATTTGTTTGAATAATTTTTTTTTAACAATTCTCTTCTGGAATAAACGTTGAATATAATTATTTTCCGTTATTAATGCAGTAATTCGTTAATGTTAAGAGCAAACTTTAATGTTAAAGCAATTATCCAATTGTTCTCATAATTTATTAAAGATGAATGGTACATTTGAATGGATATGGCGGTAAATGAAAATCTGATGTTTTTTTATAAATTTGTTCTAAATTTATACCTTTTTGAATGGACATTTTTGTATAAATTTTTTGTTTTTAAATTTGCTTCTAGTTACATAGTTTATTGTCAGATAATTTCTTAAAACAATTGATATTTGTTTAAACAATTTATTTTATCTTGATGATGAAAAATTACAAAAAAATTAAGAGAAAAACCCACTTAATTTCAACTTTCAGAGGAGCAATATATCAGCCTTCAGGGGTGATTTAAATAAGGCAAAAACTTAAAAAATAATTTCAAATCGACAAAACTGAACATAATTTTTATAGAATTGAATCTTGCTAAAAGAATAAACTTTAAATCCTTATTTCAGAACAAAATTGTTCAACATCATACTAATTTGTTACATAATGGGATAGTAATATCTACGTGATGTATACATGTAATAATAAACGACAAAGTTCACCAAATTTCAAAAGGTAAACTTTTCTGCCTCTGTTTAAGAAGAAGTTATAAGTAAATAATAATTAATTTTTCAAACAGTTGGGAAGTTCATGAAAAAATTATCAGTTTTTCTATAAATGGCTAATTGTTCGAATAAAAGTAAAAAAATTCTTTTCAATCAGTTAGTAGGAAAACAAAAATTACTTCAATAAAATAAAATTGTTTAAATAATTAAAAATTAGTTTAAAAATGCCTAAAAAGATTTCAGTTGCCTAATGAAGAAAGTGTATAGCAAAAAAGAAAAAAACGGAGCTCATATGCTTTGAAACCAATCGATTGTTGCTGCGAAATATTAAAACATTTCTCCAGAGTTTAAGTGACGGTTAAATAATTTAAACAATTTTATTCTAATTAACCGTTTGCTGAAAAGGTAAAAATGTTAAAAAATGAATAACTAACTCCTGTTTTTCGTATTCTTCGCAATTATCTGAATAGAAACATATTGGTAATACTTAAGAAACGGAAACAATAACAACATGAAAACTAAGAATACATAAAAAATATTGTAATGAATAACTAAAAACATCTAAAGTAACTGATAAATTTAACATTTGAAAAAACTAACGATTTGATGCAATCTTACAAATAAAATTATATATTTCAGCATTCAAAATCATCACAAAAATGAATAAATTTAAGGAAAAAATAAACAACTAAATATGTTAAAAACATAACTACAAATTTGTAAAAATTAACGGTCTTTGCGTTTTCACAATTATATGAATAAAAACATATTTTTGGAAAGTCTCTGAATGAAGGAAATCAAAAAATGATAAAATCACTCAATAATTTATGACGAATTGAAATAAGTTAATAAAATAATAACTAAATATTCAATGAAAAAAGTCTCATGACAAAGAAACTTAAAAAAATAGAAAACAAATCAATAATTTATAAAAAATTGTAAAATAATTCATCACAAAATAGATATATATTTCATAACAAAAATGAATAATAAAAAATGTAAAATTTGAAAAAATGTCAGTATATGTATTTTTTACACTTATGTAAATAAAAACATATTTTTGAGAAGACTATTGATTGAAAACTCGTTTGTAAAACATTGGAATAAATTGCAAATAATAAAGCTGAAAACTTCCAAATTTTGACAATGACATTACAAAAGCAAATATAATGGAAAAAAAAAATTTTAAATGATCAACTATGTAAGAATAAATAATTAAATTAGCCAGCAAAAATTTTACGAAATCAAAAATGTAGCCACACCAGGGACGTTTACAAAGAATCTTAGAGGGATAAAAGGAGAAAGCGTAACCGGTGTCGTTAGATTTTTTTAATATGGAAAATTTTTGCTGGGTAATTCATTTGTTTATTTTGTTATTTTTTAATATAAACATTTTTTTCAATCAATTCGCTTCTGTCATGTTATCCTCAAGATTTGGGAGTCTTCAACCTTATTATTTCAAAATTCTTACAATGTTTTTTAAAAGTTCTGTATTTAACAGTCTTTTTAAAAATATGTTTTTATTATTTTTACAATTGTGAAGAACTCGTAGACCGGGAGTTTAAAATTTTTTTTGAATGTTTTCTTATTGTTCAGTTCTTAAATTTATTTTATAAAATATGTAGTTATTCTTCAATTGATTTATTTCAATTTTTTATCATTTTTATGTTATTCTCTCATTTTCCAAGTTTCCTTATTAAGAGACTTTCCAAAAATACAATTTTATTTATATAATAATTGTGAAGAACACAAAGAACGGGAGTTTTTTGAATAATCAAATTTTTTATTCGTTTTCTTAAGGGCATGTGACACGCATAAATACCTACCTTACCGGCCTCACTTTTTCAATTTTCTGACATTTTTTCTGAATCTAACAACTTTTTTTCTAAATAAAATATCGGGTTGAAACTTTGGAAAATGTATGGGAAGACAATAAATTACGTTTACGTACTTTATTCCAGGAGGAATTTCGCAATACTGGCGAATATTATATAGTTGAAGGGGAGGAGGATGAACTGCAAGTTTCTTATGCGGCCAAACTAATTCTGCAAACGGAAAGTTTATATAGAATATTAATTATTGTATCAGTTATGTATTGAATTATGTTACTTGATCATAGTTTTTCTTTTACAACAAAAAATGTTTATTATGTGGTGGGACAGTGCACAATTGATCACGATCTACCTGCTTGCTCTACCCCCACTATTTAACTTTCCCTGATGCAGCTGAAGGATCTGGAGATTGCTGAAGCTGACATTTGCCTTAACTATTAATATTCACATACAATAATTTTAGTCTTTTATAAATAAATAATGTACCCTTGATTATAACTAACTCATCAATTATTAATCAATTAAATAACTAAAACACTAATTCTATTATTATATTTACCAACTGGCTTAGGGAAAATCACTGATGTGAAACACAGAAAGTCAATCAAGTGCCTCATTTTTTAGAAATAAAATAAATCCACTTTTGAAGAAATGGTATAAGAATCTAACTCAGAGTAAATATTTACAAAAATGATTTAAGATAATTATATAGTATTCCATATCTTATTCGTAATTTTAAATTAAATTTGTACTTCATACATCTATTTCTCGACATACTTCAGACCTATAAAATTATTATGTACAATTTTAATAAAATGTAGAAGAATAATTATCATTATTTACTAATAATTAAAAACAACGTTGAAAATACATTTCCAACTATATTTCGGAAATCAAAAATATATTGCGGATGATGTTCCAAATAAGAAACATAATTTAAAAAGGAAAAGCATTCTTTCAACAAATAACTATATTTAGAGATTATTTAGTTACTTTCAAATCTAATGATTTTATTTTTGAAAAAACAATTTTGGTGTAAAGCGGCTGAATAAAATAACCTCAAATGGTTGATATTAGGGACTGTTGTTGGTGCTTTTTGTTAAATGAGTTTTGTGTACAAATGCGAAATTCCAATGCAAAAGGCTAATATCAAAGGATTACGGGGACTTTTATCTTTCATAACTTCATGCTTATAAATTTTTTTTGAACTATTGTGTTTTCGAAAAACAAACAAATTTTTCTTGCAAAATATCGAAAAGTGGTGAAGCAACAATTCGTAGAAAAATCGCTATCATTTTGTTAGTTTTCAACCTTTGGAAAACATTTTTGGCATCTGATCAAAAAAGTGTTTCAATGCCAAAAGGACCCTAAAGAGGAACTTTCGTGTCTTCGTAACAATTAGACCAAAATTTATGTTTTATTATTTTCTTCTAGTAAGTGTCAAAGTTTAGGACTTAGGCTTTCACTCGAACCATTTCCCGAATTCCTTTTGACTTCCAGTACAAATGTCTTTTAAACAAGGGCTGATGAAAAAAAAGTGAAGGCCAGATTCGAATTAGGCGCAAAAAAGAATTAATAAATAAATTTAATTTAATTCAAGAAATGTAATAACACTGTTGCAATATTGATTTTGGGTTAGTTCTGAGCTTCAGTCTTATTATCATTGACTTTGACTCTGTGGATAATTCAAAAGGATTGGTTAATTCTAATTATTTACTTTTTCGTTAAGCTGTATCGATGAGATCCTATCTTTTTGAATAAATTTTTATCTGCATGATCGAAAGAGATGGAGACAACGTATCTCATTCTATCTCTTCATCAATATAAATTTCCGTCTATTTTTGTAATTCCCTCTTCTATATCTCATACTATCCTTTGTCTATCCACGTCAATATTTTTTTATCCCTTTATCAATCTAAATTTCCGTCTATCGTTTTCAATCCCCTTTTCTCTATCGCATCCTATTCTTTCATCTATCCAAGTCAACATTTTGCTATCTCTCTATCAATCTAAATCCTCATCTGTCTGTTTTATCTCCCCTTTTCTATCTTATCCTATTCCTAATCTGTCCACATCAGTATTTATTTATCACTCTGTTAATATAAATTCCCGTCTATCTTCTTCTATCTGCTTCTCTTTATCTCGTCCTATCCTACGTTTATCAATGTCAATCTAAATTTCCATCCATCATTTTCAATCCTCTCTTCTCAATCGCATCCTATCCTTTATTTATCCAGATCAATATTTTTCTATCTCTCTCTCAATCTAAATTTTATGCTATCTTTTTCAATCCCCTCTTCCCTACTTCATCCCATCCTTCATTTAGCCACATCCATATTTTTCTATGCCTTTGTCAATCTCCTGATTTCAAGGGATAGAAAATAATAAGAGTACTCAATTACGGAAAATAGAAAAAAAAAGATAAAGATTCAATTTTATATTAAAGATATAGAATGAAGTGAAGAAAGATCTTTGGTTACGAAAGATAGAGAAAGAGATAGAAAATGATTAAGGTTGGGGAGAGGAGAAGATAGAGTTTCAGGGATGCAAAGTGACCCATTGAGAGATAAAATGCGAAATAGAAGAGTTATATCTTTTCCCATCCCCCAATTTCTACCTTTCACAATCTTTCCACTTCCAGCAGGCAAACCCCTTCAGGTTGTCTCAGATAAATAAAGGATAGAGTGGGATAGAGAAGAGAGGATTAAAAATGATAGACGTAAATGATAAACGGGAATTTAGATTAACAGAAAGAGAGAAAAGATTGACATAAGTAGATACAGGTAGGATGAGATAGAAGATGGAGGATGGAAAAGATAAATGTGGAGTTTGATTGAAAATAGATAGAGAAAGATAGGCGTTGTTAGAGAAGAAGAAAATAAATATACTGCAATAAATAACGGAATTATAATTATAGCTACATTATCATACTTACCAATAGAATGAGGGAAACCCACTAATGTAAAACACAGAATACAAGCTATGTGCCTCATGTTTTCGAAATAAAATAAATTTACTTTCGAAGAAGTAGGATATGAGTGTATCTAATAATTATTGTCAAAAATGTGTCAACATATATATAGTCATCTTCATTCTAATTGTCACTATAAATTATGTTTGTATTTTATAAGTCTGCTGCTCCTCGCTGTGAAGTCCCATAAATCATTCAGATATATGATATTATTATGTACAATTTAAAATTAAAATTAGAATTTTAATTTGAAAAATGTAATGATACTATCAAGGAACGACAGTATAAAAAAATTCGTTTCCAAAAACTATTTTTGAAATAATTATTGTACGTGAGTGTAAAACTTTCTGGAATAAAAAATGTTCTTTATTTCATAAGACATGACTGATAATATTATCTCGATTCTTAAAATCCAACTTAATACATTAGACATGGAAATTTTAGTAATAGAACGGAACGATTGAGGTTGGAGGCGTAACTAATAAACGGCTGTAAACATGAAAACACATTGAAAGCCTCTTCCCCAAGTAAAAGGATACTCGTTGAGTAAGCCTCTTATCTCTTATCTGAGACAGGCTTTCGGCCACCTGTTATCGTCTGTCTCAAAATTTCTAAAAGATATCTACTCGCTTTTATTTTGGTATCCGATACAAGGTTTTGCCTTCCAGATTCAATTCTCCACAAATATCCAAGAGTAGTTCCACTCGAACCCATATCCATCTTCACACTTTTTTCATGTAGTATTTCTATTTCTTCACTTTTGACCTGACCCCAAATCTTCAATGCATAAGGGCAAGCTTTTACTAGACTCTCCATCAGGTGAAGTCTTTTTCCTATTTTGTTTAGACCAGCTAGAAGACCAACAACCAAGGTATTTGTACCTATCAACTATTTTCAGTTCTTTACCATTGATTTTCTAAGCTTCTTCAGTTTTTATTCAGCCCCCGTTTCGAAATAGCAATTTTGATTCCTTGAATGACAGTTCCACCCACGTTTCTTCTTTTCAATTCTACATAAATGACTTCGATGAAGATATTGAATAAGGTGGAGCTTAGGAAGCATTCCGGCCTTACTCCTTACTCCTGCCTCTCCTGGATCATCTTCATCATTCTGCTTTTAATGCCCAGTTTTCCTAATTTCTCTAGAAGAATTTCTCTATCCACCGTGTCAAATGCATTTTTAGATCTATGTGGGTGGTGTATAATTTACCCTTTTCTGTTTTCAAGTTCTTGCTTATTAACGTGTCGAGAACCCATACATAATTACTAGCTGCTCTTTTTCTTCTGAAGCTCGCTTGACTCTCTTTGAAACAATTTTTTTTTGTTTAACTAGTTCATCATCCTTGTGGTACAGTGAAACCTCAATAATTCGAAGTACTTCGGGACCGAAAAAAACTTCGAATTATCGAGAGTAATAGTATAAACGTACATACAAACGTTTCTACCTTTATTAAATAGCCTAATTAAACGTAACATTTGTGATATGGGGATAACAATCACGGAAAGGGCAAATGTGGTACACCACTTTGTTCCGGAACAAACTTACAAGCAATTGCTCAACCAAATACAGCATCTCTGATTATTGTTAATAGTGGTGCTACATTCTGATCCTCGGCATCATTCTTATCATCAGATTTCAGAGGTTCTTCTTCCTTCACACTATCCAATATCTCACTGTCTGTAGATTGATTAGCAATGAATAAATAAGTGTGCACATCCACAAAATCTTCAAAGATTAAATCTGTGAATCTCATTTTTCTTTGTAGATCAGTCCACTCTTCAGAAGTACTATCCGCAGAATGTTCATCCTATTCTTGTATGGCAGTTGTTTCAACCTCAGCTTTCACGAAACCAGCCTTTCTATAGCAATTAGCAATTGTTTTATTAGTGACGTCAGCCCAAGCTCTGTTCAAGTCGAAAATGGCATTCATTAAATTAAAATCAGGCACTACAATTTTTTCATCCAAAGCCTCAAGCAATTTTCTTATAATTCTCTTTCGGTAATTTACAGTGGTGAAGTCTTGACTCCCTTGAAACATCGTGGATTCTTGGATTTTCCTATTACCAATTAATTCAGTTTTTCTTTACCAGACATATTAGCGCAGACCATAACAGTTATACAATATTTCCTTTTCTTTCCACAATGACAAGTATCTTCCTTAAATGTCAACATTTTATCTGGTAAACATTTGAAAAAAGTGCTGTTTCACCTGCATTGAAAATATCTTGTATTGCAGAAATTTCTATCAAACCAGGCAAAGTGTCAGTGAGGAGCTTTTAATAGTCTTCTTTCGAAACAGAAGTACTTTCGCCACTTAATGCCCAACACACAATTCCATTCCATTTTTGGAACTTCTCTAGACACCCACAGCTAGCTTTGAAATCATTGTATCCTAAGTGAGCTGCAAAAATTTTAGCTCGCTCTTGCACTATAGGACCAGATCCGGTTGGAAACATAAATTATCATCAGCAGCCAAAATCTTCTCCTCGTTCTTGATAATAGAGGACAGAGAGTTAGTAGAAATTACAAAATCAGCAGCAATGTCCTTCTTCCTTTTAACTCCTTTCATGACACATTGAATGAGTTTTACTTTCACTGCATTTCTATTTCTTCACTTTTGACCTAACGCTAAATGTTTACTCCATATAGACATACAGCTTTTACTGTACTCTCCATCAGGTAAAGTCTTTTCTCCATTTTGTTTAGACCAGCTTGAAGACCAACAACCAAGGTATTTGTAGTTATCAACTATTTCCAGTTCTTTATTATTGCAAGCTTCGTCAGTTTTTATTTATCCCCTGTTTCGAAATACCAATTTCGAAATACCAATGATAGTCTAACTGGTTCATCATCCTATAATTCATGATTGAATTAAGGATTTTATATCCTATATCTAACAACGAAACTGCCCTGTTAATTTCAGTGTTGTCCTTCTCTCCATCTTTATGTATTGGATAAGTATTCGCTTTCTCCTATCCATTGCCTAGCTTTCTTATTTCCCACAAAACATTCATAGTCTTACGGAATTTTATCTGGAATTGAAGGAATTGTAGGAATTCATGTAATTCAAGGAACAAAAGAAATCAGGAATTACAAGGAAAGCACGGAATACATGGAATTGAAGACATTCAAGGATTTCATGGAATTCGCATAATTCGTGGAATACACGCAATTCACGGAATACGCGGAATTCATGAAATTCAAGAAATTCAAGGAATTCTTGAAATTGAAGGAATTCATGGAATTCAAGGAAATCATGGGATTCGAAGAATGATTGGAACTCGAGGAATTCAAAGAATATGAAGGAATTCAAGCATTTCATAAAATTCATGTTATTCAATGAATTCACGGAATTCATGGACTCACGGAATTCAAGGAATTCACGGAATACACGAAATTTATTGAAATCAATGAATGCGTGGAATTCAATGGACGCATGGAATTCAAGGAATTTAAGGAATTCATGGAATTCATTGAATTCGTGAAATTCAAGGAATTCATGGAATTCAAGAAATTAATTGTATTTAAGGAATTCATAGAATTGAAGGAAATCATGAAATTCAAAGAACTCATAGAAATCGAGGAATTCAACGAATTCATGGAATTAGAAGAATTGAGGGAATACAAGTAATGCACAAAATACATGTAATTCAAGAAATTTACGTAATTCAAGGATATCCCGGAATTCAAGGAATTCGCAGAATTCATGCAATTCACAGAATTCATGGAATCACGGAATTTATAGAATACACGAAATTCATGGAATTAAAGGAATTCATGGAATTCAATGAATGCACGGAATTTGTGGAATTCAAGAAATTCGTGGAATTCACGAAATTCATGGAATTCAAGGAATTCGTGGAATTCAAGAAATTCAAACAGTGTCAAAACAGGTTACTTGGTTTGAAAATGGGTCCTTATAGTTTCTTGGGTGGCTGATTACGAATTTGGATTCAAAATTTCAAAATTTTCATAATTCAAAATAGAGGATCTAATATAGCGAAAAGGATTTAAAAGTCATTTTCGTGGTTTGAGAATGAAGCTCCAGGGGTTTTTTGTGTTCTGATTACGACCATAAAGACGAAATTCCAAAATTCGAAGTGACAGATCCTATATGGCTGACGAAATATAATAAAATTGGTGCCGTGGCTCAAAAATGGGGCTTCAGGTGTTTTTTGGGTGGCTTAATACGAATCCTAAGTCAAAATTCGAAACGATGGATCCAATATAGCGGACAACATATAAAAAAAAATTAGTATTGTATCGGCGATTTTGGATTTTGGAATTTTTAATTCAGATTTGTAATCAGTGATCGAAAAATCTGCCGAAAAATTGGTTATAGGAGATTGATGGTATAATACAATAATTATCATCATAGTGATGATCAATTAAGCTTTACAGAAATTATTGTTGATAACTTTATTACCTTCCAGTAATACTACAAAAGTTACAGTTTTCTCTGCAATTTCCAACATTTCGTCATCATTCTAGTTAGACTGAAGTCATAATTAATGCAAGTTATTGAAGTACTTGTTTGTAATCTTCTGAAATTAAAGTTTTTTTTTCACTTTTTAGATATAAACAAATAATAAATAATCATCAGAGAGTCAGTTTGTCATTTTTTTGATCTGTAATAGTGTAGCTACTTGGATGAATTTATTTTCGCCTCTTGGTAAATCCAAAATCCGACCTGACCTCAAGAAAGTTTGGTACTGGCGAATATTATATAGTTCTTGGGCAACAGGATGAACTGCGTCTTCTTTTTCTGGGAAACCTGATTCTGCAAAAAGAAAGTTCAAATAAGAAAATAAATAATTATACTAACAGAAAAAGCTTTCGGCGCGCTTATTGCACGTTTTTAGGGTCTCGTAGCCCTGAGCTACGTCCGTCGTCCTCTTTACAAAGGCTCTAAATTACTTTGAATTTTTGAGATAAAGATGCTTCTAAGAATTAAATTGTAAACTTCTGCTGACTTCTCGCGTCGCTTGAATCCTCAATTTTCATTGTTTCATTTTACTTTCATATACTATGTTGCAAATTTTGTTACATCCTTCATAAATTTCATAATTAATTTTTTCATCTCTTATGGATTATTATGGTTATTTGACGCCTTTTTCTATTAATGATAAGCCTTTTTAGAAAAAAGTAATATTTAACCTTGAAAAATGACAGTCAAAAACAAATCAAGTTATTTTAATTTGAGTGATTTTGACTATTCCGAATACAAAATAAATATACTGCAATGAATAATATTAGTTTTATTATATCTATTATTATATTTACTAATAATATTAGGAAAGAACACTAGTGTGAAACACAGAATACCAATCAGGTGCCCCATTTTCTTGAAATAAATCAAATCTAATTTTATACAACTGAGATTAGTGTTACTAATTTATATTCTTGAAAATGTTTCACAGTATATAATGTATATAGTGGTCGCTATCTTGTCATGATAAACTATATTTGTATTTCATTAGTGTCCTTCTCCGATACTGATGTCGCGATACTGTCTCAGATCTATGACATTATTTTGTACAATTTAGAAAACAAGAAAGAATTTAAATGTCTGAATATTGTCAATAAGCACCTCGATTCGACCTAAGATGGCATCCTACATTGCGATTAGAAACACGCCAAATCGTTTGAAAGGATCTATACTGTTTTTAAGATAATGTCCTTAATTATAGGATAGCAATAATTGGACTAACCGAAAAGTGTTTTCTTTGAAGACCTCCTTCTTAATATGAGGTCTAAACGGTCGTAATGCAATGGCCCTGACCTTAATATTCCGTGGACACAGAAAACAATACTACCACCAATACTGCAAATGTAGCTTCTGTAGATCTTTCGTAGATTACAGGTTCATTTTTTTTTTGCACCTGGGCTTCTGTTATCATCAAGTCCTCTGCAGGTATTGTTCTAACAACAAATAAATAAAATAACTAAATAAATCAGACAATAAACGGAAAGCGTCTATCCGAAGATGCAACGCTAGCTTTGCCAATCCGCCAGGACTTGCAGTCTCTACCATTTCAGTCACGAAGCGATCTCTAACATTCTGGATACATCAAAACCTGAAGATAATAAAGGTGCTGACCTCTTTTTCGCAACCTAAATTCGCTTTATGCAGCATGCTGGCAGACTTGTTCAAGGAAGAAACAGTTATCAAAGTAGTCAGGCCTTGGTTAACTACAACCGAGCTCCTAAAAAAGATTTAGCTGCTACTACTCCAGATGAGATTTCATTTGTCTCTGATCTTGACCAAAAGGTCATATCAGTAAAGCTAGTCAATCGCACATCAAATGAATTCAAATCCGTAAAGGCCAAGCCTCAAACTTAAAACACTGAGACAATTTGTTCATACAGAACACTTCAAATTGGAAGCTCACAAAGGTGCGAATAGATTAATGACTAAAGATTGCTCAATGGTGACCTAGGACTTCAAAGATGTTCTTAGCACAATTTCGATTGACGTAAGTTATAGAAAATACCTGAGATTTGAATGTGATGGTAAACTTTATCAATTCACTTGTTAACTTTTCGGTCATTGCACGACACGTTTATATTTTGATAAATTGTTTAGGATCAATATTCTCCTGTCAAAAATTCGTGGTTTCTTTCAGATATTAATTGTGGAGCTTTTCTGATAGTTGGCCAAACGCTCTTCCAATGCTTAAGAAATCTCGGCGAAATTCGTGAATTACCGCAAAGGTTAGGGTTTTCCATCAACGAGGAAAAGAGCCAGATCATTGCAAGTAGCACCTGTTTATTTTTCGGTCATATTTTCGCCTCTTGCTGAATAGTTCTCAAGTTTCCTTCATCAAAGAGACTACCTATTTTCAAGCAGATTAAAAATTTTTAAGTAATGACTAAATATAAAATTCAAGACTTTGCCAAGTTCATCGGTTCCCTCGTATCTTGTTGCCATGCTTTATATTACAGCTAAGAACGACCTGTAATGGTGGAAAAATAATATTTCGGTTCTTAAATATCTGAAAAACATCGAATTTGTTTTCAAAATCTTTACAGATGCTTCCCTTACTTGTTGGAGTGCTGCCTGCAGTTCTGAGAATGATAGCAAATTTCGGACTCAAGATGAGCAAGAACTTAATAATAAAATCCTAGAGTGAATATCTGCTCTTCAGCCTTCACTGTTTTACTAGAAGTTTAAATTCTTGCAATGTTTCATTGAGAACAGATAATACAGCAAGGCTCATTTACAAAATACGTGATACGTTAATGGGGGGAGATAGTCTTTTGAAGTATCATTCGTCATGTCAAGCAAATTAGAAAAAGCTTCGCGTAGGGGTTAAAATATTTCAATATTTGCTTTTTATATTAGCTCCGAAGAAAATTTCAAAGGAGACGTTGAATTTCGACAAGTTCTAGAATTTTTCTTCGCATATGACTCAACAGCTCTCAAGAAAAATCATTCACATCAATCATTGAAACATCATTTTATTCTGAAATACCTAAACATTCATACAATATTCATTAGAATCTGCTCCGTTTTTTTACAGCAGAGCTACATCCTTCCAAGCAGTAGCTGACGGTCACCGATTTATTGCGGCTACTTTTTCATTTGTTGAATTATTCGTCATTTATGTTTACATGCGCGGCACGCATGTTTGTTAAATTGTAAGGCCGCAGGAACTGCCTATTCAGAGGATCATCCCTATGGATTGGTACAATCACTCTGGCTTCTTCGCCATCTGAGCGCATTTTGACTCTTCCTCTTATAGTATTAGGATGTGCTGTAGCAGCAACGAATGAAAGCAAACATTCATACAGCACGATTCCTATTATGTGACTGCGATCATCATCTAATGCTAGATTGACAAATGCTGTCGGGCCTGTTGGTAAATCAGAAATTCGACCTATAAACCTGAAACCTTCGTACTGGCGAATATTATATAGTTGAAGGGGAGTAGGATGAATTGCGCCTTCTTTATGTGAGTAAACTAATTCTGCAAAGAGAAAGTGTAAACAGAAAATTAATGATTGCTTTAACTTAGTAAATAATAGTTTCTTTTTTACAAACGAAAATTGCGGCATTGAACATAAAAGGTTTAGTGTTAGGATGGAACGATTAATGTTTGAGTTTGGGTCTTTTACCTGAAGCTTTTCATTTCAAACTATTTTGCTGAAAATTGATCTGTTTTTATTTAAATCAACTGTTGGTAATTCAAAAGTAAAATATCTTTTGGATTGAAACATCAACTAATACATTCATTGTTGAGAATTAACGAAAGAATGAAGGGAATGTGCGAATGAAAGTCTAAGGCGACAAGATAGAAATCAGCACAGAAACACAAGAGCTTGCATGAAATGATTTATTATCGTAAAGGAAGCTTAAGTTGTATGCCAGGACAGGAAATTGTGGGGAAATAGTATAGTGCGAGTTGTGCACGCTATTTTTGATAATACCTTTACCGGAGATAGATTTTTCTTTGTAAGCAAATGGAAATCATTTTTTTTTTTATAATCGACTATAATATTTTGATAGTAGATAAGAGGTTAGAGCAGTCCCTTGAAGTTAGCTGCAACGCTCGTGCGATTATGACGGCAATGTAAGGAGAGAGGGAACGATCGCATCACAATAGAGAGATTCTGCTTTCAACCAATCGCGTGCTGTTTTATTTATTTTCATCCCGCTACGTCATCACTTTGCCTCCCTAGGGAGGAAAGTAAAACTTGGCTGCATTCAGTCACTTTCGCTTTGCTCCACAGGCATTGCAAATCGATCTTTCGATGAAGGTATGTTGAAAAATATTTTATAAGAAACTTGTGATGAAGAGTATCAGTGGAGTGAGAGACGTCTGAGACGAAAGACCTTGGATACAAATCGACACGCATATAGAGCTTAACTTTGTGGATGTCATTAGAGACAAAAGTATGTATCTTAGTATGGTGTTTTGCCAATAATTGATTTCAGGTTCTTATTTGCCGGATAGAAACCGGTTGGGACCAGCTAGAAAGATTCCAGTGTCGAGTGCCGTGTAGGAATCGGTTAGAAACCAGTTAGAAACGAACTTTGATCTTTGCTAATATTTAATTTCTGGTTTCATTTGCCGGATGAAAACCGATTAGAATCAGTTAAAACCGGTTAGTGTATTTCCACAACGTTTTCTGTTGCCATTGCCCGGATAAGAACCGGTTAGGATTCGGGCCCGTTATAGAAATTCAAAATGGGACTGGATAGAAATCGGTTAGAACCGGGTGAAAACCAAATTAGTTTCCAACCGGTTTTCATCCGGTCTCTTATGTTTTGTAACTTATATTTCAAGCAGGACGGTGGCCTTTGGAAGCAATTTTGCGGAACGAGCGTCTTATTTAAAGAGGCAACACCAGAGTTCTAGATTGATCTAAAAATGTATAACACTCCCTTAAGTCTCCTCCTACACTTTCCTTTCTCACTTTTCTTATATTAACTCCTACCTCCTGGGCAGTATAACGAGGCTAGAACCGAGTGAATTACGCTCACCCCGCAAAAAAATTTGGCCTAATGGTATAATAATAATTAATATGTCTTTATATATATATATTTACCGATCGGATTAGGGTAAACCGCTAATGTGATACACAGGATACCAGTAACTTTCCTCATTTTCTTGAAATAAAGAATGAACTTTTAAAGAACTGGGATAAGTGTGTAACATCTAATTCTATTACGGCAAAAATGTTTTAAATGACAAAATAAATGAGTTCGTTTGCTCTGGGGTCTCTTAGATTTAGTTTCTGCACGGATATTCACCTTTGAAATGGAGCATGCATTTTAAAAAGCTCAATACAACTGTACCAGAGTCAGAGCATCAATCATGATCCCGTCGCTTAGTATTCAGTCATGATCAATTGGTAATGTTACATGATTTTTCACAATTCAGCGACAAAATTAGCATTAAGAGTGAATTAAAATACCGAAAATGCCGGAGAAGCTAGCTTTTTTTGTTAAGAAATGTTACGAAATCAAGGTCGAGACCAAATAAAAATTTCTTTAAACCAAGCTACTACAAATCTTCAGAGTTCACCGTGAAAGGTTCAATTACTTCAATGTACGGTAATTTTAACCATTTTTCTCAAGCATTCATTTAAATTCAAAAAACTTGAAAACGCACTATTGCATGCACGTGAAGCAAGCGTAATGTGGTTGCTCCTAGCCCAGTGACGTTCGCACATGCGCACTTCGCCGCCGGGCCAACATGAAACTTTACGCCCGCTGCACATAGACTACACCATGCAAGTGTAAATCTGATGGAAATTATCTTTATCTACAGCAAAATTGTATCGCTGGACCCCAAAGTCTCCCTTCTGCAAAGTACGCTTCATATATTGTAGCTATCTTATCACGTAGCCCCAAAATCCTAATGACGTATTTAATTTTTTTTCTCAGAAATCATTATTCTTGGCACTCTGAAGGATACTTTCTGCGCCACGTCACATCGTGGCGGCGCAGGTGTGAATCATTATTTCAATTTAAAGTTCTGCAAATGATCAGGACTTTGAATTACTTCAGCCAAGTGAAATTCACTTGGTAAAAGCTCGTGACACTGATTGGACACAAATTAATTTTTTAGTTCAGAATTGAAATATTTTATTGTAAATTTGACTTTTTGGGTTGAAAATGTATCTCTTTTGGTACAAAATCTTTGTTGGATGAAAAGTAAATTATTTTGTTGGCAATGCAACATGTTGTGACATGAAATTGTAAGAATTCAAAGCGTTTTATATTGAATTGCATATGGTATCAACATTGTTCGTACGTAGAGGAATTTATCCCTCCATTATCTCCCTAGGATGGGTTGAAAATTTAAACCAGCCCGAAAGTTTAATTTCAAAATTATGAAAATTTCTAGGGCATCAGGAAAATTACAAAAGATATTATCTCCTACCGACTATATGAATTGTAATTTAACAAGAGCGGAAAGTTTTCATACTGTGTTGCTTGAAATATATTCATTGATGCTTTTGATAATTGTGAATTATATTAAGTGAATAAATTTTGAGTAATCCTGAAAACCTGTTCTTTCTACGAACGTTTTTCTTTTAATTAATCGGTAGAGAGCTATTTTTCCAATACGAAAATTCTAAACTTTGGGAATTGAAATAATTTTCAGAAGATTTCTTTACTGTTTAAATATCTTTCCCATGATTAATTTGTGCAATAATAAAGCCTTGCTAGAAATAAAATTGGACAAGTAAATATCTGTTTTCTGTAACCTTTGATTAAACTATGAGCGTATGTTGATATATTTTTTTAGATAGCGCTATTTGTTCTGTAACCTACAGTTATGCAAAGACATATACGAGAAAATCTCTATGAAACTTTATTGTTAAGTAAATGAGTGTTTGTCGTCAGGCTTAAATTTACGATGTCGAGTCAGATAGTGACTAACAGCTGTCCGTATACGACGTGGATATTTTTTTTGGGGAGTGAGGCAGAAGATCAACCAGGGGGAGTGAATAAATCAAACTTGGCCACGTGGAATACGAAAAGCCCACTAGTTTATTATATATATGGAAACATCTTGTTGAAAATTTCTTTTCTCGCTGAATCAATATCCTCTAGTGCCGTTTACTCTAATCTACTCGATTAGTAAAAAATGAGGATCACCGTCGGTACTCTATTCCTCGTTCTTGTCGTTTTTCTTGATTCTATTGGTAAATATATAATTATATAACATCATACCTGCGATTTTAAGTATACTAGAAAACAAACAGGGTTATTCTTTTTTTTCTGCCTCACATCAAAACTTTTGCGATTCAAATTGTTTTTTCAGTGTACTTCTGATTGAGCTAGAGACTTGAAACTCCCTTGCTTTTCCTAAAATTTCATTAAATATCATTTGAAGAAAAATTGAAAGGATACATGCCATACAAGGATATTTATTTGAATATACTTCGGTTTGGCTCGTATAGTCTGGTCAGACACCTATATGTTTGATGTGGGAATGTATGAATTATCATGCATCTTGAACATTGTACCGTGCTTTTTTTTTAAATTTCTCTTGGTATTTTTCCATACATGCTGTCTTTCAAATTATCTTGGTACATTGCAAACACATATATGTAAACGTTACAAAGTAAACCCTTACTTCTCGTCCCTACATTGCCACCACATTACTCACTTCCTATACTCTCACTTTCACTAATTCCCTTCTTGCACTGCCCAGGACCAAACTAACGCTACTTTCCACGCCTTTCTTCCCTTAATTTTCCCTCATCTACTTTCGCTCTCTTCCACTCCACTACATTTAGTCACCACGCATAACACCGATGCACTATCTCACCCCCTACACTTCATGTACTTCTTCCTCCTCTACAGCACAAACTCTAAAATTCTTTTCATTCACTTCTCTCACTTATCCCTCGTCTACATCCCAACCCCTTACATTGTTCACATCCGTCACTTCTCCTACTGTATACAATCTTAGTTTACTTGCTATTTCTTTAGCTTATCCCCCCTACCCTCCATCACATCCCTTACTTGCAACCACTTCTCCTACTTCCCAACCCACCATTTCCCACACTCCGCACCCTATCACTTTCCTCATTTCTCCACCTTCTACTTCCCCTAATTCCACTCACATACATCTACTGTTCCTCTCTTCCCTTACTTCGCATTCCATTTATAAGAATAATATAGATATATAGATATAGACCTCAGTAGGTAATTAAACATATGCGAAAGCCGCTAGGAATAAGAAAAAACCAAAAATATATACTTGCATGCTATATAAATGCATAACAATTCACCTCTAAAAAAGCAGTATATAAAATAAACAAAATTGAATGAAAGCTGCTTATTTAATGGAGGTTTTCCTACAACAAAAAGTCGTTCATTGTCATTAAGGTTATCAAGACGTTTATGCACTCGTTTCCTACAAGAAATATATGTTTATTTATCAAGAAAAATGTACGGTGCCGAGTTCTTATAATGAAAACTTATGTCTTATTATATTTATTGAATCATCCGAAAGATGCTTTCTGCAAAGAAACGTTGAATTCAGCCAAAGATATTGGACAAAAATGTGCTAAGAAAGAAAAATTAATTTCCTATTTTTTCTTGCAGAATGCAGTTTAAATACCAACCGGAATCCTAATAGCGAACGTGATCCTGGTCCTTCTTCTTCTTCTGCTGGACAGCAACACGTGCCTCACCGGATTTCTCTGGAGGAGGCTCCTTCACGTGCCAGATCCATTTCTCCTCTGGGCAGGCTTCCTTCAGATCGAGTACTTGGATGTACAATAGAACAACTTGGATATGTTCGGCTTATTCCTTGCACAAATCGGAACCAGCAATTTGAATTTCGAAAATACGTTATTCCTGCCGGTATGCCAATTAAATTTCGAGTGGAACTTAATAAATATGTGTCCGTGCCAACCAAAGAATATATTGTATTATCAACATCCAACGATGACGTTTATGCAACATTGGATTATAGTGGGACTCTTCGTGGAATTTATAAGTCAGATAAAAATCATTCACGAATAAAAATAAATATGATGAGCGGCGCAGTTGATAAGTTGACTCCAGATGAAAAAAGGGATTGTCCTGTAGGAAAAAGTCAAGCAATCTTTTCAAGAAGTTTTATCAAAGTTACCGCAAATTACGATTCACTACAGTCCGATCGGAATCCCAATGTCGAAAGTATTCCTAGTTCTTCTTCTGCCAGGCTGTCCAGGTCTTCTCCAGGAAGGCCTCCTTCTCATGAAGTACTTGGATATCCACTTGCAAAACTTGGATATGTTCGACTTATTCCCCAGGCAAATCAGAACCGGCAATTCGAATTTCGAAGATACGTTTTTCCTGTCGATAAGCGAATTCAATTTCCAATAGAAAGCAAAAAGTATGGGCCCGTGCCAAACCGAGAACATATTGTTTTATCAACATCCAATGGTGACGTTTTTGCAATACTGGAGTATACTGGGATTCTTCTTGGAATATATAAGACAGATGGATATCAGTCGAGAATAAAAATAAACATGATAAGCCGTGCAGTTGAGGATATGACTGAAACTGAAATGGGGGAATGTCACGTAGGTAGACGTTACCTAATCTTTCCACATTGGTTTAAAGAAGTTATTTCCAATGAAGATACTCTACAGAAGGTGTATCATTAATTCAATAGAAAAAAGATAAACTAAAATATAACATTCTTTGAAATACGTAGTTTTATCTTTTGCTAATCCCTAAAATATCATTCAAATGTTTTTCTTCGAATATTTAAAATTCAGAGAGTTACACGATTTTGAGCTTTAACAAGCAGGTTCCTTTGAAAACGCCATATTCCTCAAACTGCTGTTTTAAAGGAAAATCATTATCTTTTGGATTCAATGCGTAGGAGTGTGTGCAAGCGAAAAATGATTCATCATTCGATATTATTTGTCAATTTTATAAGCAAAAAACAAAATAGTTTAAACTCAAACCAATAAAATAAGATTTTAGCAAAGTAGTCCAATTTTCCACCAATTAATTGCATTTTGAAGTAAGAAATATGAATTTTCATTGGAAAATATAAAAGATGTATTTTCAACTAAAAATAAAAAATTACAACAAAATTATTATCCCCTGGTAGTTTGAAGTAGTTTTTGAACGTTTTGTAATAAATTTCGAAAAATTTGATAGGGTTTCGAAGATAACAGAAGATCCTTATCATTTTAAGGTATATGAAGCGTTTTCCAAAGATTTTGTATGATTTCTCACGATTTGAAAAATTTGAAAAAATTTCTTAGGCTGCAAAGTTTTCAAGAGATTTAAAAGTTGTAATTAAATTTTAAAGGATTTTATCAAATTTCAAAAGATGATTTCATAAGAATCTGAAGTAATTTTCTTACTGAATAGTGAATAGATTCCAATTTCATATTCGTCATCAGCACACTCTTATTTATATAAGTACACAAATGTTTTAAGCGACCTGAACAATGTAATTATCATATAATAATAATGTGAGTGACGAACTAGTTAGCAAAACGGAAAAAGTTTCAGTCACGGTGTTCTTCAAAAAGTTGAATTGTTTTTCAAATAAGAAAAAAAATTCGCACGATCAAATTCGATTGCTTTAAATTTGAAATGAAATATGTTTTTTATTCCAGAAATAATTTCATTTTCATACAAAATTCTTAACTTGAAGAAATTATCTTATATAAAAGTGACGATCCTCTGCAGTCACCAAGTATGTGAACAGGGCAACTCCTGCAGGATCTGGGCAGCGCGAAGGCTGACTGTATGGCTCTTTTGCAAAAAGGGCAGGAGTTTCAAGCTTTAGTTAAGCGGGTGTTTCAACAAATGGAGAAATGTGTAATTAAAAGTCGAGTTTTGGTGTTCACTATTGAAATATCAATGGTTATAATAATTTGTGTAACTTGGATGTAAAGAAGAGAGCCTATTTAACTAGTCATTATGTGATTTGCATAGGTGAGTCATTGCTCACAAACCCATCTGTGAAACTGCCTGTGAAATTGAACTTCGAAAATTTCTTCACGCTGCATATCGGTAATACATATTTTCCCCCATCAGAAAACTCCGACTTCTGTATTGACGCGCTCCAAAATATTTTATTCTCCTCAGACAACGTAAAAACACATTTTTTAATAATTGACGATTTTAACGATCGAGCAGGAAGCATATATAGCTTTTGTGATGAGATTTTCAACAATTATTATTTCTTTCTAAATAGATCGGCCTTAGATGTTAAAGTTAATGAAAGAGGCAAAAAATTGTTGGAGACCCTGAAATCGCGCGACCTAGCGCTCTGCAATGGTCGCACATTTTCTGACAGGCTGAGTCAATTTACCTACCTAACGATAGGAGGCTGTAGTACTATTGATCTACGTTGGTTAGGTATCGATTGCGCAAATCTTGTAGAGGATTTCTCTCTCGAAAGTATTTTGGACTAATCAAGTCATTTACTTGTTGCTATTGATTTTAATATTGTGATCAAGGGTTCTAGGGATATAGAGCATACCATATTTGGCAGCGTATCAACGTTTGTAAAATAAATGGCGAGGGAGCGAATTTTATACCAAAGTAGCTGAGAAAGAGCAGTATGAAACAACTCTTATGAGTTTAGCAAATTTTAGAAATAGTAGGGAGTTTTGGCAGACGGAAAAAGTGTTCTACACTAACTATTCGGTAATAATGATGCACTTTGCCACTAGCAAGAGAGATTATTGACACGTCATTTTTGTAGATTTTAAGAGCGCACTTGACTCAATTAGTCATACTAAGCTCTAATGTCTCATTTTATGTCAATGCCGGTCTGAGGGTCAAATTTGGTGAGTCCTACTCGCAAACAGTCGTCGTGACGCAAGGGGTCCTACGGAGTGACAGCTTTAGTCCTCCTCTTCATTCTTTTTGCGGTCGATATTGTTGACCTCTATATAAGGAAATACTTGTATCAACCATATAGTTATCTTTGCTGCTTCTCGGGACGACGCTCGCGACAAACTAGAAGTTCTGGAGGAGTAATGCGATCAGAATAGCTTTCAGCTAAACCCTCAATAAAACAAAGATCGTCCCTTTTCGTGAAGCCGGTAAGTTGAAAAAATATCGCTCTCTTATGCGAAAAAATCCATCCATTCTTGTATTTATTATCACCTACACGTACCTCGGAACCCCGTTCTCGTCAACGGGTAAATTTAAAGTGGCCAAATACCATTTTGACAGGAAAGGGACTAGAGTAATTGATAGAGTGTGCAGTATTATAAATAAGTCTAAACATAATTTAGGGGAAACCTAAAAACACGCCTGCGCACTTCATTTGATTGGAAACGGTATTAGAGCAAGTAAGCGTCAGAGCGTTCGAACGAGCCTATAATTGGTGTATTTCTCTAACTAATATGAACGGGGACAGGTCGCCTGAGATTTGTCTCAGGAACTTCTGCGATTTGAACCAGGCTAGTGACGCAAGTACAGAATTCAATTGGACTTCGCAATTCAAGTCCCTATTCTAATCTCCAGGCAAACTTGATAAATGGAATCGGCAATGGAGTAACCCTCATGGGTTTACCGTAGAAAAGTCCAACATAATAACTAGGTGGTCAAATCGCTGAGAGATAGATCTTTTATTATCAATGAGTAAGAGTCTGATTTTGAGTACCCTGAACGTTTTATGTATATTGATCTGTTGCGTCGCGTGTAATTATTTTACTTAACAATTTTTATAACTACAACTTAAGATTATTGAGTTTTGACCATAAATTCGAGACCCCCCTTGCAAAAGCCAGCGGTACATTACAAGGAACCAGAATTAGGTGGAATTGCATTGACTAGCCATTTAGTGTGAAACATATCTTATTGTAGTTATTTTAGGTGCAATTCCTCTCCTTACTCACTTTGAATTTATGTGAAATAAATTGAATCTTGAATCTTCAGTAGTATTTGTTTGCATAGGAAATTCGTGAATTAAGCAAACAATTGTTATTTGTTTCCACAACAATTATGCGCAGTAAATCGTGACAAAAATATTCTTTTCTGGAATTATGGACTAAGCTAATAATTGTTAAGAGTGATATTTTTGTTGAAAAGTAATTTACAATTATATAAAAAATTAATATCACCTGATCCTTTTCATAGAAAAGTTGGAGTGAATTCTAGTTTTGTCGATTCTCTTACACTATGTAGCTTATTAATCAGTATTTTTCTATTTCAACGAAACCGATCCGAAAAAAAGCTTTTCACAACAAAGATGGACAACAATTGTTCAAAAAGAGAATTATGCTTAAAAAAATTAGGGTATAATTTCTGAGATCAGAAAATACTGAACAGTTAGCGTCCTGTGGCCAAGGTATAGTACATAGGTTTCTGAGGCTGCTTTCTTTCTGTGTTTCGAAAAAATCAAAAAAGTAATTAATTGTGCAAACTGTTTGTAAATTCCTCTGCATTGTGCCCAAAAAATGCCCCAAGAAATTGAAAAATAGCAAATATAATGATAAACGAATGTTGATAGTAATATTTATTTGAATAGGAAATTTGGAAATTATTTTAAAAATTTCAATTTGTTTGCACAATATTTATGCGCTGTAAATCGTGACAATTTATTATTTTCTGGAATTAATGATGGAGCCGAAAGAAACAGCTACCCACAACGGAACTGAACCAAAATTGTTCAAAAAGATACTCATGCTTAAAAAAATGAGGATATAATTTTTGAGATAAGAAAATACTAAACAGTTAGCGGCACACATAGTGTAAGAGAGATGCGAAATTCTAGAATTTTCTACAAAATTGATAAAATGAAATTTGAACAGAGTAGTTCAACTTTCAAGCATGTAGTACTAATCATTGCAAACATGGTTTGAATATAAAATGGAATTTTTAATTCAAATTTGTAGATATTTTTATGATGAACAATTTCAAAAAAAAATTTTTACTTATATTCCACAGTTTCGACGGTGAATGCATTTTTTGAATAATTTTTTTTACGATTGAAACAGAAAATATTTGTCTTTTCAGAAACATTGGCTAAAGAAAATTTGTTCATCTTTTTGTGATGAACAATTTTGCTTATTAATATTTTTTTCATGTATTATATAGTGTTTCTGGAAAATGGAATTTTTTATTTTTCAGAAAACATTTTTGATGGACAAGCTAGAACCGTTGGCCAAAAATGGCTGGCTAACGCACTTGTCATTTCCTCCAACACAGAAAAAACGGACGTTCTCATAAGAACTAATTTTGTATTTCAAAGGAGCTGCATCTAAAAGAAACCCCTCTTTCTGGAAAGAAACCCAAAACGATTAATCATTTTTTCGCTTTGCCCACTTAGACATTTTACTTATCTAATAACACAAATTTAACCTTAAAGCACGCATGTAATCGACTCTGATGAATGTAATTTAATGAAGGGAATTAATGCACAGACAACCTCCGAGGGTCATCACTAATCCGCTCTAAATTTTACAGAAAGTTTATAATATTTATCTTCATGGTATTTATTTTTTATGTATTAATAATTTTGATTGACTGTAATAATTATGTCAGCGGTAGGGAGGTATATTGGATGTCACGAAGAAAGAGGAAACAGCTTATTCACCCGAAAGATGAAGAAGGAATTTCATAAACAAACTGAGAAGATGAAAAATGTGTTGAAGGAGATGAAGACAGTGTTAGATAATATGCAGTCTTTCAGTGTATTGAAGAAGAATTTGTTCCTCTTAATGGGAAATGGAATTAGGTCAACAAAGAACGTACTTCGGCAAATGGAGTCGGAAAGATTGTCCATATGGATGAAATTTAGCGCACTTGGATGGAGCCTGACAAACAAAGTCAGAGACAAGGTTGAAGACGTAAGGAAGAAGGCAGGGCGTGGTGTTGTGGCCAGCAAGGGGCCCGCTGGTCACCTTGCTCGGCCCGAAGCAGTTTTGATAACAACGGCTGAGGGTTTAAGCTACGCCGAGGTACTGAAGGACCTCAAAAGAAAGGTAAAACTGGACAAGGCAGACGGTATTTTATTTGCTAGAAGATGGAAATGCATCTTCCTGCGACTCAATGACCCCGGCATTTGCTTTCGCATTACTTTAGAAACTTAAGTGTACGGCTTCTACCCTGTGCCTCGGAGTCTGCTACATATACTTACTTGGCCTTTCTGTCCAGGAGCCCCAACCTTGATGTACGCATCGTCCGCAGCAGCAATGCAGTGTTTCGCAACTGCCTGTTTGGAATTCGACATCATGCTTGAACCCATCTAGTTACTGCTGTTCTGAGGCTTCCTTCACATAGCTGCCTCCTTATACGTCATGCATCGCATGGTCTCCGGTAGATGATCGGTTGGGGACTCTCATTCTTTTGTGGCGCATGGGTAGCACTGCGGAGTGCTATCGAATTCCTTAGCTCTGTGGATCTCTTTACCGCAACTCCAACACGCTCTGGTCCTGTCAAGGCTCTCGCAGTTCGCTACCATATAGCGAAAGCCCTAAAAGCGGTAGCCTCTCATCACTTTTGACTTCCTCCTTACCCTACAGGACACCTATCCTGCCTTTAAGTGTCCTCTATGGAGCTGCTTTGCAGCCATCTTCTTGCTGAACTCCACGGAGGCATTCAAACTCCATTTGAAGGCCTTCGTATTGAAGTTGAACTTGAAGTCCTTTGTCACAGTCGCCGAAGTCTCTCCTCACGGCATCCTTAACATCCGTGATAACAGTGGTTGTGTCGCGGTCCGAATCCTCGATTTCGCTGCAGGAAACGAGCTCGTGCACGTTATTTCCTACGTCAACTGCTTCCTTGATGTCAGAGGACAGCTTAAAACCTCCCTCCACTGCTTTTCCTACCACAATGAGGACATCTCTATTTCTGCTTTGCCTTCCACCCCTAATTTCACATCAAAGGCATCCTGCTTTACCTCTGTTTTGAAGTTCTTTAATATCTCTGCATAGATCAAACCCTCAGCTTTGACCGAGCTTCTGACTTTGTTCTCCAAGTTCTATCCAAGGGTGTTGAACTTCATTCACATGGACAATCTTCTCGACCTCTTCTGCCATAGCACGTTGCGAAGGTGGTTTATTGACCACCACGAATGGCTGTTCTCTTCAAGAGAGTACACTCAAGCACATACGTATCTATATACGTATATGTATGGGTATACGTATATCGGTAATTTTATTGATTTTTTTGTTATGGGCGCCAGCCAGGTCCGTTATCACACAAAAAAAAAATAAAACCAGAAAAACAAAAGAAATGATTGCCCGGCAGTTTCATGGTCTCAAACCTAGAAAAAGAAAGAAAAAGAGAAGGAAGCTAATAGAGCAAGGAATCTCATGGGTGGTTCTTTAAGAAAAACACAACGGCCCATGCATATAAGAAAATCTTGGGGAATTTCTTAGAAAACAACGAGAGAAAATGATCTTTGTTTACAAGGTTAAGCTAAAACTTTAAATGAAATGCCTCGGAACTATAACGGCTAAGAGAGCATACTACGCCCATGTGGTCGATAGTCGAAATCCCGTACGCGAGGTCATTCTGTTTCGGAGAGGACACAAGAAACTACTATTACGTACTGACTCGAATTCCCGCCACTAAACATCTGTATTAGACAGAATCCCTTAAAATATAACGGAAGAGCACTCAATAGGAAGGGCTAGCGAGGCAATGAGTCGGAATGAGACAAAATTCTATCATACAACCCGCCAATTGCGTCGCTTGCCGAAAATACAAAAGGTTTACCTGTGACATCCTAGTTCGGGAATTCTTGAAAATCCAAAAAAAAATCGAACAATTCCAAAAGAAGTCAATCAATGAATGCAATGGTCCAGTAAGGAAGAAAAATAATAATCTGAGGAATCAGTCCTACAGCTTGTGATAAGATTTTCATAGGAGGCACACGGCACGTGGTGCGACCATTCGACCAAGAACGAAAGTGACAGATTCCTGCGAGGCACCAAGACCGTTAACTCGAAGGGGGCTCTTGAAATGTTTCCAAACTTCTCGAGCTTCAAATTATATGGCGGTAAATTCAAAATTATAATGGAGTTAATGTGAAGTATTCACCAAACATTCCATGGTATCTTCTGTCCTTTATAACACCTTATTTAACCAACTATAAAAACAAATCGCGAACTAATAGTTAACTACAAGTGATTTTACTAAGTCTTAACCGAATAACATTTTGATTTAAGCCAAAGAAAATAAATAAACAAAAGGATAGACTTTGCACATAGGACTCTTGCTCGAGAAGATGTAGACTCATTCTGAACGTTTTCGTTCCGCTAAATGTGACAATTGACCTAACCTCGACCAGACGGGAACGCGCATGCGCATGAAAAATCTTTTGTCGGTGCGTTGAACAATTAATCTCAAATGTAAATACATATGTTTGCAAGTAAGAACATAGTTAAAACAATAACAATTCCTGGTTAAATCTGAAATGGTACGACGGTAAGTGGTTACAGAGTTTAACAATTTACGGGAATTGATTTTCGGTAATATTTTCTTCATGATGGCTGCAATCCGTGGTTGATTGCTTCGTTCGATACTCCGTTTGATGACCAATGAGCTCTCGTTCACCAGGTTTCCGATCATCTTATTAAGGTTTGAGGATCGTGACGTCACATGTACTGGTAATATGGCGCTTAACTGACGTCCCTGGTTACTGATAAGTTGAGCTCAGTAACACCAGAGTCGTGGTTGCTCGTGTGTCGTCACGCCTCCGATGTCATTAATTGCACAATTTTGAACTTTTATAACATTTCTAAATTTTGAAAATTATATTTTTTTTATGACATTTTAGGTTTAAAAATTAAAAACTGAACGATTTTAAATTTTGGTTGAAAAAAATTCCACTAATTTCCCGGCTTTTTCTCGACTCAAAACAAAATTTTCAAGGTCATTAAAATAAAAAAAATTTAATTTTGAAGCTGAAATTTTTTTAATTTGAAGTAATCAAATCAAAATTAAACTAGAAATTTAAGAACTTAAAATGGAACGCTTTTGAATTGTAAACTTTTAAATTTGAAGCTTGAAATTTTTTTATTTTAAAACACTATTTAATTAAACAATTTTATATTAAATGCCATTAATTGCAAAAATTTTAAACTTTTATAACATTTCTAAATTTTGAAAATGATATATTTTTAAAGCAATTTTAGGTTTAAAAAATTAAAAACTGAACGGTTTTCAATTTTGGTTGAATAAAATTCCAGTCATTTCCGGGCTTTTTCTCGACTCAAAACAAATTTTTTAGGGTCTTTAAAATAAAAAAATTTAATTTTGAAGCTGAAATTTTTTTAATTTGAAGTAATCAAATCAAAATTAAACTAGACATTAAAGAACTCAAAATCGAACGCTTTTGCATCTTCAACTTTTAAATTTGAAGCTTACAAAATTTTAAATTAAATGCCATTGAATTGCAACATTTTAAACTTTTACGACATTTCTAAATTTTGAAAATGATATATTTTGTAAGCAATTTTAGGTTTAAAAAATTAAAAACTGAACGATTAAAAATTTTTGTTGAAAAAAATTCCAGTCATTTCCCAGGTTTTTTCAACTCTAAACAAAATTTTCAGTCATTAAAATAAAAACAGATTTTAATTTTGAAGCTGAAATTTTTTTCATTAAAATAATCAAATTAAATTAAACTAGAAATTAAAGAACTCAAAATGGAACGCTTTTGAATTGTAAACTTTTAAGTTTGAAGCTTGAAAATTTTTTATTCAAAACACTATTTAATTAATCAATTTAAAATTAAATACCATTAAATTGCAAAATTTTAAACTCATAAAATTTCTAAATTTTGAAAATTATTTATTTTTTTAAGCAATTTTAGGTTTAAAAAATTAAAAACTGGAGAATTTTAAATTTTACTTGACACAAATTCCAGTAATTTTCCCGGCTTTTTCTCGACTCCAAAAACATTTTTCAGGGCCATTAAAATTTAAAAAAATTTAATTCTGAAGCTGAAATTTTTTTAATTTAAAGTAATCAAATCAAAATTAAACTAGAAATTAAAGAACTCAAAATGGAAAGTTTTTTAATTTTAAACTTTTAAATTTGAAGGTTGAACAAATTTTAATTCAAAACACTATTTAATTAATCAATTTTAAATTAAATGCCATTAAATTGCAAAATTTTAAACACTTATAACATTTCTAAATGTTGAAAACGATATATTTTTTAAGCAATTTTAGGTCATTAAAATAAAAATTTTTTTAAACTTTTAAAATTGAAGTTTAAAAAATTTTTCATTGAAAACACTTTTTAATGGAAAATTGCATTTTTTTGAAGCAATTTTAGTTTTAAAAAATTGTACGCTTAAAAATTTTTGTTGACAAAAATTCCAGTCATTTCCCAGATTTTTTTTCGACTCAAAAGCAACATTTTTACTGCAATTAAAATTGAAAAATTTTTTATTTTGAAGCTGAAATTTTTTTTATTCAAAGTTATCCAATCAAAATTAAACTAGAAATTGAAGAACTCAAAATGGAACGCTTTTGAATTTTAAATTTTCAAATTTGAAGCTTGAAATTTTTTTATTTTAAAACACTATTTAATTAAACCATTTTAAATTAAATTCCATTAAATTGCAAAATTTTAAACTCTTATAAAATTTATAAATTTTGAAAATTATATATTTTTGAAACAATTTTATGTTTAAAAAATTAAAAACTGAACGATTCTAAATTTTGCTTAAAAAAATTCCAATCATTTTCCCGGCTTTTTCTCGACTCAAAACAATTTTTTCAGGGTCTTTAAAATAAACAATTTTTTTATTTTGAAGCTGAGAATGTTTTCATTTAAAGAAATATAATCTAAATTAGACCGCTAATCAAAGAACTGATAATGGAACCTCTGTTCAATTTTATACTTTTAAATTTGAAGCTTAAAATTTTTTAAATTTAAAACACTATTTAATTGAATATTATTTTTTAAGCAATTTAAGGTTTAAAAAATTAAAAATTGACCTGTTTTTAAATTTTTGTTGAAAAAAATTCCAGACATTCCCCAGGCTTTATCAACTCTAAACAAAATTTGCAGTCATTAAAATAAAAAAATAAAAAATGTTGAAACTGCCATTTTTTTCAATTAAAGTAATCAAATAAAAACTAAACTGCAAAATAAAGAACAGAAAATGGAACTCTTTTCAATTTTAAACTTTTACATTCGAAGCTTGAAATTTTTTAAATTAAAAACACTATTTGATTGAACAATTAAAAATTAAATACCATTAAATTGCAAAACTTTAAACTTTTATAACATTCCTTAATGTTGAAAATTATGTTTTTTTAAAGAAAATTTTGATTCAAAACACTATTTAATTCAACAATTTCAAATTAAAAGCCCTAAAATTGCAAAAAAAAATTATTTTAAACTTTTATAAATTAAATAGTTGTTTGCAGATTTCTGGTTAACAAATAAAAATCCTATCATTTTCAATGCTCTTAATTAAAAAATGAATTAATAAACATTTTTAAATGTTGAAAATCATATAGTATAATTTTAAGTTAAAAATATAAAAAATGGAACGATTTTAAATTTTGTTTGAACATATAAAAATTGGAAAAAATGAAACAATTACATTTCATACGTTCAAAGATTTAATTTAATGATTTAAGGCTAATTTTAAATAAACAATAAAATATTACTAAATTTAGAAAAAATATCCTCTTTTTATTTCAAATTGATTGGGCTAAAAATAGAACATTTCAGACTGAAATAATATTTGAACAGGATTTAAAATTGAATAAAAGTGATTCATTATGAATCTATTATTCAAAAATTATTTGAAAAGTTTTTAACGTTAAAATCTGTAAATTGCTTATAATTTTTTACAAGACAATCGTCTTGTAAAACAAATTATTGTTTAATTTTTAATATTTGAACTACAGTTCAATTTTTATCAAATTTCAAACGCTTTTAATTATATTCTAATTATTTAAGTCTTTAAAACTGTATTTTAAAATTCACAAAAATTCAAAAAATTAGTTTAGAAATTGGCTTCTTCCATTCAAAAATACAATTAATATCCAAAATTCCGTCCTTTCCAACTCTTTAAAAATCTTAAGAATAAAAAAATGTACCTCTCACAATTCAGAAAAAATTAAAACTAAAATTTCCTGACTTCCAATTCATAAAAAATCTTGATAATAAAAAAATGTTCCTCTTTCAATTCATAAAAAAATTAAAAATGGAAAATTCTTCCCGTAAACTGAACGAAAATGTTAAAAAGAAAATAATAGCCTCTTCTAATTCATAACAAAAATCCAAATTTCAATTAAAATTATTATAAAAAGTCTTAAAAATAACCACAAGTATAATTTCATAACAAAGACAACGTATTTTTATTTAAAATTATGAATCTTTAACCAGATACTTGAATTTTCAATTAAAAACGATTAATTTCGAACCAAAAATAGACTAGTTAAATTTTCAGTTAAAAAAAATAATTTTAAACAAACAAAAAATGAATTTAAAACAAAATAGTTCAATACAGTAATATAAAGCTCCTTTAATAAATAAAGAATGATTGCTATTCAATTTTATATTTAAATTTAAAAGAAAATTAAGCACGCTCTCGGAAAAATTCCCTGAAATTTCCAGGGTTTTCCAGGTATATACAAATTTCCGAACAATTTCAGATTTTTCCGGTTTCGCATCTTTATCTCAAAGAAAGTGTTGATAGACTGCGACTGTTGCTAATTCTAATAATACCAACGTCATAAAACTGATAAAGAAAAGATAACAACAAGTTAACAAGAGTCGTCGTTAAATTTGTATGATAAACATACGATAATTCATTTTTAACAATATTTTTTCTAAATAAAAAAAATCTGCATGAGATAATCATTGACTCTTTTACGGCAGCTTCTACGGCCCACAATTATCTCACAATCAGTTACACAACTTCACCTTTCTTATCTCATCATTAACTCAACAGACATGCATATGCAGTTTTTCTTTAAAAGTAACAACTTTTTTTTTCGATTAAAATGTGGTCGCCTTGGCCCACTTTTATCGAGCCGATCCCAAAATTCAGGCCCCATAAAGATTTGTCCAAAAACGTGGTCTCGATAATAAACAATATTAACCCAGACGGAAAAATTATATATAGTTTATATATAGTGTGAAATTATATATAATACTTCACACTATATATAATTTTTCCGCCTGGGAAGGTGCCCATAGTTTATATACAGTGTGAAGTATTATATATAATATTCATTTGTTTTATATAAAAAATGTACAAAACAAATGAATATTATATATAATACTTCACACTATATATAAACTATATATAATATTTCCGCCTGGGTGAAATATATTATATCTAACTAAAAAATATGTTTATTATCATACTTTAAGAGTCGAGTCTAAAAATTTAATTTTAAATATTATAACTCAGAAATCATGATTGCCTTTTCGTTGTGAAACTATTACGAAGCAGGATCCGCACTAAAAACCCAGGTGGAAATATTATATATAGTTTATATATAGTATGAAGTATTATATATAATATTCACTTGTTTTATACATTTTGTATATAAAACAAATGATTATATATAATACTTCACATATATATAAACTATATATAATATTTCAGCATGGGAAAGAGTACATGAATGCAGAAAGCGTTTTGTAGAAAGGACGGGTTGTGAATGTTAATAACTCACCAGGTATGGGATCCACTTAACGAAAAAAATCCACTCTAAAATCCACTTGGCCGAAAATCCCAGTTTTCACACAAATTCGAAAAAAAAATTATTTTTCCACATGAGAAAAAAGAGTTTTAACAATTTGATCGACTATCAGCGGAGGACCGAAGAGTTCGCGCGGCCGCGACTGTTGCTTGACTGGTCAACTGAGCAGCGATGATCGTCGTTGGTCCTTTGGTTCATGGTGGATGTGTAATTGTGGTTGTATGAGAATATACGAAAGAGGAGAAAATATTCCTCTTTCATTCTCAACTCTTTTTTTCCCCTTCTCGCTTATTACGTAGTAAATACGTTGAGTGATTCGCGCCAACAAGTGCGTGCAATGAGCAATCGTGAGATATCAGATCGTGTTAGGAATTATGGCTGATGAATTAATGAACGGGATTAATCAAGTCCCCCGCCGAGAATTTATTAAGTACATACTACAATGTGAAAGAGAAAGAAAGGGAAATAAGAGAATGGCACTTTTAACGAGAGATTGACCGCAAGATTTTATATGAGCCATTGAACTTGTGCATATATGTGCATAGATTTGATTACACTTAGTGTTTAAAATTGTATAGTTTCGGATACTTTCAACTAAAAATGTTCCAAATGTGAATGTTTAAAATAGAAATAGTCCCATTTTGAAAATGTTATTCTGAAATTATTAAATTTTTTACATTTTCAATTTAAAATGACTTACATTTTAAACCTTACCAACTAGAAATTCTTCTTCATGTTTGAAATATTATAATTGAACAATTTTCAATTAAATCAGTTCCAACTCGAATAATTTCAAAAAAAAGTGTTAAAACCCGGGCGGAAAAATTATGTATAGTTTATACATAGCGTGAAGTACTATATAAGATATTCACTTGTTTTATACATTATTTGTATAAAACAATTAAATGAATATTATATCTAATGCTTCACACTATATATAAACTATATATCATTTTTCCGTCCGGAAAATTGAACGATTTCGAATTTTTATTGTTTAAAATTGTACAATTTCAGGTACATACTTTCAACTAAAAATGTTCCAATTGTGAATGTTTTAAATAGGAATAGTCCCATTTTGAAAATATTATTCTGAAAATATTAAATTTTTAACATTTTCAATTTAAAATGATTTATACATTTTGAACATTACTAATTAGAAATTGTTAAATTTGAAATTATTTAGTTCAAATCGCTTCCTGTTTGAAATATTCCAATTGAACAATTTTGAATTAAATCAGTTCCAACTCGAATAATTTCAAAAAAAGTGTTAAAACCCAGGCAGAAAAATTATGTATAGTTTATACATAGCGTGAAGTATTATATATAATATTCACTTGTTTTATATACATCTTTTGTATAAAACAAATGAATATTATATATAATACTTCACACTATATATAAACTATATATCATTTTTCCGCCTGGAAAATTGAACAATTTCAAATTTTTATTGTTTAAAATTGTACAATTTCAGGTAAATACTTTCAACTAAAAATGTTCCAATTTTCAATATTTAAATTTCTGAAATTATTAAATTTTTAACATTGACAATTTAAAATGTCTTACATTTTGACTTCCATTTTGAAAATAATTAACTAGAAATTGTTCAATTTGAAACGGTTTAATTCATATCGCTTCCTGTTTGAAATATTCCAATTAAACAAGTCCCAACTCGAACAATGTCAAATAAAAGTGTTAAAAATTAAACAATTTTAAGTTTATATTGTTTCAAATTTTATAATTTCAGATACTTTCAACTAAAAATGTTCCAAATGTGAATGTTTAAAATACGAATAGTCCCATTTTGAAAATGTTATTCGGAAATTATTAATTTTTTAACATTTTCAATTCAAAATGACTTATATTTTGACTTACATTTTGAACATTATTAACTCGAAATTGTTCAATTTGAAATGATTTAATTCAAATCGCTTCCTGTTTGAAATATTCTAATTAAACAAGTTCCAACTCGAACAATTTCAAATAAAAATGTGAAATTGTGAAAGTTTCAAATTAAAATAGAACAATTTTGAAAATGTTATTCTCAAATTAGGGGCTGCGCATAAATTACGTAAAGTCTTTTTGGTAGCAAATTCAACTATTTGGTCAAAATATGACCTACTTCGTTAAAAATTCTTTTTTTTTATTTAAAGATTCATCATTGTAGTTAAAAATTTATTTCTTCGGTCGAAAACTTAAAATAAAATATAAAAAAATCTGTTTAAGTTGAGGATTCGAGCATTTTGTTGAAAAGTTGTCTTTTTTCGTTAAATTAAATTGTTTTTTTTTTCAATGAAATTTTTTTTTCTTTGAAATATCAGCTACTACATTTTTTGTTGGAAATTCATCTTTTTTGTTGAAAATTAATTTTTTCATCTGAAAATTCAACTATTTCATTTAGATAGAAAATTCATCTTTTTTAGTTGAAAATTCAACTATTTGGTTGGAAATTTATGAATGTTGTTAAAAAAATCGTATATTGTTGATAGAAAATTAATCTTTTCTGTTCAAAATTGAATTGTTTGGTTAAGAATTTATTGCTTGGTTAAAGATTTTTTTTTTTTTTTGGTATAAAAGCAATTTTTTTTGGTAAAAAATGCAACTAAATGCAGACATTTTGTTGAAAATTTGTCTTTTTTTTTGTTAAATTCGACTGTTTTTTATTCCAAATTTACATATGTTTTGGTTGAAATATCAACTATTACTTTTTTCGTTGAAAATTCATCTTTTTGGTTGAAAATAAATTTTTTAAACTGAAAATTAAATTTTTTAGTTGAAAATTCGTCTTTTTGGTAGAAAAAAAAAATATAATAATGATAATAATGTGAAAATTACAAAATCGGCATGACGTAAATATTATGAAATAGAACATTTTCGTGAAGTTTTATTCATTTATTTTTTCAAATTTAAAAGTTTATGATCTAAACATTTAATAAAAACAGTCTTTTGTTGATCGAATGATGATTTTTTATCTACTAGTGTAAACCAAAATTGTTATAGTCGAGCTGTGAAAAAAATTCCTCTCTAGCTCCGCTGGGATTCGAACCCAGCTCTCACATATTGCCGGTCTAGTGCTCCAACCCACTCCCCTCTGTAGCTTAATGCTTTAGACTTTAGAGCATCAGACCGGCAATCTGTAGACCTGGGTCGAATTTTTTGCGTTTTTTTTTTAAACAAATTGTTTCTAATAAATAAGATGTTTCGATAAATTGCTTTAACAATTTATTATTGCTTTTATCAATTTTCTCTTAGACTGACGTCAGAAAGTCGCGGTTTTAAAGAATTTTTAACTTATTAGCAATAATCAATTAAAGTAACAGAAATGATTATTTAAACAATTCATTAATATTATCAATAATTTCTCTTAGAATTGAGCTTAGAATAATACTAAAAAATTTCAGTTTTTTCCAAATTTTCCACTTTTTGTCCAATTTTTAATTAGAATGAGATAAATAATTAACTAAAGATAACAAAATTAATTGTTTCAAATTTTTTTTTTAATTTTTATTAAAATTATAACTGAATAATATTAGACAGTTGCGATCCATATAGAAAATTTAAAGAATATTTCAAATATCTGTTTTATTCAAGAAAAATGTATTTACAAAAAAGAAAGAGATTGCCTAAAATATGATGCTCTCTAATGTTAATTTATTATTTATTCATAACTGCAAAGGTAATTCAATGATAAACATTTCAGAAAAACTGCAATTTTCTAGCACTTATCTAAGTGAATATATTTATAAACAATAATAAATTTGTTAAACAATTATAAAACCGCAATCATCTGGCATTAATATAGATGAAGATAGTTATAAACAATAATAATTTGTTTAATCAATTATTTTTGCTAAACTTATTTAATTATTAAGTCACTTCAAGTGTAAAAGAGACAAATAGTTAAAAATTTCAGAAAAACTGCAACTTTCTACCATTAAGTAAAGAGAACATTATTAACAATAAGAATGATTTATTTAAACAATTATTTTTGCTAAACTTATTTAATTATTAAGTCACTTTAAGTGTAAGAGAGACAAATAGTTAAAAATTTCAGAAAAACTGAAACTTTCTACCATTAAGTAAAGAGAACATTATTAACAATAAGAATGATTTGTTTGAACAATTATTGTTGCTAAATTGAATCAAATGATAACTCACTTCAAGTGAAAAGTGGACAAAAAGTTAAAAATTTCAGAAAAAAACGCAATTTCTAGCATCATTCAAAGACAATATTATTAATTGAAAATAATAATGAATTGTTTAAAAAAATATGCTTGTTAACATTAATTAACTATTACCTCACTTTAATTGAAAATTGGACAAAAAGTGGAAATTTTCTTAAAAAACCGCGACTTTCTATCTCCATTCTAAGAAAAAATTGTTCAAACAATTTATGTAGAAAAATACTTATCAATAGAAAGTAGTATTATGCGTACTGGATTTGTCTGAAAAAAGTTTGAAAAATTGATATTAACAGTTGATTACGTTAAAAAAACAAAGTTTAAATTCTGACAAAAAGCCATATAATACATTTTCTAATTACATTTATTTAAACAATGGCATAAAAATTTAACAATTTGTTTAAGCAACAATTTTTATTTTAAATTGTTCGAGTTGGAACTTGTTTAATTGGAATATTTCAAACAGGAAGCGATTTGAATTAAATCATTTCCAATTGAACAATTTCTAGTGAATAATGTTCAAAATGTAAGTAAAAATATATGTAATTTTAAATATAAAACTTAAAAAATTTAATAATTTCAGAATAATATTTTCAAAATGAGACTATTCCAATTTGAAACATGTACAATTGGAACATTTCTTGTTGAAAGTATTTGAAATTGTAAAATTTCAAACAATATAAACTTGAAATTCTTTCATTTTTAACATTTTGATTTGAAATTAATCGAGTTGAAACTTGTTTAATTCAAAATTGTTCAATTTGAATATTGCAAACTGGAAGCGATTTTGATTAAATAATTTCAAATTAAACAATTTTTAGTTAATAATGTTCAAGATGTATGTCAAAATGAAAGACAATATATATGTATAATTTTAAATTGAACTTGTTGAAAATGTAATAATTTAATAATAACATTTTCAAAATGAGACTATTCCAATATGAAACATTTACAATTGGAACATTTCTTGTTGAAAGTATTTGAAATTGTAAAATTTTAAACAATATAAACTTGAAATTGTTTAATTCTTTACAATTTTTATTTGAAATTGTTCGAGTTGGAACTTGTTTAATTGGAATATTTCAAACAGAAAGCAATTTGAATTCAATCATTTCAAATTGAACAATTTCTAGTGAATAATGTTCAAAATGTAAGTCGAAATATATATAATTTCAAATTGAAATTGTTAGAAAATTAATAATTTCAGAATAATATTTTCAAAATGAGACTATTCCTATTTTAAATATTCACATTTCGAACATTTCTTGTTGAAAGTATCAGAAATTGTAAAATGTTAAACAAATTAAACTTAAAATTGTTCAATTTTTTACAATTTTTGTATGAAATTATTCGAGTTGGAAGTGTTTAATTCCAAATTGTTAAATTGGAATATTTCCAACTGGAAGCGATTTGAATTGAATCATTTCAAATTGAACAATTTCTAGTTAATAATGTTCAAAATGTAAGTCAAAATATATGTAATTTTAAATTGAAAACGTTAAAAATTTAATAATTTCAGAATAATATTTTCAAAATGAGACTATTCCAATTTGAAACATGTACAATTGGAACATTTCTTGTTGAAAGTATTTGAAATTGTAAAATTTCAAACAATATAAACTTGAAATTCTTTCATTTTTAACATTTTGATTTGAAATTAATCGAGTTGAAACTTGTTTAATTCAAAATTGTTCAATTTGAATATTGCAAACTGGAAGCGATTTTGATTAAATAATTTCAAATAAAACAATTTTTAGTTAATAATGTTCAAGATGTAAGTCAAAATGTAATTCAAAATGCAAGTCAATATATATGCATAATTTTAAATTGAAATTCTTAAAAATTTAATAATTTCAGAATAACATTTGCAAAATGAGACTATTCCAATATGAAACATTTACAATTAGAACTTTTTTTGTTGAAAGTATTTGAAATTGTTAAATTTTAAACAATATAAACTTGAAATTGTTTAATTTTTAACACTCTTATTTGAAATTGTTCGAATTGGAACTTGTTTAATTGGAGTATTTCAAACAAGAAGCGATTTTAATAAAATAATTTTAAATTGAACAATTTTTAGTTAATAATGTTCAAAATGTAAGTCAAAATGTAAGTCAAAATATATACAATTTTAAATTTAAATTGTTAAAAAATTAATAATTTCAGAGTAACATGTTCAAAGTGGGACTATTTCTATTTTAAAAATTTACAATTGGAAAATTTTTAGTTGAAAATATCTATCTGAAATTGTACAATTTTAAACAATAAAAATTTGAAATTGTTGAATTATTAACACTTTTTTTTTAAATCATTCGAGTTGGAACTTATTTAAGTCAAAATTGTTAAATTGAAATATTTCCAACTGGAAGCGATTTGAATAAAATAATTTCAAATTAAACAATTTCTAGTTTATAATGTTGGAAATGTAAGTCATTCTAAAGTGAAACGTTAAAAATTTAATAATTTCAGAATACCCTTTTCAAAATGGAACTATTCCAATTTTAAACTTTCACAATTGGAACACTTGAATTTGAAAGCATTTGAAATTGTACCATTTTTAATTTTACAATCTGAAATTAGTCGATTTAGACCTAGTTTAATTCGAAATTGAGGACCCGCATGCAATGACTGCAATTGACTGACGTCGACGAGTCTTTCCCCACTCTCTCTCAGGAGAAAGATATTAATTGAAGTTATCAATAATCCCCTTATTGCATCCGGGCCCTCAATTGCTCAATTTCAAACACTTTCACTTTCAGATAGGCCAATTTAAAAATTTTCAATTAAAATTTTTTGTTTAAATGTTGTCGATTTAAATTTTCCCAATATCGAATTATTCAATAATAAAATTATTTGATTCCAATAATTCATATTTATTTGATCTCAAGCACTTTCAGTTCTAAATAGAGAAATTTGAAAAACTGATGAATCAAGAAAAATATAATTTCCAAATTGCAGACAAAATACATCAATTTTCAACCAAATAGGTATATTTTCTACACAGTTGTTGATTTTCTGAAGAATTTTCTACAAAATAGTTGAATTTTCAATCCTCAAATTTTATTTTTTCAACAACAAAAAATTAATTTTAATTCGAAAGAGATGAATTTTTTATTCAAGCAGTTGTATTTGTTCAATGATTGTTTAACAAAATAGTTATATTTTAAAAAAATAATATAATCAACGTTAGTTGAAAATTCGTTTCTTGTGTGTGTAAAAATGTAATTTAAAAAAATGAAAATTTGGCTTTTTTGTCGAAAATTCAACTGTTTTATAGAAAATTCGTCGTTTCGGCTTAAAAATTCAACAATTTGATGTAAAATAAACTATTCCATTTTTTTTTAATTTTAACTCTTTTTGTTGAAAATGAATTTTTTTAAGATTTATCATTTTAGTTGAAAATCATCTCTTTTTTTGATTTTAACTCTTTTTGTTGAAAATTCGTTTTTTGTTGATGAGAATCAATTTTTTGACTAAAAATGTATCAATTCAATTTTTGATTGAAAATTGATATTTTTTATTGATAATTCATTTTTTCGAGGTGAAAATTTATTTATTTTTTTTCAATTCATCTTTTTTGGTCGAAAATTAATCTTTTTGAATGAAAATTTAACTATTTGATTTGAAAAAGAATCTTTTTAGTTCAAAATTTCACTATTTTGTTGAAAATTCGTTTTTTTGTTGTTGAGAATTAATGTTTTATCTAAAAATGTAGACATTTAATTTTTGATTGAAAATTGATACTTTTTATTGATAATTCATTTTTTCCAGGTGAAAATTTATATATTTTTTTTAATTCGTCTTTTTTCGTCGAAAATTGATGTTTTTGGATGAAAATTTAACTATTTGATTTGAAAAACAATTTTTTTAGTTGAAAATTTCACTATTTTGTTGAAAATTAGTTTTTTGTTGTTGTTGCGAATTGATGTTTTAACTAAAAATGCAGCCATTTAATTTTTGATTGAAAATTGATATTTTTTATTGATAATTCATTTTTTCCAGGTGAAAATTTATATATTTTTTTTTAATTCGTCTTTTTTGGTCGAAAATTGATCTTTCTGGATGAAAATTTAACTATTTGATTTGAAAAACAATTTTTTAGTTGAAAATTTCACTATTTTGTTGAAAATTCGTTTTTTTTTTAGAACTATTTTTTTAACTAAAAATGCAACAATTCAATTTTTGATTGAAAATTGATATTTTTTATTGATATTTCATTTTTTCGAGGTGAACATTTATGTATTTTTTTCAATTCGTCTTTTTTGGTCGAAAATCAATCTTTTTGAATGAAAATTTAACTATTTGATTTAAAAAACAATTTTCGTTGTTGAAAATTTCACTATTTTGTTGAAAATTTGTTTGTTTTTTTGTTGAGAATCAATTTTTTAGCTAAAAATGTAACTATCCCATTTTGACTTGAAAATTTATATTTTTAATAGAAAATTGATCTTTCATAGCTAAAATTTATCTCTTGTTAATTCTTTTTGTTTGTTTGTTAAAAATTAATATTTTTCGTGGAAAATTCATTCCTTATTTGTTTAAAATGGAACTGTTTGGATCTAAATTAATCTGGTTTGGTTGGAGATTCAACGATTTGGTAGAAAATTAAACTATTTGTATAAAAATTTAACTTTTTGGTAAAAAATTAATTTTTTTGTTAAAAATTCACATTTTCGGGTGAAAAATTCAAATTTTTTGTGACTAATTCCTCCTTTTATCTATTAAATTCAACAATTTTGTTGAAAATTAACGTATATTGTTAAAAATTCGTCATTCTGGCTCAAAAATTAATTTTCTTTTCTGAAAATTCATCCTTTTTTATTAAAAATTCAATTGTATGTCTCTAAATTAATCTGGTTTGGATCAGGATTCAACAATTTGGTAGAAAATTAATTTATTCAGCTGGAAATCTACTTTTTTGTTAGAATTTCATATTTTTGGTTTAAATTTAACTATTTGGTTGAAAATAAACTAGTTTTATAAATATTCAACTTTTTTGTGAAAAATATACTTTTTTTTGTTGAAAAAATCATATTTTTTCTTTAAAAATTTAACTGTCTTGTAGATAGTTCGTTCTTCGGGCTTTAAAATTCCACAATTTCTTTCAAAATTGATGTATTTTGTTGAAAATTCGTGTTTTTTTTAGAAAATTAATATTTTTGCTGGAAAATTCATTTTTTTGTTAAAAAATCTAACTATTAGTCACAAATGTATTTTTTAGTGGAAAATTCAACGACTTGGTTGAAAGCTGAACTAGTTTGTTAAAAATTCACACTTCTTAAGATTTACCTCCTTAGTTTAAAATTTATGTTTTTCGTTGAAAATTTGTTTTTTTATATTTAAAAAATATTTTTTTTTATCTGAAGATTGCACTATTCCATTTTTGTTGAGGATGTATCCATAAGTTGAAAATTCAACTATTTGGTAGAAAATTCGTCTTTTTTGTTATCAAATTAATATTTTTTGTTGAAAATGTAAAAAAATATTATAATTATTATATTATTATTATTATATTAAAGTTTTAAAAAAATACTCCGACTTGGAATTTTCGAAATTCAAAATGTTTCATATTGCAATTAATATTTCTATATTTTAATTATAATTTATGTATTTTGCAATGAACTACTTATATTTTTTATGAGAACCTTATAATACAAGATTATCAAGAGTAATCTTTTTCCGTTTTTGTCTTGAATTACCTTAATTAGTTTTGAAGCCACAAAAAAAATTCTGAAAAATGATATAAAAAATATGAAATAAAATAAATTCCTCGACCAATATGAATAAATATACATGAAAAAGATGCCCCATTTATATAAATTAATCGTATTAATTTAAATAAAATGAAATTTAAATTTCATAAAAGGTCCTAGTCAAGTTCGTTTTTTTTTATGATACCAATTAGGAATATATAATTTCAGATTTGGTCGTAAGTTTATTTTTAAATTCCAAACACTATTTTACAGAAGGATTATAATTGTTAATTTATCCTCGGATAAAGTCTAAAAATTTGCAAATTTTTGCATTTTCAGTGAGAAAGGACAGAGTCGATTTTAATACCAGGAGTTGGAATCCTTCACATTTTTATTGCTAGTATATTAATAAAAGAGTGGAATAACCTTTCTTATGAACACATAAATTACTATCCACGGTCGTAAGAATTTAATAAAAAAAAATGTGAGTAAAGTTCAAACATATAATTACCTTTCACCGATTTACAAAAAAATAAAACGTAATTATTACAAAATAAATGCAATTATTGCATAAGAAATGAATAAAATATGCCTTGTAATCACTAAACGTAAATTACGGTAGGCAAAAAAAAACTAAAAATGATTCAATGGTAATAGCATTGAAAAGTTTCTAAATGGGATTACAAACAAATTTTTGAAAAAATTTAATTTCTCACTATTGGGCAAGTCGATTGAAAATTAAAAAAGAAATTATCTTTTATTTTTTGTGTATAAGAATTTTTTTTCCATTTTTTATGCGTAAAATTTATGAAAGTTTTTAGACTGGAAAAAGTAAGACATTTTTTTCGTCAAAATATAATATTTCAAAAAAATGACAAAAATTTAATTTTTATAATTTGTACCTTAAGTTGAAAAAAAATCTTTTTCTTTTTCTTATGCTCTTTTTTAATGTTCCAAATCAATTTTTTCTATTTTTTTCGTATCCTGCGTAAACAAATTTTTACGGATCTGGTGTAATCAAAAATCAATAATCAATCAAAATTAGTAATAAAAAAATGAAATAACGAAAAACATTTTTTTTTGTAGTTTCCGGTAAAAAATGAAAAAAATTCCGTTTTTCGTCATCTTTTTGAATATTATATTTTGACAAAAAACTTTTTTCTTATTCCTTTCATGCAAGGTTATTCACTTCCATAAACTTTACAAAAAAAAAGAAAATCATTTTTTTTTTTTGGTTCAACATCAATTAATAAACTAAAAATGTAAGTATTCCATTTTTGGAACATTTACCTTTTTAAGTTGAAAATTCAACTTCTTGATCAATAGTTGAACTCCTTTCGTAAAAATTCCTTTTTTTTTTGTTGAAAATTTAACACCTTTGTTGAAAACCATTTTTTTCTTGTTTTAAAATCAATTTTTTTAACTGAAAATTTATATTTTTTGGCTGAAAAATAAATTGCTTGGTTGAAAGTATAACTCGTTTGTTAAAAATTAACTTTTTTTTTGGTTGAGGATCCATCATTTTAGATTGAAAATTAACAAATTTTGATGAATATTAATTTTGTTTCGTTAAGCATAAATTATTATATTGATAATTGAACTATTCCATTTTTGGTTGAAAATTTATCTTTTTCAGTAGAAAATTAAAATAATTGGTTGAAAGATCAATTAATTTCTTAAAAATTCATTTTTTTTTAGTTGAAAATTCATATATTTTGTGGAAAATGGTTTTTTGCATGGATAATTAATTTTTTTGGTTGTAAATTAAACTAATTAGTTGAATGTTTAACGCTTTTGTTAAAAATTCATATTCTTGGTTGAAAATTAAACTACTTTCTTAAGAATTCTTTTTTTTGTTGAAAATTCAACATTTTTTTTAACAATTCAGTTTTTGTTAGTTAACATTAATTTGTTTAACTGAAAATTTCATTATACCATTTTTGGTTTAAAATATAT